>JARHVA010001975.1:995000-1605000 GCA_037957365.1 Torreya grandis | reverse complement strand
TTATCTCTTTTTAATATTTTTTTGTGAGTCCTCTTAGAACCATGTTTGTCATTGTTCTTTAGTACGGCTAAAAATATCATTAAATGTTGTTTGGTTTGGTATTCCTTTTCTTATTTTTAGCTATCCATATTCTAAAATAATACTTATGTTTTGGTATTTTATCAATTAAATTTGACTCATTATTTCATAATTGTGTAACCCTTGTCTGGGTATTTATTCTAGTGTTGTTTTGTATGTTATTTATCCTTGTTGAACCCTTGTAGCCTTAAGAGTAATTTTGAATTGTTTAATTGTAGTGTTAACCCAATTGTTTCTAGGATTATGTTTATTCTTAAATTTATACTTGTGAATGTCCTCAGATTTAGGATGTGATCCTTTCCTATTTTCAAATTTGTAATTAGAAAATTTATCTTCTACTTGGTTTTGGGGTTCATGGTAAATATGTAAAGAGAAATGAAACATGTCCACCTAGCCTTAAATGTCTAAGCATGCCTTATAATAATTTTTAATTTAGGTTATGTCAAATTTATGGCACTCAAATCACTAATGACTGCTCCAGGTTGTAATTAAGCTTTGGCCCTTTGTGCATTTTGTTCATGTTATAAATTGAAGCATAATAAGTTAGACCACAATCTCATTGTAGCATTTTGTTTTTGTGTTCACTTGATTTGTATGCCATGTTAGTGTTATTGTCTTAGTATTTATGAGATTTAGTATGTTCATTAAAATGTTAAAAAAAATGTGTGGTTTTGTGTGTGCATGAGATGTAAATTTTGGGCATTACACTGAGTTAGTTTCCCCATACCATTATCATTTCACATTATAATTCATAACATTGGGACAAATTCAGGAAATATTTGAGGTGTTACATATCTTGAGTCATGTTTCCAATACCAATGTCATTTCATGGCACAATTTGCAACACTAGAAAAAAATTCAAAAATATTTGGGTGTTGTGTATATTTAGTTAGGTTTCCCATACCAATATTGTTACATGGTGCATTTTATTACACCGGGAAATTTTTCATAAATATTTGGGGTGTTTCATATTTACATCAAGTTTCCCATACCAATTTCATTACATGTCTCATTTTGTAACACTGGGAAAAATTTTAGAATTATTTTAGGTCTTGCATATTTTGAGTCAAGTTTCCCATATTAATGTCATTGTACATAAAAATTCACAACACTAGGACAAATTTTAAAATATCTGGGGTGTTTGCACATTTTGAGTTGGTTTTCCCATATCATTTTCATTACATGATGTAATTGATAATAATAGAAAAAAAATTAGAAATAAATTAGGGTGTTACATATTTTGAGTTGGGTTTCTCGTACTAATGTTTTTACTTGTCATAATTCATAACAATGTAAAAAAAATTAGAAATAGTTTGGGTTTGGCATATTTTGAGTAAAGTTACCCATACCAATGTCATTACATGTCATAATTCATGACACTAGGATAATTTTTATAAATATTAGGGGTCATGCATATTTTGAGTTAGGATTCCCATATCAATGTCATTACATGTTGTAATTTGTAACATGAGGAAACTTTTAGTAATAATTCATGTGTTGATTTTTATGAGTAAAGTTTACCATACTAATGGCATTTATTAATGCAATTCATAACATTGGGATAAACTTTAGAAATATTTTGGGTGTTGTATATATTGAATCAAGTTTCCCATAATAGTGTCATTATGTGGTGAAGTTTGTAACACAGGGACAATTTTCATTAATATTTGGGGTGTTGCATATTTTGTGTTGGGTTTCCTATACTAATTTCATCATGTAACACTTTATGTAACACTGAGAATTTTTTTTAAATTATTGTATGTCTTACATATTTTGAGTTGGTTTCCCATAGCAATGTCATCTCACATCATAATTTACAACACTAGGATGTCATCTCACATCATAATGTACAACACTAGGAAATGTTTGTAAAATATTTGGGGTGTTACATATTTTGAGTCAATTTACCCATACCAATGTCATTACATAATGCAATTCATAATAATAGGTATTTTTTAAAAATAACTTAAGGTGTGCATATTTTTAGTTAGGTTTATTATACCAATGTTGTTATGTATCATAATTTGCAACACTAGGAAAAAAATTATAAATATTTTGGGTTTGGCATATTTTGAGTCAGTACCCATACCAATGTTAGTTCACATTGTAATTCATAAAAATGGGACAAATTTCAAAAAAATTAAGGATTCATGCTTATTTTGAGTAATGTTTCCCATACCAATATTGTTGCATGTTGAAATTTGTAATACAGGGGAAAAATCATAAACATTTTAGGTGTTGCATATTTTGAATCAAGTTTCCTATACCAATGTCATTACACAACATAATTCCCAACATTGCAACAAATTTTGGAAATATTTGCGGTGTTGCATATATTAAATCAAGTTTCCCATTACAATGTCATTACATGGTCTGGTTCATAAAATGGGACAAATTTTGTAAATATTTGGGGTGTTGCATATGTTGAGTCAAGTTTTTCTTTAAAATATTATTTTACATAGAAATACACAACATTGGAAAACATTAAAAAATAATTTGCGGTGGTGCATATTTTGAGTCAAATTTCTCTTAACAATGTTGTTGGGCATCATAATTTGTAACATTGAGACAAAATTTAGAAATGTTTGGGGTGTTGCATGTTTTGAGTCAGCTTTCTCATACCAATGTCATTGTATGACATAATTCATAACACTAGGACCAATTTAACAAATATTTAGGACATTGTATATTTTTATAACAACCATAATTTATATATAATATTAAGATAAAAACTATGATATTAATACTTAATTATATTTTAGCATGTAAAAATGTAATGAGATCTATAACTATGTCATATCTAACATAGCAACTAGAGCAAGTCCATAAATTAATAATTACTTCATTAGGTGGCCTTCCTATTAAATCCATTGATAACTTATACACTTAACCAAGTACCTACATAGGCTATAAAATAGTGACTACCTCAATGGGTAAATCAAAAAAGTTCAACAAACAACTATAGGAAGTAAGATAGATTCAAAGGTACAAGTCAAGACTTGCTTTCTTAATTATCTTATTTAAGTTAATACATCTTTATTAGGTTATACAACATACTTAAAACACCACTATTATATTAATACATGAGTTCAAGGGACTCAATGTACTTATAAAATGTTTAACAATTAACCTTATTATTTAAATGAATTAAACTTCAACTCTAATCAATGTCCTTTAGACCAAGCATAACATAATTGTTTAATATTTTATAAGTTTATCATTCTTATCTTCCAAAGAAGATTTATCAATTCCAAATTAATAATTATAACCCAAAGCGTTAACCTTTAAAACACCCTTTTTATTATAATGAAATAGATTAACTTGTAATTTTTCTAATGAGCAATTCCAAGTATGAAGTAGATGATACTCAATCACATCATGCATCAATTAGAATAACCATTCAATTTTAAGGTTTTTAATAACCATTTACCATCTTATTTGCTAAATTACTTTTATCACATTTATAATATTTGAATATTATTAAGTAAATCTTAGCTATAATTAAACAATTCAAAATTACCAAGTGATTATAAAAGGTTTTCCAAATAGTCCTATCACTTTAAACCATGATATAATGGTTTCCATTTCAAAATGATTGCCTACCGATTCAATTATTAAGAGTATATTAAAATTTAAACACTTTTTAAATTTGTTGAAATAATATTTAACATGGATTCAATTTAAAAATTGTAGAAATTCATAGCTTAATGTAGGACTTATGTTTTTATTGTAGTTAAATGAAGGCTTAACACAAGGATATACAAGTATCAATTGACACAACTTATTTTTTATCAAGGAATACCATTATTTAGATTTTAATGATCAATATGTATATACCTATGTATATAGTCACTCAAGTAATCTTAACAACCTAATTCAAAAGTAACCAATTAGTTACTTCACTATTCAAATAACTCAATACCATCCATGAGAGTTAGAAGACTAATAATATTGAATATTCATAAGAACCTTTTTAAAGTTTCTTGAACATGTATTCATAATTTAAAATAACTAAAAGAACTTATGCCAACTCTTTGAAGAGATATATCCAAATATTCAATTTGAGCATAACACTTTGTTATTCAAAAAGAGTATACATACAAACATTCAATTCTCATATTATAAAACTAGTGAGTGAATTAGTTTATCTCATCTAGCTAAAGGTTCACATTAACAATGCGTCATAATTTTAAATGATACCAAATGAATAGTTTTATAGTTTAAATGATCAAATACTATCATAATTATAAGTTAACTTACATATACTAACCTAATCAAGTAAATTAAACATTATATAAATTTGGCATCACATAAATGCTAAAGATCAATATAATAAAATGAAAATAATTATACAATAATAATTTAACTATAGATAAAAACAAAACTCAATAATATAGAATTACAACAATAATCTTATGCACACATTTTGATAAAGCAAAAACCCATTTCACCAATCCCAACCAGCCGAACCATAAGTGGCCCTAAACCACCCCAACCATTAGTTAGATGCAGATCAGGGTAGTTGAGAAATTGTTGGTAAATGAAAATCTAAACACACTGATCTTGACAAAAAAAAAACAAGTAATAGAAATAAATGAACCAACTTGTTCATATTTAATCTCACCAAGATCTATTAATTTGGCTCAAAATTCAAGATTGACACTCATCCAAATATCTGAGCTTCTTTATTTGTGAGTCATATTTTATTTATTGAATATAACATGATATGTAATTACATGATGTGCCATTATATACTAATTTTGAATTAAATACCAAATTAATAAATATAAATGAGATAGAATAGGAACTCACATCACTAAGGCAAATAAAATTTTGCAATCTAAAAATGATAACTTCACACAAGTGATCATGCCATAAAATTTAAAGGTATAGGTCAAAGTTGATTGAAGTACACTTTATCAATAATGAATAAAAATTCAAATGTCATTATCCAACTTTAATGATAGAAAAATCAAAATAAAATATAAAAATATAAGAAGTCAAACTACCAAATATTCTTAAATCTAAGACAACCCAACATGATTGGAAATCCAATCAAATCATCAAAATAGATTTTTATAAGTCAAAACCCTCAATGATAAAAAAATTCATAGATTGGAAGTACATATTTTTAGTCCATACAAAACAAAATAATAATAAAATATTATTTTACTCAAACCCTAATAGCAAATAAGATTACACAAAAATCCTTAATAGAGGACCATGGTTGATGGGAAGGGTAATTCTCATGCTTAAACATTTTGGATGAATTGGACGCTAAAAATGTTGTGGAATCATTTGGTTCACTTATGACCATCAACCTTGTCACCCACTCTTTAAAGAGTTTGATCTCATCTAGAATCTATGTGCTTATGGACATGGACTAGACTCTTACCAATTCCATTCAGTTGAGGTCCATCTTTGGATCTTGGAACCAAAAAATAGTGTTTGATAGGGATAAATAAATTTGTTTATGTTTTAATAAATTTGGCCATCTTACAAATTCATACATGGTGACCTATGGAAATCCAATTTACATTCTCAATCAAAAAGATTCTAGTGACCCATAATGTTCCTTTAAGTTTTATGGGGAAATTATTGACCTCCCCTCTAATGAATTTCTTTGAAAGGTTAGGAGCCATGAAGAGTTTCAACAATTTATTTCTTTAAATAATCTATGGTGTCTTTCATAGTTGTGTCTTCTTGGTGTTATTTTTGGTTCTTCAATCTCATTTCCTTTTTTGGTTTATTTTGGGGCCCGTGGTGACTAGACTTGGGATGTGGGACTATGCTCCTTTTATGATGGATTGCTTCCACATCTCTAGTCCTTTTGAGGGAATTTTTTTTAGAGGGGCCTCTCTTTTTTTTACTTTGGTCTCTTCTACATGAGTAGGTTGGGTCTTTTATGTTTTTTTGTGTCTCTATTGGTTCTTACTTGGTTCTTTCTAGGGGAGACCTAGGCCTCACTTTGTGCTTAGGCTAGGTTCCACACCATTTAAAGGTGGACTTACCTTAATCTGAACAAATTTAACCCATTATGAAAAACAAAAAAATGTCATAGTTTTCATTCATGGTTGCAGCTAAATCATGCATAATTGGGGTTAAAAAACAAAATGACCCTAGTAAAAACTTGAGTGTATAAACATAGGGTTTTAAATATTTAAAAAGTGTTTACTTAGTCCAAAACCCAATAAAAATAAGTCACAACCATGGCCTTAAAATAGTATAACTAAAAGAATAATTCACCTCTATAATAATATAATAGACTTAAAAAAACATGCACATAGAAATTACCAACAAAATGCTATGGCTAAAAAATAATGTCATTTATTTGTATTCAAAACAAATATAAAAACCCAGAAACAACTTAAACCCTATATGATTTTTTTCATCATATCAAGCCATCACAAATTGTCCTATTTTTATGGAAGAACAATAAAATGACTACATTTATTTTTTGAAAACAACCCAGATCAAACCAATAATGTAAAATTATAAAACATAGATTATAAATTCAAATACAATACTTACTTTAAGCCTTACTAAAATATGAAAGAAGAGAGTGTCTTTTGTCTTCCCAAATAGGCTTCCAAATTTTCCCAAAATGACCAATGACAATGCAAGAATTAATCATCATCCAAAAAGAGAAACTAGTCGATCCATTTTAAACAAGTTGAACCACCAAACGACTTCATAAAACCCCTTACATGGCCAAAAGGAAAAATCAAACCATAGTTCAAATTAGATGGAAGCTAATGCCTTTAACTGCCTCACCATTTCCCTTGGCCTCTATGCTTTAAATATAGTATAATATCCCCAAAGAGTAGGGATTCCAAACATGCAATCAAAAATGACCAAAAAGGAACCCAAAAAGGGTTGGAAGAGTCTCAAACCATTTTAATTGAGTGGAAACCTAATGACACAAGCTAAAATCATTTAAAAAAAAAAACACTTGAACTAATGTCATACCTATGGTGGGTCATGGCCCCTATTACATTGCCTTAGCAAATCCAAGCCAAGACTTGGTCTCCATCATCATTGAATTCCATACAAGTTCTAAACCACAATCAAATACCTTAATGCAATTAAACATAAGCCAAAGACTCATTTAAATGTTTTTAATACCTTTAATGATCACAATGATTAATGTAATTCATCAAAATAAAATAGGATTATGACAAGTCAATTAAGAAAGAGGAAAAACACAAAGATCAAGAATATCCAGAATGATCGAGTCAATAGTAAATAACATTGTTGAAAAGACTAACACACTACAACAAAGATGACAAGTACCAACCAGATCAAAGAGTCAAAATACACTGATAAAGTAGTGATTGAAAAATAAGTTAAAATCGAATATCGATCAAAATAATAATGAAATTGAACTTAATAAATGACTAACACTCAACACTTTAAATCATGTATATAAGAAAAACAAGTTAAAGCATTGGTACCATTAAATATCAGTTTACAATTTCAATTTACTATTTTAGTTTTTCTCTTGTTTTTCATCCATTTTTATTGGTTTCTTAGGTCCAAACATAGCCTAGATCATGTACCCATCCCTTTAATAATTGAGTAGACCATCAACAATATCTAGACATCTAAGACTAATAAATTCAATAACAACATTTAAATAATTACAACTGAATTGAATGATAAATTAGTAACTCATTAATCATAAATATCCACTAATATAATAAAAATAATATCAAATAATTGTCTCAATAATAATAATAATAACAACAACAACAATAATAATAATAATAATGGATCAAACATAGACCCAAGGGTTAACTCTAGTGGATAGGATCAATGACTTCTATTGCCTAGGTCTCAAGTTCAATTCTACCAAGCACCCTATGACACATCAAGTCTTAGGGGAATATGCAAAGCCAGAGGAACTAGGAGCAAGTCCCCCTTAATTAATGGAGGGTCTTCTTCAAATCCTTAGATACAATTTAAAATAATAATAATAATAATAATAATAATAATAATAATAATAATAATAATAATGGACCAAACATAGATCCCATAATTGTATCAAAATACTAATCCAAATATCTGTCTTAAATAATTCATAATTAAATTATAATAACAAGTGAAATAAATTTAGTGAAATAGGGTCATGCCAATTTTGAGTCAAGTTTCTCATACCCATGTCATTGTGCAATGCAATTCTCAACATTGGGAAAATTCTATAAATCTTTCAGGTGTTGTATTTTTTTATTTAGGTTTTCCATACCAATATTGGTGCACATAAAAATTCATAACACTAGGCCAAAATTTATAAATATTTGGGGTGTTTCATATTTTGAGTTGGGTTTCCCATACCAATTTTGTTGCATGGTGTAATTCACAACACTAGAAAAAAATTTAGAAATATTTGGAGCATTGTATATTTTGAGTCAGTTTTATCATACCAATGTTGTTATGTGAAGTAACTTGTAACAATAGGTTTTTTTTTAAAATATTTAGAGCATTGCATATTTTGATTTGGGTTTCCCATATGAATGTCATCGTGTGGCTTAATTCACAACACTAGTAATTTTTTTTGAAATTTTTGGGGTGTTACATATTTTGAGTCAAGTTTTTTGTACCTATGTTGTTAAATGTCATCATTCTCAACAATGGAAATGTTTTTAGGGGATGTCACATATTTTGAGTAGGATTTGTCATTCCAATGTGGCACAATTTGTAACACTAGGATAAATTTTGGAAATATTTGGGTTATTGCATATTTTGATTAGGGTTTCCTATATAAATGTTTGTGCATGTTGTAAATCACAATAGTGGGACAAAGCTCAAAAATATTGTGGTATTACAAATTTGGAGTCTTGTTTCCTATACCAATGTCATTGTGTACCACAATTTGTAATATTAGGATAAATTTTAGAAATATTTTAATTGTTCTATATTTTCAATAGGGTTTCTTGTAGAAATGTTGTTATAAGGCATAATTCACAACATTAAGAAAAATATTATAAATAATTCATGTCTTGCATATTTTGATTTGGGTTTCCCACACCAATATTATTATGTAGAACAACTTACAACATTGGGAGAAATAATTAAAATATTTAGGGTGTTATGTATTTATAGTCAGGTTTCCTATACCAATGTCAATGTGTGTTATAATTCAAAACATTGGGCCAAATTTAAGAATTAATTGGGGTATTCATATTCTCATTTGGGTATCCCATACCTATGTCATTTCACATCATAATTTGTAACACTAGATCAAATTTTGGAAATATTTTGGGTGTTGCATATTTTGAGTTAGGTTGTATGTACTAATGTGGTTATGTAGTGAAATTTGCAACACAATTTTTTTTTGGATATATTTAAAGTGTTTTTATATATTAAGTTAGGTTTCCTATACAAATGTCATTATGTGGTGTGGTTTGTAACACTAGGAAAAAAATCTAAAATATTTGGGGCATTGCATATTTTGATTCAAGTTTCCCATACCAATTCTGTCACATGACACAATACACAACACATTTTGATTCAATTTTCCCATACCAATGTCATTTTATGTCATAATCAATAGTGAGAGAATATTCATAAATATTTGGCATTTTTGCATATTTTGAGTTGAGTTACCCATACCAATGTTATTAGACATGACAATTCATAACACTAGGACAAATTAAGGAAATATTTTACGTGTTATTTATTTTAAGTCAGGTTTCACATTCCAATATCATTATGTGGCATAATTCACAATATTAGGATAATTTTTAGAAATATTTGGGGTGTTAGATATTTTGAGTCTAGTTTCCCATACCAATGTCTTTATGCCATGGAATTCACAACATTGGGACAAATTTTATAAATACTTTAGGTGTTGCATATTTTGATTTTATTAGTAGAGGTTCTTGATACATTATAACATGCTAAAGATGAGGATAGCTATTTCTTATTCAAGTATGCAAGATAGTGCATAGAATTCATATTTAACAAGGAAGACCGAAACATAGTAGAGATGTTTTTTCACATGTTTGATAGGAATTAAGATTAACCAATTCTTCATTAATAATTCACATATCATACAAAATAAATTAGATAGGATTAAAACATACATTAAACATGATTACACACACAAGAAATAAAATAAGAAATATAACAGGTAACTATAACTAGAATAGTCTATATTGATCTCAACAAAATTTCATTATCTTCTTCATACAAGCATACATATTTATAGTCATTTACAATCCATAAATATTCACATTCTTCTCATATTTTGGCACCAAAAGAGGGAACTATTCAAATCCTATCCTTTTACAAGTCATGGAGGATAGGACAAAATACATATAGCCAACAACTTATTGCATAACATATAAATATTGAAGGAATATCCTACATAGCTTTACTTATCCATTTTATTCTCCCAACACTTTCCTAGACTTAAAATGTTATCTCATCCTAAAATAACATCACAGGTTAATTTGATGGTGCATTCAGGGTAGAAGCTAAAGAAATGGTTAGACTAGGAAGAGTCATAATAATCACTCAAGGTACCATTTCTAATTTTCATCTCTTACGCACTACTTAGCCATATGTTTAGGTTTTCAACTAAGTAGCATACAAATCTACCACCCTTTTAGGTTTTCAATAGGCTAACATAACCAGGTGGCCACCCTTTATGGGTTTTTAACCATCATGGACCTAGTTGTCTTACTAATCATCCCCAATATAAAAATTATTTCCAAAATTTACAAAAAATTTCACCTTGCAAAATACTTAACTATAAGGAGGTGGAATTTCTATGGAAGATGCCTTGTTATCAGGATCCTTAGCCCTGGATTATGCATCCTTACACTACACAATGACTTGTTAGATCTCAAATGGTGGCTTGTAAACTAGAACATTGAGAATCTGGGCCTCCTTGATGAAAAATAGATCCATGTCAGATTTATAGGTGTGTAAATCAAGCATCACTCTTGGATCATATAGATTAGGATGCACATTGGTGTATTATATCTAATAAGCTCTTTCAAGTCTGATTCATTAGTGGTACTCATTATTACCTTTGTATTATTAACCCTCATCTATATTTTTTTACTCAGCTACTCTAACTTTTCTACATGGTGTTCTACTTGGAGACCTACAAATGAACTACATCATATCTCATGCTACCAATTGACAAGTTTATTGTGTACATTGTCCATGGTGGTGAATGATTCAAATAGAGTAAGGTCATTTTCATCTACTGATGTAGTCTAACTATCCATGGTTGTCTTGGCCATTATAGTTGTGGTAAAATCTATGTTGGGGTTGGCGCAAGAGTTATCGAGGTGTTGTTTCTAATCTATAAGACTTCATGTGACCTGATGTGCTTAGAGGGATACAATATCAATCATGCTTTGATAATCTTCTAGCAAGGTTATCAAAGAAACTACCTTAGTCTTCATGTTTTAGCCCAATGTACCCATTACATGAAGTTGTTAGGTTTGACACTAGTCCTTTATGAGTTTAGTGACTAATGTTTTGAGCTTGTAGTGGTCATACATCACTTGGTTGCCAATTACTCATGTGGTTAAGTCTGTACAAGTATCTTCAATTATTTTCCCCACTTTGTGAAGGTGAGCCCTGAGCTCCACATTTTTTGCCTTAGACTTATCCCTTTCTCATTCTATGGAGGTGGCCTTCTATGTGATTGACTCTTAGAATGTTGTAGGAACCTCTAATTATTTCTTCAATGGAAGTTGGGAGATGTATAAAGAAGCCTCTTGATTTATTAGAAGTGTGGCCAATGTGCTTACAGATATTTTAGGATTTAAACATGGCATGGGAGCTGGTAAGAGTGAGAAAGTGGTACACTAAGCAACTACTATAAGAACATCCCAAAGCTAGATACCTCCTAGTGGTAACTCAGGTTGATGTGATCCTAATTGGGTGGTTGCTATGTACCCAGGGATATGATATATTATTGTATATGGGTTGATGGAGATGTCGACATGTGGTACACACCCCCTTAGTTAGTTATATGGGTATAATATATTAGGATAATAGAGTAACTTGTAGAAGTAGTATATTGGGTAATGGTCAGCCTACATTGGGATTAGGAGGTTACCCATCCATGGGTTAGATAGATGTATATATATAGGAGATGATTATCATGGTAAAGATATCAAGTAAGCATTGAGTCTTTTATTGTAAGAGGATATTAGAGGTTGTCCCCTCGAAGAGACATTGTGGAGTTATTCCTTCCTAAAGGAGTATTATATGGTGTTTCCCTACCTTAAGGTTATTTCTAAATATATTAAATATTTGAATCATATCCAGATCATATCAAGTGGTATCAGAGCTTCAATTTATGTGGAGTGAAACCCTAATTTTTTGAATCATAAATAACTTTTTATTGGTTGCTAATTTTTTCACAATTTTTTTATTGGATATGAAGAATATTTTAAATAAGTCACAAGAAAAAAATCAAGATCTTTTGATTAGTTTTGAGGGAGTTATTTCTATTTTATTTTTTATAATAATTTTGCCATATCTTCTGAAATATAGGGAATTTTTATTCTAAATTTTTACTGGATATGTAAAAATATATAAGAGAATCAAAATAAAAATTTCAGAATTTTTTGAGTTGTTTGGAGAGATTTGTTGTGATTTTATGGATCAATTTACTATGAGTTATTGACATTTTAGGGTTTCATGAACCCTAATTTTTTTGTGGATCATGGAGTTGCAAAAAATTTTAGGGGAAGATGATATTGATGTTAGAGAATGGTGGATCCTTTTGGAGAATCATTTTAAAAAAACTTTTGGACAAAGATGATTACTTCCTTTTTTGTCTGGGCCTGCACTACATTGGTTTGATCAATTGAGCTGTACAGAAAGGTTTTCTTCATGGAAAGAAATGGAACACATATTTTTAGATAATTGGGCTATAAAAAAAAAGAAGAAAAAAAAGAAGCATTAGAAGAAGAAGAAATAGAAGAATCAGTAGAAGAAGAAGAAGAAGAAGAAGAAGCAATAGAAGAAGAAGTAGATGAAGAAGAAGAAGAAAAAGCAGAAAAAGAAGAAAAAAAAAGAAGAGGAAGAAAAGAAGGGTTTAAATAATTTGGCTCCAAATAAATCTAAGTCAAGTTTTCAATTTCATGGATGCATTCAAAAGAAGAAAGTGGTTGCGTCCATAAACCCTACCAGCAAGTATAACTTCATTAACATGAATGTGGCCAAGAATCTACATGTTCAAGAAAATAATATCAAGGAGGTTCAAGTAGATGGTAATAATATTTCACTGTTTAAAGATTTGAAGCTCATTATGGAAAAATATGTTTTGCATTCAAATTTTTATGCTTTGGATATGGACGATATGGATATAGTTCTTGGATATCCATGGTTAGAGACTTTGGGAACAATGAATATTAATTTTCATAAAAAATTCATGAAGTTTTGGTATAAGAAAATGAATATCACTTTACAAGATATCATAGTGAAAAAGGCACCAATAACAATCCATGTAGATCATGAGGATGAGATTGAAATAGGTAATGAAGATCATGATGAAGATTCAGATGATATAGATAAAGACACACTACAAATGAAAACTTCATCTACTCAAGAGACAAAGAAGGAAAATGTGGAATAAGTAGAAGCAAAGGTGGATAAGGTCAAGATATTGGAAAAGGTTAAGGTATATAGACACCCACATCATCATGAGAGGAAATGATCATGGAACTAGGTGAGGAAGTGTCATAACAACAATCATTTTGTCTATACAAGAAATAAAATTTCCAATCATTATGGATATGCATGGAATCCAAAGAAAAAATACTATGGCACATGGAATGAATGGGAAATCAATATGACTATGCATGGAAGAATACCTACTATGGTCATGGTTGGAATCAAAGAAGCGCAGTGGAATATGGTACATGGAATAAAAAGAGGAATAATTATGCTTGGACACCAAAGCAATCTAATTATGATCATGAATGAAATCAGAGGATCACAATGTATTTTGGACATAAGCTTGGAGAGATATCACCTACCAAGATCACATATGGATGGCTAGATGATCGAGATTAGAGACAAGTGTGTAATGATTTGAAGCACACTCATTATTTGGTTTCTTCCTATGTTTTGGGGATGAAACATGTCAAGGAGGGAAGTAATAATATGTTCCTAGGGATATGATATATTATTGTATATGGGTTGATGGACATGTTGACATGTGGCACACATCCCCTTAGTTAATTATATGGGTACAATATATTAGGATAATAGAGTAACTTGTAGAAGTAGTACATTGGGTAATGGTTGGCCTACATTGGGATTAGGAGGTTACCCATCCATGGGTTAGATAGATGTATATATATAGGAGATGATTATCATTGTAAAGATATCTATTAGTGTAGGTTTTTATTTTTCCCTATTTTTTAATTAGGGAAATTGTATTTTTGTGCATACATGGAGTTTTCCTACATTTGTGGGATAGGCTAGCTTATGTGGAGATGTGTGTCATAGATGTGTTATAGGTGTCATAAGTAACTCCCTTGATGGGAGTTACTTCTCTATTCTTAGCACCTTGTCACCACCTTTCATGGAGGAGTTATAGTCTATTCTTGGGGTGCCTTGACCACATTTTGTGGAGGAGTTACTTACGTGCTCTCCTATATGTATTCTTCACTATGGCCATCTCATGTTAATCAGATTTTAGTTTTATCCATTTTTGTCTTGTGCAATTTATCTTCTTGTATAATTTTCAAATTGCTTTAGCATCTATGTGGTGTGCACTTGCTTCATCTCGTGTGATCACATCTCCATTGCATTCACATTATTTGGATTCTGGCAATAACTCTGATATGGTATCAGAGCCACTCCAGTAATCATGTGTCTGGTTATGCTATTCTAAAATTCTTACTTTGATTTCTTAGTAGTTTTTTTGTTTAACTCCATTGCATTTGAGAGCTTTGGTAGAGTTTCTTGAAAAATCATGAAAATCCATACAAAAACTTGTTTTAAAAAATTTACTTTTGAGTTAGAATTTGCCAAGACATCTTGTCTAGATCTGTTATGGCTTTAGCAAGGTAGTAGAATTCCTTTTCTTTTGGTCATTCTATAAGAAAAGATAGATCTCTGCAACTGGTTTCTATTCTTGGATGCCACTTTCAGTGTGGGGCATCTGGTAGGATGAGGTGTGCGACTCCAGCTTGAGGAAAGGGGTGAGGACTACTAGTCCTGGCATTGCCCACTCACAACTGCAACCTTGATAGCACGTGTTGGCTATGCTTACCTTGTAGAGAGTGGCGTAGGAAGACAATGATGCCAAGCCAACTTTGGGGTTTCCAGTCATGGCCTGGCTTCACTGTGATGTTTTTTTGGGAGGAGGAAGGTGTGGGCACTGCTGCCATCATGGCAGTGATCAGCTGGCTCAGCCAACCTTGCCACCCTTTAGACTAAACTAACTTTTTTTTGTTTGCCATGCCAAGCATCAGTCACAACATCTAGCTTCTATTTTCTTAAAAATGGCACTCCTTTTTTGGTTTCCAATGCCCATATGGTGGTCTCTCTCTCTCTCTCTCTCTCTCTCTCTCTCTCTCTCTCTCTCTCTCTCTCTCTCTCTCTCTCTCTCTCTCTCTCTCTCTCTCTCTCTCTCTCTCTCTCTCTCTCTCTCTCTCTCTCTCTCTCTCTCTCTCTCTCTCTCTCTCTCTCTCTCTCTCTCTCTCTCTCTCTCTCTCTCTCTCTCTCTCTTGTTGTTTGATTGATAATTCTGCTTTTGTCCAATAATTTTTTTTGATATTCATAAATCAATAATTTGATTTTTTGAATTAAAGACAAATTGGAAATTAGCATTCAAAAAAAAAATAGTTTAGAAGTTTTTTCAAACTTGTATCTTCGACCTACGAAGACGAAGGATAAGGCTCGAGTTGGCAGGAGGCCCATTACCCCTCACAAAGACCTATTTTGGATTCCTCACTCTGTGTTGAATCCAAAGAGTGGTTGGAAGGCCACTTTCTCTCTCAAAACAAGCATTTTTTAATGTTTTAGTGTTTTTTTTGCAAAAACACTAGTTTACGAGAAAATTGAACCTTTAATATCTTACAAACGATAGCTCGGATTTGGGTTCCATTTTTTGCAAAAGTGTTTGTAATTCAATTATCCATAGTGTAGGCTTGTTATTTGTGAAAAATGCACAAGTTTATAAAGTGCCTAAAATGTGGGTCTCTTGGGATGCATTTTCAACTGAGTTCGACATTCTGTTTGCTTATAGTCTTGCACTGATCGCTCTAAGACGTATTCTCAAATAATCCCAATGTCTTTTGAGCATGCACTTGCATATGTGGGGGTGGTTAAATATTTTAGGGGGGTGTGATTGCTTTTCACAACTTGCAAATCTTTGCTTTTATTCTCCTTTCTGCATAATTTCATAACTTGTAATCAACACAACTTCACCTAAATTTAGGTTAAAATGGATTATTTTCAACTTAAACCCATAACACCCTTCAACTATCATGAATGGAAGGTTAAAATGTCAATCATTCTTAGAAGCAAAGGGTTGCATAGGATCACCATGGGTATTGAAGTAGAACCCAACACTGATGTTGAAAAGGTCAAGTAGTACAACCGTAGTGATGAAGCCTATGGATTACTAAGCTTGTCTGTGTCTCCAGAGCTTCTCTTCCATCTAGAAACCTCCAAGACTCCCAAAGACATATGGGACACCTTAGAACTCTTATTTGGGAAGCTTGATGAGATGAGAGGACATGAGCTTAAAAATGAACTCATAAGTCTAAGTCCTAGTAACTTTGACACCCTACAGGACTTCTTCACTAAGTTTAAGCCCTTAGATTGCAATTGAAAGAATGAAGTATAGAGAAGAAATATGATCAACTCATCCTTTCTATTCTCACAAAGTTAGGTCCAAGCTATTCAGTCTTTGTCTCCACTTTCCATGCCACAAAAAGTGCCCTTGGCACTACATGGAAAATGCCTTCTTTGGATTCATTCATTGCCGATTTGAATAGGGAGCAAGATAAGCTAATTTAAATGGAAATAATGAAGTCTACTCAACCCCAAGCTTTGATAGTTAGAAATGGTAAGGATAAGACTTCAATAAAGGAGAAGAAGAAAAAGAATAAGGACCAGGAGAAGAAGAAAGAAAACAACAATCCTGCCAAAAACAACATTGAGTTTTCCTCCTCCAATGCTAAACCTAAGAAAGAGAAGGTTAAGTGTGCCTATTTTAAAAATATAGGGCATGATGAACACAAATGCATGAAGAAACAAATAGATCACCTAACTCATCTTCTAGAGAAGCACAACATAGGTGTTCCTGAGTCCATCAAGCAAAATTCATCTACCCAAGATTCTACCAAGGTAAAAGGCAAGGGTAAGGAGAAATAAAAGGGTAAGGCCCTTGTAGCTACAACAACTTCTACATCTTCATGGGTCATTAACTCAGGAGCATCTCACCACATGGGCTCTTCCCTAGTTGAGTTTTCATCTTTAGAGCCTTGTAGCATGACTTCAATTAGTTTGGGTGATGACACATCAATTTCTGTTGTAGGGAGAGGGTTAGTTGAAATGGAAGGAAGAACATTCAATAATGTTTTGAGTGTTCTTTTTCTTTTAACCAATCTATTATCAGTGTACCAAATCACTCACATTGGTCGAGGCATGAGAGTTGAGTTTTCCCCAAATTCAGTGGCTATCAGGGAGTTGCATAGTGATACTACAGTGGCAGTGGGTAGGGCAGATCATCAAGAAAGGTTATACACCTCACATTTTGCACCAAATTCTTCTCCAATAGCATTGCTGACTCATTTAGATGGAGTTAACAAATTATGGCTTGAGCAGTTTGGCCACCTTAACTACCGCTACCTTGAGCAACTTTGCAAACATGACATGGTCATTGGCTTGCCTCGTGTCCAATTTTTAAAAGGAATTTGTGAGGGGTGCTCCCTTGGGAAGCATCTCGAAGCAAAATTTGACAAAGGCAAAGCTTGGAGGGCTTCACAACCTTTGGAGTTAGTCCACAGTGATGTATCAGGACCCTTTCCCAAACCATCTTTCATAAGGGCCAAGTACATCCTCACTTTCATTGATGATTTCTCTATGTACACTTGGATATATTTTCTCAAACAAAACTCTGAAGTGTTTGAAAATTTTCTAGACTTCAAGGCTCTTGTTGAGAAACAGAGTGAGAAATCCATCAAGGTTCTTCAAATTAATAATGGATGGGAGTATGTCAGCAATAGGTTTGAGCAATTTTGCACCACAGAGGGGATTGATTTGTAGCACACAGTCACTTAAATTCCTTCACAAAATGGGGTTGTAGAATGCAAAAATAGGTTATTAAAAGAGATGGGTAGTTTTATGATTCACTCCAAATCCTTAGCACCACGGTACTGGGCTGAAGCCATCAATTATGCTTACTACATTTAAAATAGGGTTCCTCACAAAGATTTGAAAGGGATAACACCCTTTAAAGCTTGGCGTAATAGGAAACCTAATGTTGAGCACCTCAAGGTTTTTAGATCCCTAGCTATGGAATGTTAGTCTAAGCCTTGCATCTTTGTAGGATATATGGATGGTATTAAGGGGTATCGCCTTCTAGATCTAGTCACTCATGAGTTGTTCATCAAGAGAAGTGTCCAATTTCAAGAGAGTCCTAGAGACTCAACACTTGGCACTTTTTCTCCCTCATCAAATCTACTTCTTCATGATGATTCCTCATCAGATTTAGATCAGCCACAACATGTTCTTGAGCCAGATACATCTTCTTTTTTGAGTTTAGATAATGAGGACAGTGATACAGAGTCATCTACCTCTAGTCAGTTAGAGGATGAGGAGTTAGCACTTAACTCACCCACTTTTGGGCCACTTTGGGCCATACAGACACTTGAGAGTGCTAGCACTTGGGTAGGAGATCCTGTAGATGACAGACGTACTAGGGGGGATTTTCAGAGAGATCCACATGCTTTCTTTACTTTAGTTTAAGATCCACAGACTTTTTGAGAAGCATTGGGGGTACCTAAGTGGGATAATACTATGGAGGAAGAATATTCTTCCTTAATCAAAAATCACACTTGGGACTTGAATTCACTTCCTAAGTGAAGAAAGATGGTTCGATGTAGGTGGATATATCGGACCAAGTTTGTAGCAAATGGGTCGGTTGATAAGTATAAGGCATGATTGGTTGCCAAGGGTTTCTCACAGGTGGTAGGCATTGACTACTCAGAGACCTTTGCACCCATTACAAAGATGACTTCTATCCGACTCACCTTGGCTATTGCCATAACACATGGTTGGGATGTGCACCAGATGGATGTGAAGAGTGCCTTTCTTCACAGAGACCTTGAGGAGATCTGCATGGAGCAGCCACTAGGATTTGTTTAGGATTCTTCCTTAGTATGCAGACTTAGGAAATCTATCTATGGCCTCAAATAGGCCCCTCAAGCATGGTATGCCAAGATGGATTCCTTCCTTCTCATAGTGGGTTTCACTAGGTGCCATTCTAACCCCAATGTCTACTTCTTGTGATAGGATGATTTACTCCTAATTTTGGTTCTATATGTTGATGACCTTTTGATCACCGGGAGTTCTTCATCAGCTATTATGGTGGTGAAGGCATCTCTCTAGGATAGATTTGACATGATAGACTTGGGTTTGTTACACTACTTCCTTGGCATTGAGATCTCACAATCAAATTTAGGGATTTCTCTTGCACAACCTAAGTATGCTCTTGATTTATTGGCTTAGTTTCACATGGCTGATTGCAAGCCATCTCTGACTCCCTTTCTCTCAAGAGTCAAGCTTGAGGCTGACTATTCTTCACCATTGGTTGATGCCACTCAGTATCGACAACTTATTGGTAGTCTCATCTACTTGACTCACACTAAGCCTGACATATCATATACAGTGGGACTTGTCTCTAGATTTATACAGGAACCTCATGAGCTGCATTAAAAAGTAGCTAAGAGGATCTTGCATTACATATAGGTTTCACATAGATATGGGATTCATTATAGATTTGGCATAGAGGTTGACTTGGTTGGATATACAGATTTAGACTGGGCTGGTGATTCATAGACTCTCAAGTCCACTTCTAGTTACAGTTTCTCTCTAGGTTTTGGTCCTATCAGTTGGTCTAGCAAGAAGCAAAATGCTATTGCTATATCATCCATAGAGGTAGAGTACAAGGGAGTTGTTAATGCGACTACTGAGGCTATTTCGCTTTAGGAGATAATTTTTGAGTTTGGCATTCTTATCAAGTAGCCCACCATCATTTATTGTGACAACCAAAATACCATTCAGATTTGAAGGAATCTAGTTTAGCACCAGTGGACCAAGCACATAGAGATTCACATGCATTTCATTTAGGAGCTTATTCATAGTCAGGTCATTGACTTGATATTTTGCTAGTCTTCAGAGCAGGTTGCAGACATCTTCACCAAACCTTTCATCGAGAGCAAGTTCATTCATCTACGAGCTCTTCTTGGGGTATGGTCTACATCTACAGCCTCTTCATTTCTTTTATGTCTCTCTTTTGGGGGACAGTTTTTTCCTACAGGTTTTCTCCTTTTCTCTATCTTATGGGAGATTGCATTTGTACATGGGTACCTCATCAGGCCTAGTTGTCGGGACCCATTTTATATTTCCACACTGCCCACCTAAGTTGCACTTATGGGGGGGTATTAGTGTAGGTTTTTATTTTTCCCTATTTTTTAATTAGGGAAATTGTATTTTTGTGCATACATGGAGTTTTCCTACATTTGTGGGATAGGCTAGCTTATGTGGAGATGTGTGTCATAGATGTGTCATAGGTGCCATAAGATTGTCAGAAGTAACTCCCTTGATGGGAGTTACTTCTCTATTCTTAGCACCTTGTCACCACCTTTCATGGAGGAGTTATAGTCTATTCTTGGGGTGCCTTGACTACCTTTTATGTAGGAGTTACTTACGTGCTCTCCTATATGTATTCTTCACTTTGGCCATCTCATGTTAATCAGATTTTAGTTTTCTCCATTTTTGTCTAGTGTAATTTATCTTCTTGTATAATTTCAAATTGCTTTAGCATCTATGTGGTGTGCACTTGATTCATCTCATGTGATCATGTCTCCATTGCATTCGCATTATCCAAATTCTGGTAACAACTCTGATAATATCAAGTAAGCATTGAGTCTTCTATTGTAAGAGGATATTGGAGGTTGTCCCCTCAAAGAGACATTATGGATTTATTCCTTCCTAAAGGAGTATTATATGGTGTTTCCCTACCTTAAGGTTATTTCCAAATATATTGAATATTTGAATCATATCAAGATCATATCAGTGGTTGTTGGTGCTTATTGTTATAGTATAGCCTTTTCTACCATCTTACTTTACTGTGCAACATCTTCAACCTGCTTGTATTTATCTTCCTCATCATCTTGTTTCTTCTTCTTATATTCTTCCTCTTTATTATTTTTATCATCTTCTTCTTTCTAGTTTTTCTCTTCCTCTTCTTTCTTCTTCATTTCTTCCTCTTATTTCTTCTTCTTTTATTTTACCAAGGTAATAGCCTTAGTTTACTCCTATACAACTTGGGCCTATGTTTTTGCTTGTGTTTGAGCTTGTGCCTACACTTGTTATTGCCTTATGGTTTCATCATCCTCCTCCTTTGTCTTAGTAGCTTCCATGGCTTGCTATGTTTGGACCACTACATCCTGCTTTATCTTTTCTTCTTCCACCTTTTCCTTTTTCTCTCTTTCTGTTTATGCTTTTTTGACTATGTCATCTACTTCTTATGCTTGATTGGATATATCCATGTCCTTTTAAATGTTAGCCTCTACATCCTTTCCCATTTATGTGACCTTGGATTCTTCAACTTATTATATGGCATGTTGATACTATTCTTATTCTTTCTTTCTCTTCTTTTCCTCCTTCCTTAGTCAACATTTGGCTACATGAGCTACTTCTTTCTTGGTGGCCTACTGTTCCTCTTCTATTGGCTACTCTAGTATAATATATTCAACATATTAATCCTATAGAGATGGTGGTGAATTGATTGGTCATACCTCAAAGCTAAAAACTTGTACCTTCTTCCTCCTAATCATGACCAGTCTATGTCTAGGTAGTGGTATGGTAGGTGCAAGGGCAGGTTATACTTCTTGTGTTATAGCTAGTCATCTAAATGTTTGTTCTTCCAATGTAGGGTATATCTTGGCCTCCCATATTGTTTGAGGCTTGTACATAATATATTTAGGTGGGTCTAGGAAAGGTGCAAAGATGTCCTCAACTATAAATGTTGGTGCAATTTATGGTTAGAAGAAGTCTAATTTGTGTGAGTTTCTCTACTTTTTATTAAACACTGTCAATAATAATAAAAGGTGGGAAGGATGGGAGGTCAACCCATAGTTTAGGGGAAACTTTATTTCACACTTGAACTATATGTACTACCTTCCAAAATAAAATTTCTTTTCCATCCTCCTTATCATAGTAGTCTCTATCCATATTGACCATCATGACCTAGTAGACTTCCTACTCATCTTTGCCATCTACATGAGGTCATAAGATCTCTCTATCTATAACACCTTTAGATCATCCTTCTAGGTCATGGTGTTATGTGTCATTCACTTTAGAGGAGGGGATAGCAAATGAGGGTTTATTTTATACTTTCCCTTTTATTACTATGAGTTGATTAATTATTCATGTGGTTTTGTTGTAAGAACATTTTCACCAGGCAGTATGGCTTGCAAGGGGGTCACACTCTAGGCTATGAATGATTTTTATCAGGCCACTTCAGCCTATGCCATATCCATTATCATGAAGAAGGTGAGCACTTGGAAGGGTGACCACAATAACTCATAGATGGTGATGAAAATTCATTTAGGTAGTAGAGTGATAGTGCCATGTTGACCTAAGTATTTCATGATGTCAGGGGGTACTCAGGGATATGTTATGGTGAGGTCTAAACACTCTTCCCACTAGGCTTTAAATTTTCCCTCATGTGTAAGAGCTCCATAGTCATATATCCATATGAGATTATAGAGTTATTTCATCAACCAATAGTCAATATCTGGGTACACTTCTATCTCTAGTGATGTCCATGACATGAAGTAGAGTAGGGAGATAAGGAACTAGTATTGGAATGTCTTCTTGGGCATGGTGCAATACTTCTTAATATTCATGAGTAACTCCTAGATGAATTACTTGGGATAGTTGAATTTTTCATTGTGATGGATCATTTGGTGTGCAATTTCCACAACTATTTTGGGTATTTACTTGGTAGACTTGGTCATTTTCTAAAATTTTCTAGTTATGTGTGCACTCCATGAGGATGTACATTGGCTTGTCTAGGATTTCATCAATGAGAATCCCTCTATTACTTTGCACATATAGGTCCTAAACTTCTTGTAAAATAGGAGGAATTTTTATCTTGTATGGGAGTAAATAATCTCTATGTGTAGGCATATAAAATAAATGAGCCATGGCTTGTGTATTGATTATAACAATCTCATTTAGACCCAAATAGATGCTACCCTCATTATATTATCCTAAAAATACTTGGATAATCTCTCCTAGGTTGTTAAATGTAAGTAATCATAGTAGATACTCAAAATCTATATTTTGGAGATGGTGGGGAGCTATGAGGGTGAGAAATTATGAAACATCAATAGGATTGAGGTGTAATAGCTTCTACTCAGCCTAGTAGAGGTAGTCAAATGGCTCTTGGTCACTGTACTTTGTTTGCCCGAGTGTCATGTCAACACCATGGCCCCTTTTTACACATTAGTGAGAGCCTTGATTAGCTATGAGGTATCCATGGTTGTGTGAAGTGATGAAATTGGAATGATCTATGTTCTCTATGAAATAAAAATAACTTATCTCTGGAGAATGGTATCTTTGAGAAATACACACAAAGATGAAACATTGACTTGGTATTCAAACTTAGTTGTTATAGATTTGGCACCTCTTGACTTCTATATCCCAGCCACACTTAGCTATCCATTTATATTGAATTTAATGGTAGATGTAGAAAATATATATCTAATACGACCATTAAAGTAATTAGTTATTGGTGCATGTGTGGAGTTACTCATTATGATCTCTGGTGTATGTATGGAAGGGTATGAGCAGTTGGTATTGACAAGCCACCAATTTATTAAAGATCATTTCAATCAACCCTTGGATCATGCATTTATTTTTTGTGGATGAAAATTATCCAATTGATATCTTGTTGATGAGAATTTTCCATACCTTTCCCAGACTTAATATTTTTTAATTGCTCATCTTTAACTTTCCTAATAACACACGTGGATCCTCCTACGCATGTTTGGCATATGTTATGCTTGGTTATTTGACTCATAATTATTGTTGATGAGATCATATAAAAACAAATATAAACAAAAAATAAACACACATAAAACATGAAAAAATAGGGAAATCCTAATCTACATGGTGTTACTCAGCACCCACTTAGTTTTTAGAATGAGATCAAGCAACTATTGGTGGTAGGGCTTAAGCCTACAACTATTTACCCTCCATAGTAACATGATTCCTTGAAGATATCTTAAAACCATGATTTACTGATATGTTAGGTCATGTATAATATAGGACCCTTTCATTGTATCTGTAACTTTGGAATGCTCTGAAATGACTGTCATATAATAAGACTAGTTGATCTTTATGAAATTATTTTTAACACAAGTTCCTATCATGCCATGCTTTCTAACTCTGCTTATGTAATTCTTACATCCATGTTACTATGTGTCTAAAATCCTCCATATAATTTATCTCAAGGATTTAGTTAGTAAGATACTCATGATCTGTGAGTTACATGACCATGGTAATGCACAAGCTGGGTACTAAGTATTCCATTGACATGACTGCTTCAAGAGCATACACCAAATGGAATGGTATAAATCTTGTATCCCTTTTGTAATGTGTGTGGTATTCCCATAAAATCATAGGAATTCAATCTTCCTAGTCATCCTACTTGATGTCATATATCTACCCAACACTTTATTTGAAGCTTCAGCTTGGCCATTAGCCTATAGATGATATGCAGTACTTTTGTGAAGATAGATCATAAATTATTTAGTTAGAGCCTTGATGGTGTTGTTAAAAAAATTCATTCCTCTATCACTAACTAAATTTATAGGGCATCTAAACCTTTTTATTATGTTTTCATATAGAAACTTAGCTACATCCTTTGCACCATAGCTAGGTGTTGTAGCAACTTCAACCCATTTATTAAAATAGTCTGTCATAGTAATGATGTAACTTGCTTTACTATGCCTTGATTCCCTCTACCACCTTGGTATCCTCCTATGTATCTACCTTGATATCCTCTTCTATTGGACTGATATTCACCTTGATACCTTCCTTCCTTATTGTTACATAGAGTTCTAATGTTCATACTTTTGATTGTTATCTCCAATTCTAAATTGTTATTATACCACTGGTGGGGCCCAACTTGTTTGTTATTTTTATGTTATGGGTGATATTTATGGTGTTACATGCTACCACTAAGGAGATGGAGGTGTCCAACTTAGAAAAGGAGGGGTTCATCTAATTAGACCTTGAGGTTGATATTATAGTAAACTTGGAATCCATTATGGACCCATTTGGGTTTCATAACCTTTATCTACTTATGATCATAGGATCACCACCTTAACTGAGGACATTTATTATATAGTGATGGTGAATACATTTTTGGTGATGCCTTATTTAAGCTCTTACAAAACTTGATAATTATTCTCATCATGATTAGATGACTTGAAAAATCTACAATCCCAATTTTATAGGTTCTTGATATATTGATGCATAAGGTGACAATTCATGGTGGCATGCCCTACTACTTGTCAGAGTTCACAAAATTTTGTCTTGAATTTAGGATAATATTTCTATGATGTCCTTATTTTCTTCACATCATACACCATAAAATTAATTTAGGCTTATCTACCTCATGGTATTTCTCCATTTTTTTCATAATAGCTTGTATTGTATTTCCAATATTGGAATTGGAAACATGAGTTTCTCCATAATCTTAAATATATTCTATGCATAGGGTAGTATCTCTAGCATCTACTTTTGTAGCATACTAAGTTTTCATAGTGGAAAACTTGATCCTAGAACATAGTCCTTCAATGAACCATGAAGATTTATCTTTATCTATCAAATAAAATTATACCTTATTCATCACATCAAATAATTTACAGTCATAGTCATAGACTGATTCTTCTACTTTTTTTGTATCTCCTTCAGGTCCTATATAGTATGACTGATGCATTTCTTGATTTTGAATTCTATGATAAGCCAATCCTCAACATATTTTAGACTCTCCTAAAAAAGGTCTCTTATATATATGAACTCTAGTGCTCTATAATCTAGTGATCCTACTAATTTTCACTTTTGAATAGCTTTATCAATGATGTTGTTAGCTTGCCATCTCATCTTACAAGTTAAAAAGCACTATTCTAGATCTATAGACCCACCATAGTTGGATAAATTAATGAATCCTCCTAGATGAATCATCATGTTGACTGGTATTTATGGAGTCTTCTATGCAACTATTATTAGAGGAAGATACGTTCTTAGTGATCCTACCTATGTACTACTTTGTTCACTAAGAGAATTATCATGGGCACTTTATTTATCTATGCTTCCTTCTTTTTGTTGTTTAGTTTCAACTAATTGTACGGCCTTCAAATCCTTTTTAATAAATTTAATATGAATTTTAGTACCCCAATGGGTCACATGTTCTAAAAATGGTCCTTCCCAACTATCACCTTTCTATCTACCTAGTTAAAAACTTCTACTAGAATATAAAATATTGGGCTGCAAGGAAGTGTGCTCTTTTAGTGAATGGTTCTTTCCTAAAAATTCTTATTATATGATTGAACCTACATTTAACCTATGAATGTATTTTATTTCTTTTCATAATTCTTCTTCTTCTTCTAAAAATACCTTTCTTATAGCTATGCACTAAATCTATCATCTATGTATTCTACTTCTAAACTATTCTTGCCTTCTTCTTTGCACACCTCATCTTCATCTTGTTATTCATCCTATTATGTCTCTGATAACATTCATCATCCTCCTTTTTATTTATTAATTCATTCTCTCACTCATCACATCCTTGAACTTGTTCATCATCTAATCTACTACTACTTTTACCTTTACTCATAGCTACTTGGGTATTCTTCTATTTATTCCATCTATTATATTGTCATAGATTTCTTTCTAAATCCAAACTTTTATTTGGACTCTTATTCCCTCATGTCTCCATTTTGGATTTAGGTTCAAGCTTCGCTTACTCATATATCCATCATTCACCATCATATGCATACACCCTTTTATTCTTAAAGAGATTACTCCATATTGGCCAGAGTAGGCACCATGGCCTTATCCACAACCAACATCTTTATCAAGAGAGGTAGTCATTGCAAAAAAATCCTCTAATCCCTTAGAAAAAAATGGTCCTACATAGATTCAAATTATATATAGCCTTACACTATAAATTTGGTGATGTATCTATCTATGGTGGTATCAACCTAGCAATCTATGGCTCTCATCCAGTTGGTTTATAGTTAAAGTAACTAGTCTATATTTTCTTCAATCTAGGTAATTATTTATTTTGTTCTAGGATTGAAGAAATAGTATTCTAATATTGTCAAATAGTTAGTTAGTATTTTAAGTAATATATACCAAAAAAATATACATATTTCTCCATAGATGTGCTCCTGAATGATTTCACTTGTGGTAAGACTAGTCCTTTTAGATTTTTCTTTTGTGACATTCCATACTTTTTGGTCTAACCATGTTTCAATGTCTCACTACCCCGGTAACCATCTTAGCATATTTTCCTCTAGAAGGAGTGTTTCCATTCTCACCACACAATTTTTAGTAGAGGTTATTGATATAAAATAACATGATAAAGATGAGGATATCTATGTTTTATTTAAGTGCATAAGATAATACAGAGAATTCATATTTAACAAGGAAGACAAAAACATAATAGAGATGTATTTTCATGCATTAGATAGGAATTAAGATTAACCATTACTTAATTAATCATTCATAGAGCATATGGAATAACTTAGATAGGATTAAACCATACCTTAAACATGATTGTGCACACAAGGAGCAAAATAAGAAATATAAAATGTAACCATAACCATAATAGTCTATATTGATCTCAACAAAAGTTCATTCTCTTCTTCATACAAGAATACATATTTATAGTCATTTAAAATCTCTAAATATTCACATTCTTCTCATACGTTGGTGTCAAAATAGGGGACTGTTCATCTTCTATCCTTTTACAAGTCATGGAAGATAGGAAAAAATACATATAGCTGACAACTAAATACATAATGCACAAATATTCAAGGAATACCCTGTGTAGCTTTACTAAATATATTTATGTCTTGAATAGATCATAACTAAATCATAAAAAGTGAAATAAATGTAGTCAAATAGGGTCATGACAATTTTGAGTCAAGTTTCCCATACCAAAGTTGTTATGTAATGAAATTCTCAACAATGGGCAAAATTCTATAAATATTTTAGGTGTTACATTTTTTAATTTAGGTTTCCCATACCAATTTCATTGCACGTCACAATTCACAACACCAGGAAAATTTTTATAAATATTTGGAGTGTTTCATATTTTGAGTTGGGTTTCCCATACCAATTTTGTTGTATGGTGTAATTCGCAAAACTAGAACAAATATTAAAAATATTTGGAGCATTACATATTTTGAGTCAGTTTTGTCATACCAGTGTTGTTATGTGAATTAACTTGTAACACTGGGATTTTTTTAAAAATATTTAGAACATTTCATATGTTGATTTGGGTTTCTTGTACAAATGTCATTGTGTGGCTTAATTCACAATGCTAGTAATTTTTTTAAAAATATTTGGGGTGTTGCATATTTTGAGTCAAGTTTATTGTACCTATGTTTTAAAATATCATCATTCTCAATGATGGAAGTATTTTTGGGGGATGTTACATATTTTGAGTCAAATTTGTCATTCTGATATGGCACAATTTGTAACACTAGGACAAATTTTATAAATATTTGGGTTGTTGCATATTTTGATCAGGGTTTCCCATACAAATGTTGGTGCATGTTGTAATTCACAATAGTGGGACAAAACTCAAAAATACTTTGGTATTACACATTTTGAGTTGTGTTTCCTATACTAATGTTATTTTGTGTCATAATTTAAAATATTGGGACAAATTTTAGAAATATTTTGATTATTATATATTTTGAGTAGGGATTATTTTAGAACTATTGTTATAAGGCATAATTAACAACACTGAGACAAATATTATAAATATTTCATGTATTTCATATTTTTATTTGGGTTTATCACACCAATAATGTTATATATAAAAATTTACAACATTGGGAGAAATAATTAAAATATTTAGGGTGCTACATATTTATAGTCAGGTTTCCTATACCAATGTCAATGTGTGTTGTAATTCAAAACACTAGGCCAAATTTAAGATTTAATTAGGGTGTTCATATTATTAGTTGGGTATCACATACCTATGTCATTTCACATCATAATTTGTAACACTAGATCATATTTTGGAAATATTTTGGGTGTTGCATATTTTTAGTCAAGTTATATGTACCAACGTGGTTGTGTGGTAAAATTTTCAACACAGATAAATTATGTAAATATTTAGGGTGTTGCATATATTAAGTTGGGTTTCCCATACCAATGTTATTGTGTGGTTTGGTTTTCAACATTAGGAAAAAAATTTAAAATATTTGGGGTGTTGCATAGTTTGATTTAAGTTTCCCATACCAATTTTGTTGTATGACACAATACACAACAATAGGCAATTTTTATAAATATTTGGGGTGTTGTACATTTTGATTCAATTTTCCCATACCAATGTTGTTTTATGTCATAATTTTAAATAGTGGGAGAATATTCATAAATATTTGGATTTTTTGCATATTTTGAGTCAAGTTACCCATATCAATGTTGTTATATGCCATAATTCATAACACTAGGACATATTAAGTAAATATTTTGCATGTTATTTATTTTGAGTCAAGTTTCACATACAAATATCATTGTGTGGCATAATTCACAATGAAATTCACAACACCGGGACAAATTTTATAAATATTTTAGGTGTTGTTTCCCATACCAATGTCATTATGCATAAAAATTAACACCACTAGGAATTTTTTTAAAATATTTTATATTTTACATATTTTACGTTAGGTTTCCCATACCAATGTCCTTACATGTCATAATTCAAAACATTTGTAAAAAATTTAGAAATATTTGAGGTGTTTCATATTGTAAGTTAGGTTTCCTATACTAATGTTGTTGAGTGCCATAATTCACAACATCGGGAAAAATTTTAGGTATATTTGGGGTGATTGATATTTTGAACCAATTTTTTTGTACTAATGTCATTTTTTAATACAATTCACAACATTGGGACAAAATTTAGAAATATTTATAGTGTTGCAAATTTTGTGTCAGGTGTATTGTACCAATATTGTTACATAACACAATTTGCAACATTAGTAATTTTTTTGAAAATATTTGTGTTATTTCATATTTATAGTTAGGTTTCATGTACTAATGTTAGTGAATTTAATAATTAAAAACAATATGTGACAAATTTCAAAACTATTTAAGGTGTTGCACATTCTAAGTTAGGTTTCCCATACCATTGTCATTGCATGTCATAATTCACAACACTAGGATAAATTTTAGAATTTTTTTGAGTGTTTCATCTCTTGAGTCAAGTTTCACATAAAAATGTTGTTGCATGGCATAATTCAGAAACCTAGGACAAATTTTATAAATATTTGGAGTGTTTCATATATTGAGTTAGGTTTTCCATACCAATGTTGTTGTGTGATGTGGTTTCCAACATTAGGACAAATTTTATAAATATTTGGGGTGTTTCATATTTTGAATTGGGTTTTTTACAAATTTAATTATGTGGTGCATTACACAACACTAGGAAAATTTTGGAATTTTTTTGGGCCTTGCATATCTTGAGTTAGGTTTCTATAACAATGTCATCGCACATCATAATTCACAACACTGGGAAATGTCTTAAAATATTTTGGGTGTTGCATATTTTGAGTTAGGTTTCTCATTCCAATGTCATTACATGGTTAAATTCATAATAATAGGAAACATTTATAAAAAAATGTAGTACTACATATTTTTATTTGGGTTTCCTGTACCAATGTTGTTAAGTGTCATAATTTGTAACACAAGGAAAAATTTTAAAAATATTTTGAGTTTGGCATATTTTGAGTTAAGTTTCCCATACTAGTGTCATTGTGCATCATAATTTATGAAATTGGGATAAATTTTATAAATATTATGGGTCATGATTATTTTAATTTGGGTTTCCCATATGAATGTCATTGCATGTCCTAATTTGTAACACTAGTCAAAATTTGAATAATATTTGGAGTGTTGTGTATTTTAAGTCAATTTTCCCTTACCAATTTCATTGTGAGGCATAATTCATAACATTGTGACAAATTTTGGAAATATTTGGGGTGTTGCATATATTTAATTAGGTTTCCTATAAAAATGTCATTTTATGGCTTGGTTTGCAAGATATGACAAATTCTTGAAATATTTGGGGTGTTGCATATGTTGAGTCAGGTTTTTGATAAAAATTTCATTGTATGGTGAAATATGAAACACTAAGAATAATTTTTAATATATCTAAGGTGTTGCATATTTTAAGTCAAGTTTCTCATAGCAATGTTATTACACATCATAATTCATAACACTAGGACAAATTTAAAAAATATTTGGGGGTGGTACATGTTTTGAGTCAAATTTCATGTACTAATGTCATTATTTGGCACAATTCATAACACTAAGACAAATATTAGAAATATTTTGAACATTACATATTTTGAGTCTAGTTTTCCATACAAATGTCGTTGTGTGACATAATTCACAACACTAGGAAATTTATGGAAATATTTGGGGTGTTGCTTATTTTGAGTAAGGTTTCCCATACCAATGTTTGTGTATGTCTTAATTCACAACATTGGGAATTTTTTTTAAAAATATCTTGGGTGTTTTAAATTTTTATTTAGGTTTCCCAAACCAATTTCATTGCATGGCACAATTGGCAACATTGGGACAAATTTAAGAAATATTTGGGGTGTTGCATATTTTGAGTTAATTTTTCTATAATAATGTTATTGCGTAATGTAACTCATAATATTAGGGGAAAAATATAAATATTTTGGGTCTTGCAAATTTTGAGTCTAGTTTTCTATACCACTATCATTGCATGGCTTAATATGCAACACTAGGATAAATTTTAGAAATATTTTGGGTGTTGTATATTTTGAGTTGGGTTTATTGGACCTATGTTGTTATGTGTTGTAATTCACAATAGTGGGAAAATCTTCATATTTTTTTAGAATATTGCATATTTTGAGTTGAGTTTATCATACCAATGTGGTAAAATTCACAACACTGGGACAAATTTCAGAAATGTTTGGGGTGTTGCATATTTTTAGTCAGGTTTCCCATATAAATGGCAGTGCATGTAATAATTTGTAGTAGTGGGATAAATATTACAAATAATTGGGCTATTCCATATTTTGAGTCAAGTTTCCTATACCAATGTCATTACTCAATTCATAACACTAGGACATATTTCACTAATATTTAGGGTGTTGTATATTTTGAGTCAAGTTTCCCATACCAATGTCATTACATAATGTACTTCATAACACTAGGACAAATTTCAAAAATATTTTGGGAATTTCATGTCTTGTGTTGGGTTTCTAGTACCAATGTCATTATGTGACATAATTCACAACATTAGGATAATTTTTGGAAATATTTGGGTTTTGCATATTTTGTGTCAAGTTTCCCATACCAATGTTGTTACACGGTGAAATTAATAACACTAGGACAAATTTTGAAAACATTTCTAATGTTGCATATTTTGAATTAGGTTTCCCATACCAATATCATTGTGTGATGTAATTTTTAATACTAGCATAAATTTTTGTAATATTTGGGGTGTTGCTTATTTATAGTTGGTTTTCTAGTACCAATTTTAGTGCACATCAAAATTCAAAACGTTGGGCCAGATTTTATAAATATTTAGGGTGTTGAATATTCTGAGTTGGGTTTCCCATTCGAATGTCATTACATGTCACAATTCACAACATTCAAACAAATTTTGGAAATATTTGAGGTTTTGCATATTTTGAGTTAGGTTTCCCATACCAATGTCACTGCACTTCATAATTGGAAACACTATGATAAATTATATAAATAATTGGGGTGCTACGTATTTTGAGTTAGGTTTCCCATACCAATGTTATTGTGTGGCACAATTCACAAAATTGGGATAAATTTTAGAAATATTTTGTGTGTTGAATATAATGAGTTGGGTTTCCCATACTAATGTTATTTCATGATGTAATTTGTAAACTAGGATTAATTTTATAAATATTCAGGTTGTGGCATATTTTAATTTGGGTTTCTAATACCAATTTCATTATGTGAAATGATAAGCAACATTAGGAAAAAAAATAAAAATATTTTAGGTGTTGCATATTTTGAGCTAGGTTAAATATAAAAATATTATTGCATGTCAAAATTTGTAACATGTGGACAAGTTTTAGAAATATTGGGGTGTGTCATGTTTTGAGTTAGGCTTCCCATACCAATGTCATTCTGTGGCACACTTTGAAACACTGGGGAAAATTTTGAAAATATTTGGGATGTTGCCTATTTTGAGTTAGGTTTCTCATCATAATGTCATTATGTAACATAATTCAAAGCACTTATAAATTTGTATAAATATTTAATGTTTTGCATATTTTTAGTTAAGTTTCCCATATGAACGTTAGTGATCATCACAATTTGAAACATTGGGCCAAATTTTATAAATATTTGGTGTGTTGCATATTTTGAGTCAGGTTTCCCATACCAATGTCATTATCCCATGTAATTCAAAACATTTGGACAAATTTATAAATTATTTGGGGTGTTCCATATTTTGAGTTGGGTTTGTGGTAACAATGTTATTATGAGATGAGATTCTCAACAATGGAAATTTTTTTGAAATATTTTGGGGTGTTTCATATTTTGAGTTAGGTTTCTTGTACCGATGTCATTGTGCATCCTAATTCACAACATTGAGATAAATTTAAGAAATGTAAAGTGTGTTACATATTTTGATTTGGGTTTCTCATACCAATGTCATTATGCATCAAAATTAGCAACAATGGGAAAATTTTATAAAATATTTGAGATGTTTCATATTTTGAGTCAGTTTCCCATACCAATGTCATTACTCAATGTAATTCCAAACATTGGGAAAAAATTTATAAATATTTGGGGTGTTCCATATTTTGAGTTAGGTTTCCCATAAAAATATCAGTGCACATCATAGTTCACAATAATTAGACAAATTTTGTAAATATTTGGGGTGTTGCATATTTTGAGTTGTGTTTCCCATACCAATGTTTTTATAAGTGAAATTCAAAACACTCAAAAAAATTTAGAAATATTTGGGTCTTACATATATTGAGTTAGGTTTCCCATATGAATGTCATTGCATAATGTAATTTTCAACACTTTGACAAATTTTGGAAATATTTGGTGTGTTTAATATTTTATGTCAAGTTTCACATACCAATTTCATTATGTGGCACAATTTGAAACACTAGGAATTTTTTTGGAAATATTTACGGTGTTGCATATTTGTTATAATTCACAACACTATGAAACAATTTAGAAATATTTTGGATGTTTCAAATTTATAGTCAAGTTTACCATACCAATGTTGGTGTGCATCATAATTTGAAACCTTGGGATAAATTTTTAAAATATTTTGGGTGTCACATATTTTTTAATTGGGTTTCCAATACCAATGTCATTGTGCATCATAATTCACAACACTAGGACAAATTTTGGAAATAATTTGGAGGTTTCATATTTGAGTTAGGTTTCTTGTACCAATGTTGTTTCATGGTGAAATTCAAAATACTATAAAAATGGAAATATTTGTGGTGTAACATATATTGAGTTCGATTTCCTATACCAATGTCATTGCATGACGTGGTTCACAAAACTAGGGCAAATTTTTGAAATATTTGGGGTGTGGAATATTTTTATTTGAGTTTTATATATAAATTTCATTATGCAGTGTAATATGCAACACTAGGAAAATTTTCAAAAAAATTGGGTTGTTACATATTTTGAGTCAGGTTTCATGTAATAATGTTGTTTCTTGTCTTAATTTGTAACACTAGGAAAAATGTCATAAATATATGGGTTTTTACATATTTTTAGCTAGGTTACCCATAACAATGTTGTTTTATGGCATAATTCTCAACAATGGTTACTCTCATCCTGATGATGGTTCATGGAGTGTGAGCCAAAATTTTGATGTAAAATTTTGACATGATTTTATCTATAAATATTATTAAAATTAATTCATGAACTATGGAAATACTATCTCTTTTAATATTTAAAGTGTTGTATATTTTGAGTCAAATTTCTCATACCAATGTTGGTGTGCATCTTAATTCACAACATTGGGAAATTTTTTGAAAATATATGAGGTGTTACATATTTTTAGTTAGGTTTCCCATACCTATATCCTTGTATGGCACAATTTACAACACCAGGACAAATTTTATAAATATTTGCATTGCTACAGATTTTGAGTAAGGTTTCCCATAAAAATTTCATTGTGTGGTGCAATTTGTAACACTGAGACAAACTTTGAAATATTTGAGTTGCATATTTTGAGTCTAGTTTATCGTACCAATGTCTACATGTCTCAATTTGAAATAATGGGGAAAAATTAAAATATTTGGGATGTTGCATATTTTGAGATGGGTTTCCCATACCATTATTGTTATGCATCACAATTTACAACACCAGGACATATTTTATAAATATTTGGAGTATTGTATATATTGAATTGAGTTTCATGTAGTAATGTCGTTGTATTATTTGCAATTCATAATACTATGACAAATTTTAGAAATATTTGGGGTGTTGTATATTTTGAGTTGAGTTTCCTATACCAATGTCATTATGTAGTGCAATTTGTAACAATGGGAAAATTCTTATAAACATTTGGTATGTTTCATATTTTGAGTCAAGTTTCCCATACCAATGTAATTGCATGGTGGAATTCATAATACTAGGATAAATTTTATAAATATTTGGTTTTTATATATTTTGTGTTGGGTTTCCCATACCAATGTCATTATAAGGCATAATTAACAAAAATGGGACAAATTTTCAAAATATTTTAGGTGTTGCATATTTTGAGTTGGGTTTCCCATACCAATATCATTACACAACACAATTTTCAACATTAGGAAAAGATTTGGAAAAATTAGGATCTTGCATATTTATAGTTAGGTTTCTCATACCATTGTCAGTGTACATTATAATTTAAAACACTTGGCTAAATTTAAAAATCATTTGGGATGTTTCATATTTTGAGTTGGGTTTCCCATACCAATGTTGTTGTATGTCATAATTCACAACATTGGGTCAAATTTTGGAAATATTTTGGGTGTTACATATTTTGAGTTATATTTCCCATACCGATATGTTACATGGTGAAATTCATAAAATAAACAAATTTTGGAAATATTTATGGTGATACATATATTGAGTCAGGTTTCTCACACTAATGTTATTCTATAGTATAGTTTGCAACACTAGGAAAAATCTATGAAATATTTGTGGCATTAAATATTTTGACTTAGGTTTCCCCTACCAAGTTTTTTTTGTGGTACAATATACGACACTAGGGAATTTTCAAAAATATTTGAGGTGTTGCATATTTGAGTCATGTTTCCCATACCAATGTTGTTGCACGTCACAATTCACAACACTAGGATAAATTAAGGAGATATATTGGGTGTTACTTCTTTGGAGTTGGATTTTTCATACCAATATCATTGCATGGTGCAATTTAAAATGTTGGGAAAAGTTTTTGAAATATTTTAGGTATTAAAAATTTTGTGTCAAGATTCCCATTCCAATGTCATTGTGCATCGTAATTCACACCACTGGGAATTTATTTTTAAATATTTAGGGTTTTGCATATTTTTAGTCATCTTTCCCATAATAATTTCATTGCACATCCCAATTAATAACAATGGGATAAATTTTATAAAGTTTTTAAGTGTTTCATAATTTGGGTTGGCTTTCCCATACTAATGTCATCACATGGCATAATTCACAACACTAGGACAAATCTGAAATATATTTTAGGTGATGCATATTTCAAGTCAGATTTTCCATACCAATGTCATTGTATGATGTAATTCTCAACATTGGTAAGAAATTGGAAATATTTTGTGTTGCTATTTTGTGTTAGGTATTCCATACCAATATCATTGCATGGTGTAATTCCCAACATGGGGAAAATTTTCACAAATATTTGGGTTGTCAAATATTTATAATCAAGTTTTGCATACCAATATTGGTTCATGTCATAATTCAAAATAATGTACCAAATTTCATAAAATATTTATTGTATTGTATATTCTAAGTTGGGTTTCCCATACCTTTGTAACACTGGGACAAATTTTGAAAATATTTGGAGTGTTGCATATCTTGAGTTGGTTTTCATATACCAATGTCATTTGTAGTGTAATTATAAATACTTGAAAAAAATTCAAAAATATTTGGGTTGTTTCATATATTGAGTCAGGTTTCCATTCCAATGTTACATAGTATGATTTGCAACATTGGGACAAATTTCAGCATGATTTTCCATTGGGTTTCCTATAGTAATTTCATTATGTAGAAAATTATGAAACACTAGGAAAAATTTAGAAAAAATTAGATCTTGAATATTTTGAGTCAGGTTTCCTATAACAATGTTGTTGTGCATCATAATTCAAAACACTGGGAATTATTTTGAAAATATTTGGGGTGCTGTATATTTTGAGTTAGGTTTCCCATACCAATACCATTATATGGAACAATTTGAAACAATAGGAATTTATTTTGAAAAATTTGGTGTGTTGCATATTTTGAGTTAGGTTTCTCATACCAATGTCATTATGCATCATAATTCACAACATTCAGAAAAAATTTGGAATTTTTTTGGGTTTTTCATATTTTGAGTCAAGTTACCCATAACAATGTCTTTTCACATTAAATTTCATGGCACTTGAATTTTTTTAAAATATTAGGGGTCATTATTATTTTGATTCAAGTTTCCTATACTGATGTCATTGTATGTCATAATTCACAATACTAGGAAATTTTTAAAAAATATTTGGGTTGTTGAGTTTTTGAGTTAAGTTTCCCATACCAATGTCATTTTATATTGAAATTCATAACACTAGGATAAATTTCATAAATATTTATTGTCTTTCATTTATTGAATTGGGTTTTCCATAAAAATTTCATTGCGTGAACCAGTTCACAACCTGGGACAAATTTTGGAAATATTTGGGGTGTTGCATACATTGAGTTTGGTTTTATATAACAATTTTATATCATAGTTGAATATACAACACTAGGAAAAAATACAAAATATTTAGGGTGTTTATTAGGTGTGGAGCCTAATTATCTTCCAAGATCAAAGGTTATAGTTCTGATGTTATTTTAGTCAGGTTTAGATCCCATTCTTTGAATCCCTTAGGAGATGATGGACAGAGATCAGCTGAGAGGACTAAATTATTATCTCCCACTTGGAGATAAATAGATACACCTATACAACAACCTCCACTAACCATCTCAGGCACCTCCATCTTCAAGCTCAATTTTGAAGACCAACCACCACACATCTTGTGATGTTATACCTGTCATCCAAGTCCCCTACCACATCTGAACTTTCTGACAACTCCCACTGGAGACAAAATCAACCTATGATCTTCCATGTCTCTCATGCCAAAGAATTTCGCTACTTCTAAATTCTTCATGACATACCTCTGAACTAACTTTACCTTTAGCTCAAAAACTCCCTGTATATGTAACCCTACAACAAGCAACACAATACAGTAACAAGATAATGTAGCTAATATTATCCAACCTGGTAAAGATAAATATAATGGTCAAACCTCCATTGTCCTACAGCCTACTCAAGACCATATACCTTGGCCTTCTGTCTCACGTGTCCATCCACTCTCTTCTATAACTTGGGAATCCATTCCTCATCCATGCCAAGCTCCCACTGTTTTTGGATTCTACCTGTATTGCCTCTTCATATCTTCCTGGTTCTTGACCATCAATAAGCAACAAATAAAATAAAGAAGGTGAACAACAAATATGAGGTTCACATACCCTTTCAGTCCTCCCTATGGGTGTTTGAGACTTCTTGATAGCTTGTTGTCTGCCCAACATCTGTTGCAGTGACCGATCTCGGCCATCTCTCAGTCTGCACCCAACCGATGTCAGTTCCCTACATTGACCTTGACTGCCAACATCATTTCCCTAGCTAACACCAGTGTCCCTTCTACCAACATCGGTTCCTATCTGACTGATGTCAGTCTTATCCTACCCGACACTACCGACCCTACTGGTCTGCACATGATCAATGTTAGTACTTGCCTGACCGACGTCGGTTCCATGTGACCGACGTCGGTACCTATGTTTTTCTGTAAGAGATGACTTCTTTATCCATGAGCTCATCTTGGATCAAAACCCTATCCATACTACCCTACTCAGAGTTATTCAGCCTCTGTGACTGATCTTTGTCCATGATCTCCTCCATAAACACCAAGGCTTCCCTGTTCTTGTCAAAAGCATCAAATTTCCTTTTCCTGTAATGAAATCGATCAATGCCCTCTAAATATAAACTCATACCCTTTGACTCAAGAACATCCATTCCCTTCTTATTCATGTGACCAAGCCTATTAAGCCACATCTTCGAATCTACAGCTGAAGTAGATAAACCAGAAGTAGAATCAGTAATACAAGTAGATAGATAAAGAGTACCTAATTTATTACCTCTTGATAAAACAAGCACACCCTTGGTAACCTTCCAAGAATCCATTGTGAGGGTTACTGTGCATCCCTCATCACCCAACTTTCCTACAAAAACCAAACTCTGCTTCAGGACTGGGACATGCATAACCTCCTTCAACACCCATGTGTTGCCTGTCTGCAATTCCAGCCGCACTTTCCCTTTGCCAACCATTTGACAAGGCATACCATCCCCTAAATAAAGCTCTCCAAAGTCTCCCTAGACATACTCATGGAATAAATCTCTATTTGGGGTTGCATGAAAAGAAGAACCAGAATCTAAAACCCATGATTCTAACTGACTATCCAAAGAAAGTATGAGAGCATCCTGTGCCACAATACCTACATCTTTTGCTTCTTCATTACCTTTATGTTGATTTTATTTATCCTTCAACCAACAATCTTTCTTTGTGTGTCCTCTCTTTCCACAAAACTAGCAGGTGATACCTCTGGATTCAGATCTCCTTCCCATCTTTGACTTTGATTTCCCTTACTTGACCTTCTCTCTTTGCCTTCCCCTGCTTTCTGCACTTAGAGCATTCCCTGATGATTCACCTGTGCTTTTCCTGCGTATTTCTTCATTCAAGATTACACTCACAACATCATCAACTTTTAAGATTTTAGAAGCAGACAAAGAATTACTTATTTCCATTACCAAACTATCCCAACTTTTAGGTAAAGAGCATAAAATTAAGAGAGCCTTTACTTCATCATCAAAAACAATATTGACTGAAGCTAACTAGTTTACCAAACCATGGAAATCACTGAGATGAGTATATACCGATCCACCTTCCTGCATTTACAAAGTAAATAACTGCTTCATAAGAAATACCTTATTTGAAGCAGAGGGCTTTTCATATAAATTTTCCAAAGATTTTATCAACTCTTCCATTTTCTTACACTGTGATAAGTTGGAAATCATAGACGATGCAAGGCTCAACCTTGTGGATCCCAGAGCCTTCCGATCAAGAACATTCCATTCTTCATCCTTCATATCTGTGGGCTTGCATGCAACCCCACCCAATGGTAAGTACAAATCTTTCTGATATAGATAATCTTCTATCTGCATCCTCCAATGTTGATAATTCTTGCCGTTAAACTTCTCCATTCATAGCTTACTTTCTTCTACCATTGTTGTACTCCCACTCAATCAAAAACCCCTGAGAATGACCTGTAATCAAATAATAACCTGCTCCCTACAACCTTAGCTCTGATACCAACTGTTAGGAACCCATGGAATCACAATTGATTACTTTTCTTATAAGCAATTAAACACATAATTATATTAGAATGATTAACTAACTAGAAACTTGAAACAACACAGAATTTGAGAGACAATACACAATCTTGTATTAAATACTCTTTAAAAGAAAATACAATAAAGAAGATGCCACTTCTTCTTCCACCTCTAAGGCTTGCCACACCTCAAGGACTTCTTCCCTCTTTCTCTCTTGCTCAACCACAACCAACTCAACAACCTGAGTTGTTAACCCTTCCTTGAATGCTTCAGCTGATCTCCTTAACCTTACACCTTGTAGATCTCCTTTGACCTTGCTTTTTTGCTTCAATGCTTTACTTGCCTTAATTAAAATACATGCCTCATGGGTCTTTAAATAGGATCCCATGCATATAATAATTAGACCTCTAATTAAAATAATTAGAAACACAGACTCAAGACTTAAATTAGTCTTCAACATGCAAACACTCTCAGACCTCTTAAATTAGATGAGTCTAATTCTGGAAATGCATTCTGGAAACACATGCAACTGCATGCACACGCACAAGTGATCGACGTCAATTTTTGTCAGTCTGCTCCTGACCAACATTGGCCGATCCCTGGTCCCTCCCTGACCAACATTGACAATACTGTCGATGCTGGTTATTGGTTGCACTCAGTAACTCCTTGATTAGCACCCTGGTGAAGCTTTTAGCTCCACAACTTAACAAGGGGGACCCCTCCTTTCAGGGTCTGGGAAGGATGATCCCCCTAGAGGGGGGTCTAAGGGCTACATACCCCAAATATTTTATTATTCAAATTACCTTGTTAAATAATAATTTCATAGTCAATCTAGGCCATTAATTAAAGGTTTCTAGATCTAATGGTAGAGGTTATGTTTAAGCATTTTTAACTAGAATGTATTGATTTATGGCTGAGATGTATGATTGTGAAAGATAATGAAATAGTGTACATAGAGAGGAGGTAGAAAAGGTAGAGAGGTGTAATAGGGTTTGTTATAGGATTTTGTTTCTCTCTTGTATTACTGAAAATAATATACTGGACAAGTTTGGTGGATGTAGCCCATCTTGGTTGAACCACATTAAATCTGGTGTCTCTTGTATGTGCATGTTTGTCTTTATTTTTTGAATATTTAATTAATTCATTTCATGGTTTCTCTTGTATGAAATTTGGGGATAGATTTGGGTTTTAATTTATATTAACAGTGTTACATATTAAAATTCAAGTTTCTCATAACAATGTTATTACATGTCACAATTTGTCACATAGATAAAATTAATAAATATTTGAGGTGTTACATGTTTTGAGTCATGTTTCCCATACCAATGTCAATGTGTGACACAATTCATAACACTAGGAAAACTTTTAGAAATATTTGGAATGTTACATATTTTGAGTTGGGTTTCCTATATGAATCTTATTATGTGATGTAATTTGTAACACTGGTAAAATTCTATAAAGATTTGGGGTGTTGTATAGTTTGAGTCAAGTTTCTTGTACCAATGTTGGTGCACATTTAAATTTATAATACTAACATAAATTTTGGAAATATTTAGGATGTTGCATATTTTGAGTTAGATTTCCCATACCAATGTTATTGCATGTTAAAATTCACAACACTGGGACAAATTTCAAAAATGTTTTGGGTGTTGCATATTTTGAGTTAGGTTTTCCATAATTATTCATTACATGGTGTAATTCAGAACATAGAAAAAAAATATAAATATTTGGGGTGTTGCATAATTTGATTTAGGTTTGTCATACTAATGTTGTTTTGTGACATAACTCATAACACTTTTTTTTGTAAATATTTAGGGTGTTGCATATTTTTAGATAGGTTTATCGTATGAATGTTATTGTGTGGTTTAATTCACAATTATAGGAAAACAAATTTAAATATTTTGGGTTTTGAATATTTTGAGTTAGGTTTCTTATACTTATGTCATTGCACATCATAATTCATAATAGTGTGAAAATTTTCATGCTTTTTATGATGTTTCATATTTTGAGTTGGGTTTGTCATACCAATATGGCACAATTTACAACTCTTGGATAAATTTTTGAAATATTTGAGGTGTGACATATTTGGAGTCAATTTTCTCATAAAAATTTTAGTGTGCATCATAGTTCCTAACACTGGGAAAAATTTTATAAATATTTTGAGTAATATATTGAGTTGGTTTTCCCATAACAATGTCATTACATGGCACAATTTACAACAATAAGACAAATTTTAGAATTGTTTGGGATGTTACATAATCTAAGTTAGGTTTCCTATGCCAATTCATTACATTGCATAATTTTCAAGATTGGGACAAATTTATAAAAAAATTGGGGTGCTTCATATTTTGAGTCAAGTTTCCCATACCAATGTCATTGTGCATTGCAATTTACAACACTAGGACAAATTATAGAAAAAATGGGTGTTGCTTATTTTGAGTTAGGTTTTCTATACTAATGTCATTTTGCATCACAATTCTCAATAGTGGGAAAAAATTTATAAATATTTTAGGTCTTATATATTTTTAGTTGGGTTTCATATACCAATGTCCTTACACATCATTATTCACAACACTGGGACAAATTTTTAAAATATTTGAGGTGTTTCATATTTTGAGTCAAGTTTCCCATACCAATGTCATTACATGACATAATTCACAATGTTGGGAAATTTTTTATAAATATGTAGGTTTTTACATATTTTGATTTGGGTTTCCCATACCAATGTCATTGTGTGGTGCAATTCACAACATGGACAAATTTCAAGAATATTTAAGGTGTTTCATATTTTGAGTCGAATTTCACATACAAATGTGGTGCAATTATAAACACTAGGATAAATTTCAAAAATATTTAGGTTATTGCATATTTTGAGTTAGGTTTCCCATACAAATGTTAGTGCATGGTGTAATTTGCAACAATTGGACAAAATTTCAAAATATTTAGGGTATTGCATATTTTGAATCAGATTTCTCATACTAATGTTTCATATTTTGAGTTGGGTTTCATATATCAATAGAGTCACATGGTACAATTCATAACACTGGGATAATTTTTGTAAATATTTGGGTGTTACATTTTTGGAGTCACATTTCCCTTACTAATGTCATTGTTTGTCGTAATTCATAACACTAGGAAAAAATAAAAAATATTTGTGGTTTTGTATATTTTGAATTGATTACCAATACCAATGTCATTACACATCATAATTTTCAACACTAGGATAACTTTAAAAAATATTTGGGGTGTTACATATTTTTAGTTGGGTTTCTTGTACCAATGTCATGTGTGGTGTAACTCACAACACTAGGACAAATTTTTAGAAATATTTGGTGTGTTGAATATATTGGGTTAGGTATCTCATACCATGTCATTACATGATGTGGTTCATAATCTAGGACAAATTTTATAAATATTTAAGGTGTTGTATATTTTGAGTTGAGTTTATAATTCTAATTTCATTTTTCATCATAATATGCAACACTAGGGAAAATTTAGGAAATATTTAGATGTTGCATATCTTTATTTCAATTTTACTATAATAATTTCATTTCACATCATAATTTACATCCCTAGGATAAATATATAAAGCATTCAATGTGTTGCATGTTTTGAGTTTTATTTCTCATACTAATGTCATTTTACAATGCAATTCATAACACTAGGACAAATTTTGAAAATATTTTGGGTTGTCACATATTTTAAATTGGATTTCCCATACCAATGTTATTGCATGATGTAATTTACAACCATAAGACAAATTTTATAAATATTTAGGGTGTTTCATATTTTCAATTGGGTTTCCCATACCAATATCATTACATAATATAGTTTATAATAATGGGATAAATTTCATAAATATTTGGGATGTTACATATTTTTAGTAAGCTTTCTTGATTTCTCAGCATGATTCATAAAACTATGACAAATTTTGAAAATATTTGGGGTGTTGTACATTTTGAGTCAAGTTTCCCTTACCAATATCATTGCATGACTTGGTTCACAATAGTGGGACAAATTTAGAAATACTTGGGGTGTTAAATATTTAGATTCAAGTTTCTTATACCGATGTTATTTTATAGTGTGGTTAGTAATATTTTGAGTCAGGTTTACTATACCAATGTTGTTGCACATCGTAATTACAAACATTGGGACACATTTTGAAAATATTTTGGATGTTGCATGTTTGAAGTCAGTTTTCCCATACCAATGTTGTTGTGCGATGTAATTCACAATAGTGAGGAAATTTTATAAATATTTTGGGTGTTGCATATTTTTTGTAGGGCTTCTTATATTTAATAACCTCTCTAGGTTAAACTAGAGTTAGGTTAACTAATTTTTTTAAGACAATCACCAACTCAATAATAAATTTCCTTTACTAAATTCAAGAATAATTAATCTTTAACTAATTCATCAATAAATAAACTATTGATTAACCAATAGGTTGAGCATTTGATTCATTTAGTTAATGATCACTATAATGAGTATAAATCTAATTTCACAAGTAAATCATAGAATAGTATCATAAATACACAATTTATAAATTAGCCATTATTGGAGTAAAGGTCACAATTAATACAATAATAAATAGCCAATTAATGTAACTACAAATTTCCATCAAATAGTAAAATTATACATTATTACATATTTAAATATTAGTTTACAAATTTTACAATGCTCCATAGAACATATGTGTCTCAATGAACTCATTAATATCCTAAAGTAACCATGTGTGTAGTCTCTATTAGTTGACTATTATAGGGGAGGGAGAGCATCATTGGATTACTTTTCCACACCAACCACAAACCATATATCCCCTACATAATCTCCCAATAGGGAATGACCCTCCCTTCACAAATGGGTAGATAATGATGATGCAATAGTCAAGAATGTCAACTAGAAACCATGTGCTAGAAGATAACTATTACATGAATCATATCACAAATAAATTCATTCTAACATGATATCGTGCAAAACATGTAAACTAAATCAAACAAGTGAAATTACAATTTTCAAACCATAAACATTACTTTGGTCAAAGTTTTCATATAGTTTCTAGATCTTTAGGATCAGTCAATTCACAAACACAACTCAGTAGGATTACATTAATTCTAACTTATTAGTGACACTAAGTAAGAACATGAATTTTGTCTCACCTACTTATTTAATGTCATTGATATCAAAATTATGCATATATAATTAATGCTAAAATCCATAGATTTTGAATACATAGATTTCCATACAAAATAGGACAGCATGCATGAATACAAGGAAAACCTATAATCATATATAAACCTATCATATGCATCATAAATAGTATATAAATAGCTAACTTATATCTAGTCATTTAATCAAAACAACTAACTATTCATAAGGTATGAAGGACTGAATTAATTTTATTTTTATTTATTGAAGGTATGGTTCTACACATAACACCTTGAAAATATGTTCAACCATTACTTAATACCTTACACAAGTCTTGTAAATTATAAAATAGAAAAATAAACAACTCAATTCATCTTTAATTATTATCCTCATGAGTTTTATTTCATTTAGATGTTAATTGTTCATGCATATTGACTAAATATATCTTCGTACAACTTGTTTACATCTTACTTTTGGTCGACACTTATCATAAATACTATACATAAACACATTAGGGATAAAAAATCATTTATTAATATGTTTATGCATGTGTATGTTTGTATTAGGCTACTTGTGGTAACCCTATGTACTATAAATTTAGTATGTATACCTACACATGAATATATATGTACATATCTCAAAATATGAAGTTAAAACATCACTATTTAACCCTTATAATTATACAAAATTATCCATGAGGATCCAATAATACAAGAAATTTAAGAATTAAAAAATTGAGTATGTATATTGTCATAATAAAAAAAACAATTAATCACTTATCAAAATCATACAATTATATATGAAACTCTATGATATGATTGCCTATTTATGTCCAAACATTCTACATACATAAACCTATAAGTCTAAATAAGCTCTAGTGATTATATATATATATATATATATATATATATATATATATATATATATATATATATAACTCTACATTGATTCAGTGTACAAAAAGTTTACCTTGGATACCTTTGTCAAATCACACAATTTCCCAAAACACTCAAGGAAATGAAACTAAATTTGACCTTTTAATACATATTTTTCTCAAAGCCTAAAGTGATCAATTTTTAATTAATATGTCATATTTTACTAATTATGTATTCAATAATTATTAATAAACAAGATTAATCAAAATGTGGAAAAAGAATGCACAAATAAAATCAACTCATGATAAGCAATTGATCATAGATTTCATCAATACCTATGTCTTCAAGTTCACTTATAGTACAAACCAATCCATTTAATTAAAAAATGATTACATGGACAAACCTCACAATTGTCAAATGTATAATCTAAGACTACATAAAAAATTTCAACAAACCTTTATAAAGTCTCAAAACCCATGAACAGACCTTCCACCTTACTGTCGTCAATGCAATCTCACAATCCTATGGACTTTAGCTAAAAAGTATCAAAAATAGACTTTAAAATGGACTTAATAAAATAATCATAGGTATTTTAACATACCATTGAAATCATCTTGTATTTTAGGATAATTCCCTAGTTTACACTGAGAGTTGAACACCTCTCCAAATCCCTCAAAACTTGGGATTTCACAAACTGGTCTATTATGGATTATACATAGTCTACTTTATTATTCACATTGAGGCATTAAAAAGTGTATCAAATGGCCTCAAATACAAACACTAATCATATGGATAAAACCATCTCAAAATCTAAAACATATCTAGAGCTCACTCTAAAGTCTAGAAATGCCTCCAGGTACCTCAAAACTGAGGAAACATGCAAACTAGTCCTTAAGCCTTAACTACTCAGCTAAGAACTTGTGTTTAAATACAATTCCATGCACTTTATATAGTAATTTAACTCATGGGTATGATGGTGTGTTCTTTATACTTTTAATTGAAAGGATAAGGGTTCAATTCCCATGGCTATGCTTTGGTCTTTATCCATATCCCATATGGATAAGAAATAAACTAATTAAGCCTTTTAAAAGGCATGACCCACGTAGTATTCAATGCATATGCTTAGGCATTTGGTTCTTAACTCAAAATTTGATGTGATCCATTAGATTTGGATTATGGCATGTTGGGTAAGCTCATGTCAAGTTTGTGGTGGGCATACTTGGTATGTGGTAAGTTGAACTTGGAAGGTCGATAGCTTGAGTGGTCAATGTGTTATCATTGGATAACATGTTCCATTTTTGTCATTAATGTAGTCATGGAAATTTCAATAGGAATGTTCTTAAACCTGGTAGAAACATTTTGTGGTACATTTCAACCCATTTAGGCTAAATTAGGTTACCCCAACTAAGGCTTGACACTCCAAATTGGGTCTAGCACCCCAACTCAAGCTTAAGTTGGCAATTATCATGATAAATAAAATTTGACTATGGAGAAATAAAATGGTGGAAAGCCATGGGGTGGCTTGAGGACCCACCATGTGGACCATTCACAATTTGACACTTTTTGATGTCCAATTGGATGCTCCATAGTTCTATTGGTGATGAGGTCCCCCTCTGAGATAAAAGTGGACTCCATGGGCTACGATCACCATAGCCAGCCTTTTACACTTGTCAAAGACCAATTATGAAGCCACATAGTTTTTTCCACCTCATGCTACATGCCACATATCATTTTATTATTGGTCCATCTAGTGATTTCTTGACCACATTGTCTTTTTACCTATTGAGTAGGAACTTTAACATGCAATATCTTACACATACGGACTCAAAATTGATCCATTCAAATTACACCAGAAATCTCTTAATGAGATATATGTCATGGAAATAGATTAAAATCATTCCATGTTAGTAAATTTATATAGTTTTACTATATTTGACCTACTTTAACTAGCTTGACTAAAACTTTGACTAGATGTACAAGAAACATACAAGCTTCATTTTCTACATTACGTATACCATTAGAAAGGTTTCAATTGGCCCTACACAATGGTGCAAGTTTTAGTCTAATTTATGACCTTTTCCAAATTGTCCTTTGGATAATCCTCCCTATTAAGAAGGCTTTTGTCCTAAAAAATTTTGTACTTTACTTGGTACTTTAGGTGAGGATCTTTACTTAGCTCTATCTCTTGGCTCTGACTCTGATGATCCCCTAAATTCTAGTCAGTTTAAAAGATACTTTGATGGGTCTTATCATTCTATTCAAGTTTTGCAACTATGCCTACAATTCTCAGAACAACTAATTGATCACATCTTCTATAAACCCTCTACTATTGCATAGCCATCAATAGCCTTTACATAAAACTCAAATTCAAAATGTGTATCCACATCTTCTTTTGCTTCATAGCTACAATGGCATTTACTCAAAAGTATGTGTGGATAATAGCATGTCCATCAATTTCCTCTTCTACTATATAGTCTTAATGATGATATACATAAGTACATATGTGGACCTAGTACTTATTGGGTCTGCTAAACTATTCTCTATAGAATAACACTTGACAAAAACAAGCATACCCTAATATGCATATGTTATTTTTAATGGAAAATGTCTACCAAAATGTGAGAAGACAACTTGAGTATGATGAACCTGTCACTCAATTCTTCTCTACAAGTGACTCCACAATATATCAAACTACAATTTTTATATTGCATATATATACAGATACAAATAGTGCCCCTTGGGTCTTTTAGCAACTATGCATGATGTATGTCATAATATTGTCTGTATGGGTCTTATTCATACATCCTAGCTAGCACATTATTTATGTTGGTTTTATAAGTATATATAAATGGAAAAACCAAAATGCTTGAAAGATTTTAACTACCACCTAAGATTCCTTACCATCTATAAAATCTTGGTGTGGTCCTAGCTCCTTCAACATTCAGTCTATGGATCATCATGTGGCTCACCTTCAGGTTCTTGATGGTCTCCTAGTACATATGAGTCCTATGTCTAACTAGAATCATTGTGACTAGGTTTAGAGACCTACCCTATCTCAAATTACATGATCTAAGTGTGATCTAGGTGAGGTTCTATGCTTTAATCTATGGAATATGCTTGCTAAGTGAAGAGATATAAATTTACTAGAACCATCTCATCCATCTCCAATGGGATGATATCGAGAGTCACCATGTCTAAGAACTATCTCCTAACTATAAATTTTAAGGTGCAACATGTTTCCATACCTTAGATAATACCATTCTACATGCTAACTATTTTAGCATGCATAAATGGTAATGTTAGCAAGCCTAATCAATGTACTATGTCAGTGGTCACATAACCTATTTCAATGTCTCCATAAAAAACAAGTATAATGACACATCCCTCTAGAATAATTGGAATGCTCTATTTGGAGGCTCTCATGGATCATAAGATAATATATAGAGGTCTAAATGATGTCCTCTATCAAATTGGGGATTTTGAATATTGACTGGTATTTGGAATAGCAAGAGCCTTTCTTCTACCCACATTCCTCTATTGAAACCACTATAGTACATGATCAAGATGTCACAACTAGAAACATTCTACCACATGTCCATGTCTCGAGTGTTGACTATAGATTAGATAGGCCAAAGTACTAGGATCATCTTGATAACATTTCATTCATCTTGACTCTTTAACTAACTAATCAAAAAGAGAATCTACTTTTTGCTGGAGTTTGATGATTCATTGATCTTATCTACACTGATGTGCACTCACATTTACCACCATCATATTTAGTTTGACCATCCATTGTGTCTTCTCTCTTCAACATGACAATCATTTTTATCATTGTGCCCAATATCAAAAGCATCATGGGCAACTACATCTATAGATACAAATCCATGGCTTCAAGCTGATCCTAATAACCACACACACACTATGAAAAATTTGTTAATGATAGGCAAGAACTAATTTGATTCCAAAATTGATTTGTAAACTCTACACTAATTTAGTGCACAAAATTTTTACCTTGGATACTTTTGTCAAATCACATAATTTCCTAAAACACTCAAGGAAATGTAACTAAATTTGACCTTTTAATACATATTTGTCTCAAACCTTGAAGTGCTTAATTTTTCATTAATATGGTGTATTTGACTAATTATTCATTCAATAATGATTAATAAACAATGTAATTTTTAAATTAATATTCAAATACAGAAAAGCTTCTTTCTTCTCAGTCTAGGGAGATCCAGGTGTTATCTAAGGTTGATAATGACTATCCTTTGGATGAGCTTCCTCCTCTAGAAGTTGTGAAAGACAATGGATAAAACTCAAAGCATAAACTAAACCTGAAGAAAAAGAGTTGAAAAAAAGATCAACACTAAGGGGGTAGAAACTAGAAGCAGCAAAATAGATCAGCAAACTAAGGCAAAATCTCTTGCTTCTACCCCGAATAAATCTGGAAAAGGAACTAAACAACATTCTAATGTGAAATCGGATGTTGGCTCCCTAGACAAACTTGGAAGAAGATCTACTAAGAAAACCATAGAGTTAGAAAGTATGCATAATATTGCTGATGGAAGGCAGGCAACTATTCTGGATTTTACCCCTAAAAAATAGATATGAAAATCATAAGTTGAAATATTAGGGGGCTGAATAGTATTCATAAAATGGATATTGTTAGGAATTTTGTTAGAGAACAAAACCCTAATTTTATCTTTCTCCAAGAAACTAAGATGAATAAAGAAAAAGCAAAACAGATTAAAGACTTTAAAAATTATTCTATAAATGCTAGCAGTTCAAAAGGTGCATCAGGGGGAACTCTGATGTTATGGAAGAAAAATCACTATTCTAGAACTATTGTGTTTGCTAGTAAATATCTCATGATAGCTAAAATTACTAGTATTGACCAGAAGGAGGATTGGTATATTATAAATATTTATGCTCCTAACATTAAGAACCTAAGGAAAAAGGTCTGGGAGTTTATTTCTAATTTTAAAAGTAAGGACTATTTTGGACAATGGATTATAATGGGAGACTTCAATGTGCCTCTTTATGATCATGAGAAAATGGGAGGTAATGCTACCCAGATAGAAGGGAGATTGGATTTACTGAAGTTTATAAATAAAAAGGGTTTAATGGATATGGAACTCCATGGAATTCAATTTACATGGAGTAATAAGAGAGTTGGTAATGAATGTATTCAGGCTAGGCTTGATCGTGCTCTTATCTCTCCTGAGTGGACAAAAGAATTCATTTGTAAGTTGAAAGCCTGCCAAAAATTTGGATCGGATCATTTTCCCCTCATGTTCACTATGGCTAAAATTAATATTAAGAAGAATTTTCCTTTTAGATTTGAGAAGATGTGGATGCAACACCCACACTTTGAAATTAAATTGGAAGAATGGTGGAATATTGATATTGAAGGAACAACCCTCTATAGAGTTACTTCTAAGCTCAAAAATGTTAAAAGGGAAGTTAAAAAATGGAATAAGAATAGCTTTGGAAATATCTTTGAGGATAAAATTGCTATTAAGGAGGATATTATAAAAATACTAGAAAAATTTTAGAAGGAAGGATATAATCCTGAACTCCTCGTTGAAGAAAATGAAAAGTTGGGTCAATATCATGACATCATCACTAAAGAAGAAATCTACTGGAGACAAAGATCAAGGTTGTTATGGTTGAGTGAAGGAGATAAAAACACAAAAATTTTCCATCTATCCACTCTAAAGCATAAAGCTAAAATTCACATAACACACCTAAAAAAGGGAGACGTGAAGATTACAGAAGATAATGACATCAAGGAGGAAATGGAGACTTTTTTCTCTTCCCTAATGAAAGCTGATCCTAACATCAATGTGGATAGTTAGACTAAAATCCTTAGAGTGATTCCTCCTCTGGTTTTGAAGGAATAGAATAAAATGTTAAGCTCAATTCCTAAGGATGATGAAATTTTCAAAGTTGTTGGTTCTTTGGGAGGAGATAAAGCTCCTGGTCCTGATGGATTCCCTATGTTCTTCTTCCAAAAACTTTGGAAAATCATTGGTAAAGATGTAAGTGATGCTGTGAAGGAATTCTATGAAGCTAAACAAATGCTTAAGGAAGTAAATGCCACCTTTCTATGCTTGATTCCTAAGAAAATTGGTGCTGATTTTCCTGATCAGTTTAGACCGATCAGCCTTTGTAATTCTTTCTATAAAATTATTTCCAAAGTTCTTACTTCCAGAATTATTCAAGTGATTCCTTTGATTATTTTTGATCAAAAAAATGGATTCATCCCAGGGAGACAAATTCTCAACTCTATCATCACTGCTCATGAGAATATTCACTCCTTGTCTTGTTCTAACAATCAGGGGTTCATTATGAAAGTTGACATTGTTAAAGCCTATGACAGAGTTGATTGGTCTTTCCTTTCAAACAATCTATTAGCTTTTGGCTTTGACCAAAATGTGGTTGGTCTTATTAATAATTTGATTTCTACTTCCTCTATTGATGTTCTGGTTAATGGAACCTCATCTCATTTCTTTTATCCCTCTCGGGGATTGAGACAAGGTGATCCTTTATCCCCCATCCTTTTGGTTATTATGGCTGATTGCTTGGGGAGATATATTGGGGAGCTGGTTCATAAAGGCTTATATAAGGGTTTACAACCTTCTTCCAATCCTCTAATTTTTTCTCATGGACAATTTGTTGATGATACTATCTTTATGGGTAAGGCTGAAGTCAAGGAAGCTAGAAATTTGAAGCAAGCTATTAACTTATATTCTTTTGCCTCTAGTCAAACAGTTAACTAGATTAAAAGTGTTGTGTTTTTTATCAATACCTCTATCCAGAGGCAAAATAAAATTGCTAAAATCCTTGGATGTGTTATAGGATCTCTCCCCTCTTCTTACTTGGGTCTTCCTCTTGGTCTGAAGGTCCCTGATTCCTTTTGGGAAGATCTTATTAATAAATTCAGCAAGAAACTTGTGGGATGGAAAGGAAATCTTTTAAGTCAGGCAGGTAAGTTAACTCTTCTCAAAGCTTGTCTTCAAAGCATACCTACTTATGCTTTAAGTCTTTTCAAAATTCCTATTAAATTTGTAGAGTCTATTGAAAAAATTCAAAGAAATTTTCTATGGACTGGTACTGAGGAAAAAAGGAGAATGCCTTTAATTGCCTGGGATCATGTCTGCAAACCTTTCAGTGAAGGGGGATTGGCAATTAGGAAAATTAGAAATATGAATAAAGCTCTTTTAGTGAAATTGGGATGGAGATTTTACCATGAAAACAAAGAGTGGAGTACCATATGGAAACATAAGTACCTCTTCAATGCTAAATCCCTTCCTAATTTCTTTTCTAATCCTAATGTAATTCATCCCTCTTTCATATGAGGGCTATTCAGGGGACCAAAAATACTTTAGAAAAAGGATTTTCCTAGAAAATTGGTAATGGAATTAAAGTGAAATTTTGGGATGATGTATGGTTAAAGGATTATCCATTGATTGGAGATTTTCATGATAAGGATTTAATTGATCAATGTAAATAGAGATATGGTATACTTGTTAGTCATTATTGGCAGAATGATTCATGGGTGAATTTAACTGATGTTGATCAAGGATTCAATAATATCCAATTATCTCTCAATAGTGGCTCTCTTTATCCTTATCTTGAGGATAAGATTATTTGGCATGATGATCCTAGTGGTCAATTTGAAGTCTCTACTATCTTTGTTTCAAAGGAAAAGGGTAATCAACCTTTGTGGTCTCATGCCTGGATTAAGAGGCTAACCCCCAAAATTAATATCTTCTTTTGGACTCTGCTTCAAAATAAAATTTTGACCCTTGACAACTTCCAAAAAAGAGGAATAAATGTGGTTAACAGGTGTATTTTATGCAAAAATAGATTTGAAGATAGAGATCATATGTTTCTAAACTGCTCTTATACTCAGAAAGTTTGGAATGAGATCCTTAATTTTTGGGGTATAATATGGGTCCATCAAAATAGTGTGGAACTCTCTTTTAAAAGCTGGTGCTACCCCTCTAAGAATTCTGATGTTCATTTTCTCTGGAAATTAACTCTCCCTCATCTATGGTGGGGTATATGGAAAGAAAGAAACAATAGAATTTTTAGAATTAAAGAACTTCTAGGATGGGTGCTTGGTCAGAATATCATTAGAGCCATCAAGGAGAATTTTAAATCACAGAGGGATTTTGATAAAACCTTCCAAATTGATAACCCTTTATGATCTAAAAGGCCTAATTTGAAAATTGACAATCCAAGATCAATCATAAAATGGTATGGTCCTCCTAATGGATGGATCAAAGGGAACTTCGATGGAGCAGCTAAAGGAAATCCGAGAAGAGCGGGATGTGGAGGGGTATTGAGAGATCATGTGGGAAATGTAATTGATGCTATTGTTGTCCCAATTGGTAAGTTGAATAGTCATATTGCTGAAGCTACTACAGCCCTCTACACCATTAAATTAGCTGTTGATCTGGGATTTTCTAAATTATGGTTGGAAGGTGATTCTTTGAATATTATAAATATCCTAAATAATAAAAATTCAATTTCATGGTCTATTGAGGCTATGATTATGGAAATCAAGGCCTTAATTCAAAAATTTGAAAAAGTGGTCATATCCCATACATATCAGAGGCCAATGGCATAGCTGACTAGATAGCTAATCATGATGTTCAAATGGGGCAAAAGGTGAGGTGGCTTGATGCATTAAATAAGCACGTTGATCTAAAAGCACTTATTAATTATGATGCCATCCATTCTAAAGAGGGAAAGATTTGTTTGGATTAGTAAGTTAATGATTTGGCAGAGTGGGCTTATAGTGGACAGATTATCTTCCCAAAGCAGGTACATTCATGAGAATGTAATGTGGTTCTTCAAAATATTATAAATATCCTAAATAATAAAAATTCAATTTCATGGTCTATTGAGGCTACGATTATGGAAATCAAGGCCTTAATTCAAAAATTTGAAAAAGTGGTCATATCCCATACATATCAGAGGCCAATGGCGTAGCTGACTAGATAGCTAATCATGATGTTCAAATGGGGCAAAATGTGAGGTGGCTTGATGCATTAAATAAGCATGTTGATCTCAAAGCACTTATTAATTATGATGCCATCCATTCTAAAGAGGGAAAGATTTGTTTGGATTAGTAAGTTAATGATTTGGCAGAGTGGGCTTACGGTGGACAGATTATCTTCCCAGAGCAGGTACATTCATGAGAATGTAATGTGGTTATTGCATGTGTCATCATATTGGCAAACTCCATTTCAAGTAACAAACAACTAGTTCCATTTTAACCCTTTTGTTTTCAGTGTCTGGGTGTTTTTGGTCTTTTCTTTGCTCTGTAAAATGAAGGGTGAACCATGGAAGCAAGAGCCCAAAAAATGTGAAGAATGGAAGGCTAGATAGGATGTATGAAAGATTCTTCATAAAGGCAAGGTGGTTAGTTATCTAGAGCATTTGCATGGATGTAAACCCCACATCACTACTGGCTTCTTCAAAAATTGTGTTGATGATAGAATAACTCTTCAGGGAGTGACTATGAAGCTTACTGAGGATTTCATTACTGAGGTTACGGGGCTTCCCATGGGTGGTATTAAGTTCTCAAAATAGACTAGTATCTCCAATGTGGCCTATAAAAAATTTCTGAAGATGGATGTAGAGGAGAAACAATTGGAAAAGAATGGAGATTTCTTTGATCTGGAGCAGATAAAAGGAATTTGGAGAGATGTGTTATGCTGCATCTGTGAGTACTTTATCCTTGATGATAGGAGTAAAAGAGTTCACAAATTTCATTTTGTTTTTCTAAACCATTTCACGCATAAGGATAGAATTTCTTTTCCTTTCTATTTGTGTTTTTTGTTGCTTCAAAGCTTGTTTGCCCATAGAAAGGAGTCTTGCCCTATTTTACATGAAGGCCTGATACTTATCATAGAGGGTTTTTGTAAAAATAATTTCATAGCTTTGACTCCTTATTATGATAAAAATAAGGATCCTTAGTCCACAAAGTATAAAAAGGATGACAAAGTTAAAGGGATAGAAAAGGCCAAACCAAAACCATCCAGTTCTAAAAAACAAATTATTGAAGAGGATTTTGAGTTGGAAAATATTGAAAGTTCTGAGAAGGATGTCCTGGAGGAAGAGGAAGGAATAGATGATAGGGAGTCCAATTCTAATTTGGAAGGATACTTAGAAATTAAAGGAAATTTTGAGAAAGGAAATGAAGGGGATACAACTAAGGAAAACTCAGAACAGAGCATTTCTGATAATGAAGATAATCAAACTGTGTTGGGGGAAGGTGTTAAATATAAGAATATTTTAATTGATGATTCAATTTCTATGAGAGAGGAGGATCATATGGTTCTGGTTTCTACTCTTGCTATGGAGATTGAAGAACAAGAAAAGGAGGACCCTATTCAACATGAAGACCCTATTAAAACTAAAGAGGAGGAACAGATGGAAAGGGAGGAACAAAATGAAAAGGTTGATTCCCCTCCACATGATAATATATAAGACATTCATGACTCTCGGTAGAGGAACACTAAGCTTTCCTTCCTGCATTCTGCCAAATTCAAAGCCGATTCTATTCTCCAAGTTGATTTGTTGATCTATAATGAATTAATGGGGCTAAAAAAGAAAGTGGAAATAATGCACCACAATCAGGAAGTTGATCGGATCAAAATCAACCATTTGGAGATGCAAATGAGAGATATCCCAAATAAACTTAAAGATTATGAGAATAATCTTAGAATGCTCATCAAGGAAAGCAAAATTAAGATGGAGCAGGTAACTTCAAGCATCTGTGCTACTGTAGCTAATCTTGGAAAAAGAGCAAAGGAAGAAATAATATCCTTAGAGGGTCCAAGTAAGAGGACCAGGTAGAGCCTGAGGAAGAAAGCCCTATAAGATGCTGCTACTTTGGCTACTATCTCCATGTAGGATACTGCAATGATTGGAAAGGAGGTTGTTAAGATGATTCTGGAATTGCAATAGAAGACTAGGGTCTTCTTTGTTGATTTTGTTCTTATTCAGGCTTATTGTTAGATGTTTTAACTAGTTTTTGTTTTTGGTCCTGATACTTGGTTCTTAGTCTTAAACTTATTTTGAGTTTCCAGGTCTCTATAAAATTTGGGTACTTTTATTGGTTTAGGTTTATGGTTTCAGGTCCTTGTAAAACCTGATTTTGATGTTATTTTTTAGTAGGTTTTAGGAATGCTCTTCCTGGTGGATGTAATTGATTTATCTTTTTTTATTTCTATTAGAGGGTTTTGGGGTCCCTTCAAAACTTTCTTTGACCTTAATCTAAAACAATATTAATCAAAATGCAAAAAAATAATGCACAAATAAAATCAACTCATAACAAGCACTTGATAATAGAGTTTGGCAATGCCTACATCTTCAGGTTTGCTTATAGTACAATCTGGTCCATTTCTTTGAAAAGTGAGTACATAGAAAACCCTCAAAATTGTCAAAAGGAAACTCTAAGACTACATAAAAATTGGCAATAGACCTTCAAAAAGTCCCAAAACCCACCAACAAACCTTCCACCTTACTATCGTCAATGCAATCTCATAGTCCTATGGATTTTAGCTTAAAAGTATCAAAAATAGACTTAAAAATGGATTTAATAAAATTTTCATAGGCCTTTCAACATACCATTGAAATTATCTTAGATTTTAGGATAATTCTGTAGTTTATACTGAGAGTTGAAAACATCTTCAAGTCCCTCAAAACTTTAGATTTTACAAACTGATCTATTATGGCCTATACATAGTCTACTCTATTATTAACTTAGAGGCATTAAAAATTTCATAAAATGACAACAAATCTAGACACTCAACATACAGTTAGAACCATCTCAGAATCTAGAATATATCTCTAGTTCACTCTGAAGTCTAAAAATGCCTCTAGGTAACTCAAAACTAAGGAAACATGCAAACTAGTCCTTAAGCCTTAGCTACTCGGCTGAGAACTTGTGTTTAAATACAATTTCATGCACTTTATATAGTGCCTAAACTCTCAAGTATGATAGTGGGTTCTTTATAATTTTAACAAAAAGGACAAGGGTTCAATTCCCATGGCTATGCTTTGGTCTTTATCCATATCCCATATGGATAAGAAATAAATTAATTAAGCCTTTTAAAAGGCATGACCCATGTAGTCTTCAATGCCTATGCTTAGGAATTTGGTACTTAACTAAGAATTTGATGTGATATATTGGCTTTGGATCATGGCATGTTGGGTAATCTCATGTCAAGTTTGTGGCGGGCATACTTGGTACTTGGCAAGTTGAACTTGGAACGTTGGCAGCTTGAGTGGTCAACGTGGTATCCTTGGATGACATGTTCCATTCATAACATTAATGTAGTCATAGAAATTTTAGTTATAATGTTATAAAACTTAGTATAAATATTTTGTGGTATGTTTTAACCCATTTAGGTTAAATTAGGTCACCCCAACTTGGGCTCTCCACCCCAACTCAGGCTCGACACTCCAACTTGGGTCTCAACACCCCAACTTGAGCTCAGGTTGGCTTTGAGCATGATAAATAAAATTTTAATAGGTAAAAATAAAATGGTGTCAATCCATATTGTGGATTTGAGGACCCACCATGTGGACCACTCATAATTTGACACTTGTCGACATCTAATTGGATGCTCCATAACTCTATCAATGACAGGGTCCCCTTCCAAGACAAAAGTAGACTCCACCAGCTACGATCCCTATAGCTAGCCTTTTACACCTATCAAAGACCAATTATGAAACCACATGATTTTTTACACATTTTTTATGTGCCACATGTCATTTTATTATTGGTCCATCTGGTGATCACGTGACCACGTTGTATTTTTCCTTATTGAGTAGGAACTTCAATGTGTAATATCTTGTGCATACAGATTCAAAATTGATCCATTAAAATTATGCCAAAAATATCTTTATGAGCTCTACATCATGGAAATAGATTCCAATCATTCCATGTTGGTAAATTTATATTTTTTAATTAGCTTTTACTTGCTTTGACTAGCTTGACTAGAACTTTGATTGATTGCACAAGGAACATATGAGCTTTGTTTTCTGCATTCTTCATACCATTAGAAAGGTTTCAATGGGACCTACACAATGGTGCAAGTTTTTTTCTACTTTGGGACCTTTTCTAAATTGTCCTTTGGATACACACACACACAAAAAAAAAAAAAAAAAAAAAAAAAACTAAGATCTTATCATTACTCAAAAATACCATATTGAGGATATAAAAACCCCTAATCATTCTATCTTAAATATATTTGGAGGACCCTTAAAAATTCATGGAGAGACAATTGTTTGAGTTTTTAAATATTTCCCAAATGTTCCATTTGACTGTATCTACATGTTCATAGTTAATCATTTGATGATTTGTATCTTGTTATAAAATACAACTATAAATTCATCATTTAAAATATAAACACATAGATAGGAACCATTATTCCAAGAATTTATTTGTTTATATAAAATATGACCAGAAATTGACCATAAAAATGTCTCAATACTATTCATTTTAAGCTTGGATGGATGCAATCATCGAATCTTCATTCATGTAAAAAAATATAAATTAAAAGAATAGACTCAACCAAAATTTCTACATCAAATTTTATATAATATCAAACAATAAAAAGGATAAATTTGATTAGTCCAAGGATCTTAACCATCTAACAAACTCCTATAGATTGTTATAACCCACTTTTGAATTTCATTTACAACCAATCAAAAGTTTTTTAATGAAACCCTAGTTTATTATAGTTATCATGGACATCCAACCATATTTAGTATTTTGGGCATGGGATTGGGGTTTTTTATATATTTGGCCCTATGGATGGTTGATCCATCCCTAGGGTCAAATATATGTAATCCCTTTTTCTAACACTAATTGCAAAAACCCATTTATAAAATCAATGACATAAACAAGCTTGGTTTGTGATTTATTTTGAAATATAACCACAACTATGAATTTTAATCAATAAAACCTACATAATAAATGTAGTCAAAGTTATGCCAAGAATCCCTTCTTTTCTTAGCTTTTGACCAAACCCCCAACTCATTCCTTAAAATCTTCCTTTTCTTCCAATGTGTGTGTCTCATGTTCTCCAAAAATCCCCCCATTCTTCCTTTTATGATTCTTCCAAGTTTTTGTATGCTAACCAATGAATAATTCCACAAAATAGGATCTCTCATTAATAAACTAATAGTGCTACAATGAATTTCCATAATTTTTGGCATGGCAACAGACCCCAAATATCATCTACCAGTTAGGTCCTCAAATCATAATCATAGTGAAAACATGCAACCTAAAATTATTCATAGTTTACCCCCAAAATCATTGATTTGAATTTTCCTTGAATGAATCATTATTTAATTAATCCCTAATATTCCATTCAAAGTACTATAATTCACAACCTCACCATCATTATGGAAAAAAGATGTTATTTGACTATTATTAACATAATAATGTCTTTTATTTATAAATTCCCCTATCAAATCAAACATGGATTTCTACATTAACCCTAAGGTTACCACAATGTATGCCTTTGATAGAAACATCAAATATTGGAATTAAAAAAACCTTAAAATAATCTACCATATTAATGCTTATAGTTTTAAACCATTTTATATTAGGATAGATTTTTAAACAAATAATAAGATAACAAAATAAAATAGTCACACAAGATCAATCCAAAGAAAATATTGATGCACAAGATATTTTAATATTTGCCTTTAGACAATATCATGATAAAAAAATGGATATTTATCCATAGTTATGACAAACAAATACTAAAATTGTAACCCAACAAGACACTAAAAACATGAGAAGCACATCAAAATCACTACATATAAAGATAAAATCAATATGCAACACAATCTAAGCATTCATGAAATATTGAAACAACCATAATAAAATAATAATACAATATTATTGTGACATGTAAAAGGTTTTAGTTTCATTTTCTCATCCCCCAACATCTCTATCTACTCCATCCTCTATGATGATACCCTCCCTCAGTCATAGTCTGGAGGGTGGACTCCATCTTGCATCCACCTTAATACAATAAATAGTAATTATCCCACATCAAGAGATAATCCTTGATAAAATATGTAAATGAATGGTTAATCATGATCATGATCATGATGTATAGTAACAGCTATGTATGTCTAACTATCTATTTAATAATCATGTAAGTAAACAATATATAACTTTCTAAAAGTCAACATTTACTAATCCAAGTTAATAAAATAGTAAATCATCCAATCATTAACCAAAAAATCCATAAATTAATAGATTAATGAGTCTAGAGGAGGATCAAGATGTAACACCTTATGAATGTCAGTGCTCATTACAATTCACAACACTGTGCCAAATTTTAGAAATATTTTGGATGTTGCATATTTTGACTCGAGTTTACCATACCAATACCATTTCACCATGCACTTTGCAATACTAGGACAAATTTTAGAAATATTTGGAGTGTTCCATATTTTGATTCAGATTTGTTGTGACAATGTCATTACATGATCCAAATCACAATCATGGGAAAAATGGAAATATTTGGGGTGCTACATATTTTGAGTCATGTTTCCCATACTAGTGTTGTTCCGTAACATAATTCACAACACTAGGAAACATTATAAAATATTTTTGGTGTTACATATTTTGAGTTGGGTTTATCATACCAATGTCATTATGTATCACAGTTTACTACATTAGGTCAAATTTTAGAAAAAAAATGGCATGTTGCATATTTTGAGTCAAGTTTTCTATACTAATGTCATTATGCATCATGATTCTCAACACTTAACTGTTTTAAAAATATTTAGGGTTTTAAATTTTTTGAGTTGGGTTTCCCATACCAATGTCCTTGTATGTTTCAATTATCAACATTAGGAAACATTTAAGAAATATTTGAGGTGTTATATATTTTGATTCAGGTTTCCCATACCAATATTGTTACACGACACAGTTCAAAACATTGTGTCAATTTTTAGGTATTTTTTGGGTGATGCATATTTTGAGTCTAGTTTTTTATACCAATGTCATTACATAGTGCAATTTGTAACACTAGGACAAATTTAAAAACTATTTGGGGTGTTTCATATTTTGACTCAGGTTTCCATACCAATGTCATTACATAATGTAATTCATAACACTAAGACAAATTTTAGAAATATTTTGGGTGTTTCATATTTTAAGTCAACTTTTTTATATGAATGTGGTATAATTTACAACATTAGGATAAATTTCATAAATACTTAAGGTGTCACATATGAGTTAAGTTTACCATACAAATGTTATTGTATGGTGTAATTCACAAAACTATGACAAAATTTAGAAATATTTTGTATATTGGATATTTGGATCAGGTTTCCCATACCAATGTCATTACACCACACAATTTGCAAAACTAGGAAACTTTTCATAAATATTTGGGGTATTGTATATTTTAATTTATGTTTTCTATACCAATGTCATCATGTGGTGAAATTTACAATACTGGGACAAATTTTGATAATATATGGAGTGTTAAATTTTTTGAGTCAAGATTCCCATACCAATGTCATTGTGCATTGTATTTTGTAACACTAGGATAAAATCAAAAATATTTGTGGCTTTGCATATTTTGAGTCGATTACCCACACCAATATCATTTTGCATTGTAATTCATAACATTGGGACAAATTTAGGAAATATTTGGCATGTTTATTATTATTTTCTATTTTATAGGTTAAAATAATTGGTTTTATAGGGACCAAGAACCATAAAAAAGAGTAGTAGGCCCCTAGGGCTGGAATGACAAAAAGAAACAAAAACTAGATAATTAACCCCACGAGAGGAAAAATAAGACAAAAAATAAAATAGATCGGGATGGGGGACCTTCGATGGTTCCTTATCTTATTCAATATTCTTCTCTAGTGTACCCTATTTATTCTTAGAAACTTTATCCCTCATTCTATTAGCGAGTCCTTCAATGTCATTCTAAGAAGGATCATTTATGGTCTTTTCTATCCTTATTCATGTAGTGGGGTTCTCTTGATGGGAATAATGTTGGGGATCTTAGGAGGGGGTCTAAATCACCTTCAAATTTTGCTTTATGGGAGTCCTATCCACCTTGTTAGAATGGGTGAACAATTGGTTAGTCATGTCTGATTATCTATTCAATGCATTCTTTTCTTGTATGAGTCCCACCAGATTCATCCCAACCTCATGTAACTTACTGTTGAAATTTTCTAACTGATCTTTATTATTTTTCATTTCTTCTGATAGGATAAATTTTTATTTTTTGATAACCTCCCTAGATGTGCCCTCATCCAACATGATCAATTTGGGTTTAGGGACAATTAGCTTTAGAGGGAGGTCATCAGTAGAGATTTTAGATAGACTAGCTTCCCTCCTTAGTAGAGGACCCCCTAGAGAAATTTCCCTACCATGAAAGGTTTGGCCATGCTTTATCAAAATTAAGATGAGACCTTGGTGTAGTATAGGGTTTAATTCATTAACCTGATGGGAGAGAGTTATTCTCTCTAGAGACTTTAGGAGATAGAAGGGGAGATTAATTTTATACCCCTATAAGTGGTTTAATAGTAAAAATGGTAGGAGAAAATTAAAGTGTGTTTACCTTCAAGTGTCAGGTATTTCATCACTCTTAGGCACACCTCAAGCCATTAACATGGGAGGTTAGTGTAGGGGAACCCTTCGTGTCTATTTTGACAAATTCATTAGTATGAAAGAACCTCTAGAGAAGCTCTTACTTTTTAGATTGGTCCTTGTGTGCCTTCACTCTACCACATGACATGACCATAGATTCTTTGATAAACTCCTCTATAACCATGATTTATACTCCTCTCATATCCACTACTCTTATTCTAGTTGATAAAAAAATCCCTTGCAACATTAGCATAATAATCGATTATCCTCAGCATAAATTCATTGAGTCCACATCACTAGAGCTTCTTATAGACTTTATTTAAGTATTACACTTAAAAATAGGAGGTTGGTTCCAAAAGCTCCATATCACCCCCCATTTTCATATTACCTATAGACCTAAGGATGAATTTTATAAGGTTTTGGAAATGCTTTGTTTGAATGGTTTAAAAAATACCTAAAAAAGATGATGCCTACTTAAGCAATAAATTTGCCTCCCTTTTACATGATGATGAGTCATAATATTTGAAACCCATCTCTTGATGAGAGATGTTCATGCGTGTGTTTGCCTAATTGACATACTATCCTATTATACTTTCATTATGCATGTTTGATGAGACACTTTTAGGGTGTTAATTATTTTGAGTTAGGTTTCACATACCAATATCATTAAGCATTGTAATTTTTAACATTGGGACAAATTTTAGAAATACTTGGAGTGTTACATATTTTGAATTGGGTTTCCTATACCAATGTTGTTACGTGATGTAACTCAAAACACTGGGACAAATTTAAGAAATATTTTAGGTGTTAAATATATTGGGTTAGGTTTCCAATACAAATGTCATTTTGATATGTGGTTCACAAACTAGGTAATTTTTTAAATATTTGAGGTATTTCATATTTTGAATTTATTTTTATATACCAATTTCATTATGCATTATAATACACAACACTGGGGAAAATTTTGGAAATATTTGGGTGTTGCATATTTTAATTTGGGATTCCCATAATAAGGTCAATACATGTTGCATTTCATAACACTAGGATTTTTTTTTGTAAATATTTAGGGTGTTGCGTGTTTTGATTTTTGTTTATATTACTAATGTCATTGAACAAGGGAGTTCACAACATAGAAAAAAATTGAAAATATTTGGGGTGTCACATATTTTGAGTGAGATTTCTCATACCAATGTCATTGTGTAGCACAATTTGAAACTCTATGAATTTTTTTAGAATTATTTAGGGTGTTGCATATTTTTAGTTAGGTTTCCCATACTAATGTCATAACCTAATGCATTTCACAATAGTGGGACAAATTTTAGAAATATTTTAAGTGTTACATATTTTTAGTCAAGTTTCCCATACCAATGTCATTATAGGATATAGTTTGAATAGTGGGACAAATTTAAAAAATATTTGGGGTGTTGCATATTTTGAATCATCTTTCCCTTATCAATGTCATTACACAACATATTTAGAGTTAGGTTTCCCTACCAATGTTTTTACATCATGTGGTTTAAAATATTTTGAGTTGGGTTTCCCATACCAATGTTTTTATGAATCAAAATTGGAAATAATGGGAAAAACATTGAAAATATTTGGTATGTTGCATATTTTGAATCAAGTTTATTTAGTAATGTCTTTATGTCACATAATTACAAACACTAGAAAAAATAATAAATATTTGGATTGTTGCATATTTGAGTTAGGTTTCCCATATAAATCTTGATGTGTGTCATAGTTTACAACATTGGATAAATATTAGAAATATTTGAGGCATTACATATTTTATGTTAGGTTTCCCATATAAATCTTGGGGCAAGTCATAATTTACAATAATTGGATAAATTTCAAAACAATTTAGGGTGTTGAATATTTGTATTCAGGTTTCTTGTACCAATTTTGTTGCATGATGAAATTCACAACACTGGGAAAAATTCATAAATATTTGGGGTGTTGTGTATTTTGAATCAAATTTTTGATACCAATGTCGTTGCATAATGTAATTTACAAAACTAGGACACACTTTTGAAATATTTGGGGTGTTGAATATTTTGTGTTGGGTTTATTATACCAATGTTGTTACATGGGATAATTTACAACATTAAGATATTTTATGGAAATATTTATAGTTTTGCATATTTTTAGTTAGGTTTCCCATACCAATATAATTGTGTGTTAAAATTTGTAACTCTGAAAAAAATAGAAATATTTTGGGTGTTGTATATTTATATTTGAGTTTCTACATGTTAGTTTGCATTACAATTCAAAACATTGGGCCAAATTTCAGAAATATTTAGGTTATTTCATATTCTAAGTCAAGTTTCCCATACAAATGTCATTTCATAACATGGTTTGAAACACTAGGACCAATTTTTGAAATATTTAGGGTGTGGCATATTTTGATTCAGGTTTCCTTTATAAATTTTGATGTATGATGCAATAAACAACACTAGGAAAGTTTTTATAAATATTTGGGTTATTACATATTTTGAATCAATTTTCCTATAATAATGTCATTATATGTTATAATTTAAAAAACTTAGAAAAATTTAATAAATATTTGGAGTTTTACATATATTGAGATGGATTATACATACCAATGTCATTGTGCATCATAATTTTCAACCCTAGGACAAATTAAGAAAATATTTGAGGTGTTGATTATTTTGAGTCGGGTTTCCCATACTAATATTTTTGTGTAATGTAATTCAAAACACTAGTAAATTTTTTAAATATTTCAAGCATTACATATTTTTAGTGAAGTTTCCCATACCAATGTCGGTGTGTGGTGTAATTTACAACATTGGGACAAATTTAATAAATATTTGGGGGTTTGCATATATTTGTTGGGTTTCCCACACCAATGTCATTATGTGGAATAATTTTTAACACTAGGACAAAATTTTAAATATTTGGGGTGTTACATATTTTGAGTCAGGTTTCCCATATTAATGTCATTGTGTGACATAATTCCCAACACTGAGAAATTTTTTAGAAATATATTTTGTGTTGCATATTTTGAGATGTGTTTCCTATAAAAATGTTGGTACTCATCATAATTCACATTTTTTGGACAAATTTAGAAAATATTTGGGTTATTGCATATTTTGATTCATATTTAACATAACAATGTAATTGTACAACATAATTTACAACAATGGGATGATTTTTAGAAACATTTTGGGTTTTCATATTTTGAGTTAGGTTTCCCATACCAATGTCATTGCATAGTGTGTAAGGTCCATATTTTTGTATATTTATAATCTTTGATAATTAATGAATATGAGTTTATTTTATTCAGACTTTAATTTTAGGTTATGTTATTAACCATGTCCTACTGAGGCATGCAAGGAATTTATGAAAGACTTATCACATGTTTAGACTATGGGAAATACCTATTATAAATCATGTTTTGATTGCTTACTTGTGAAATTTTAATAATTTTAATTCCTTTATGTGATGCTTCAATATAAAATCTAAATATGGTTTTATGATATGTTGATTAAAAGATGATTGAATCATTATTCATATATATTGTAAAATGCATATGTATAAGGTTATATGAATCTATCTATGTGAATGCTTATATTCATTGATATGTTAGATGCTTATAATTGATTGAGTTTCCTTATTTTATTGAATTATATGGATTCAGCTATTAGGGTAGGGAATTTGATGTGTGCATTGAGTGTGCATGAACATAGAAGGGCAAATGAATGAATGATACTATGTCAACCATGCTTGTATCACTAAATACCTTTCTTTAAACCTTAAACACTTATTGAATCATTCTATTATTTGATTTTATATATTTTATTTACCCATTCTTTTAGACTTAGTGTGTTGAATAGCTGGCTATATTTTAAGTTTGGTTGGTGAAACTTGTTTTCTCCTCACCTTAAGATCTTACATCATTAGTATACCAACATAGGTATTTCTCAATCCTAGGTACAATACCTCAGAAACATAATCTTTGTGGAAGGTATTTAAGTATACCCATTTAATATTTATGTCATTATGGAATAGTTGATGCCTAAAAACAATATGAAGGTTCATAGATTCATAGGTTTGGTAGGCTATTATTAATGATTTGTTGATAATATTTCTTGCATTTTTAATCCCATTACTTCACTTCAAAGGGAAATAATTTTTTATACTTAGTAAAGTGTGAGGAATACTTTCAGTTGTTAAAACAAAGACTCACTATTTCTCCTAATTTGGGTTTACTTAATCCTATAAGAGAGTTTTTCATTCATACTGATGCATCGAAGGTAGAGTTAGGATCTTTACTCATGCAATAAGGTATATTTATAGCATATGAATTTATAAAACTCAAAAACCACAAGTTGAAATACCCCATGCATGATATGGAATTTATAGCTATCATTCATACTTATCATAAGTGTTGACATTTTTTGCTCAATCACCACTTTGTTCTAAAAATAGATCACTTAAGTTTTCAACACCTATTTAATCAGTCTAACCTCAATGCACATCAAATAAATTGGATGAAATTTTTGTGAAAATATTATTTTTAGATTACGTATATCAAAGGGAAGGAAAATATAACTATTGATGCCTTGAGTAGGAGGTATCATGAGTTAGCATCAATGACCTTACATACTTATTTTTGAAGTCATATTTTGGAAAAGATTCCTAGGGATAGCTTTTACAAGGAAGTGTGATAGGTATTATAATATGGTTTGAATATACAAGTAGATTGGAAGGCTATTCTATTGATCCATATATCCCTTTATGCCATAAAATGTGTAGCTATGTTCTTATAACTTGTGATTTATGTGAGTTAATTTTTTCTATGTCACATAAATATCTTTACTAAGCACACAATGGGGTGAATAATATGCATGAAGAGTTAAGTTAATTATACCAATGGGCCAATTTAAGGCATGATATTTATGATTTTTTGGATCATTGCCTAGAATGCTGAAGGTTAAGATAAAGCACCAACATCTAGAATGATTGGTATATCCTCATGAGATTATATAATGGAAATGGGATACTATATATCCATGGATTTTATTGTAGGTTATCTTACCTCATCATATCATCATGTTTTGATCATGGTCACTATGGATAAGCTGAAAAAATTAGCTCATTTTTATCTAAAAAAGACTACCTAAAATGGCACTTTTGTGGTGAGAATCTTCTTGGATGACATTGTTGGACTGCATGAGATTCCCCATAAGATTATCTTAGATAGAGATATAGTTTACAATTCACACTTTTGGACATATTTACATAATGAATTTGGCATGGATATCAATTTTAGTACTTCTTACCATCCTAAGATAGATGGATAAACTGAGAGAGTTAACCATGTTCTTGAGGACATGCTTGCTATGCCCCTAACCTATCACATGTATGAGGATAGTATTAGCTGACTTGTGGCTTAATTATCCCTCTTTGACATTATATTACATTTATATATACTGTATTTTGATTATTAGGTCAGCCTATGGAGTAACCATGGCCTAGATAGACTATATATAGGAGGTAGTGGGTAATCATTTATCATCATATTATGAATTTTGCTCTTATTGAAGCTTGTGAAGGTTGCCCCCTCGAAGTGGCTTATCTATTATCATATACTTGGATATATTTTAGTAATATTTGGATATAATTATGATGTTATACTTAATTCTTGAAGTAATTTCATTACAAGTGGTATCAGAGTTGTGATTTGGGCAATCTTGTGGGTGAAACACTAAATTTTTAAATTTTGTGATATATAAAAAATGTTGCAAATTTCTCTAAAATTTTTTTAATGGAGGTGAGAAATAATAAAATTAAGCTTCCCTTAAAATTTGAGATCATTTGGATCTGTTTTAAAAAAGTTATCTCCATTTTATGGTTTTTCGTAAAATTGCTCTATAGTGCGCAATTCAAAGAATTTTTCTGAGTTATTTACATTTTTTGAAAGATTAGAAAAATTTGGATACGTTATATTATTTGTATATTTTTATTTTAGGCTAGAATAATTCCAAAATCTCTTGGTCAAAGTTGGGTCAAAAGTGCCAATAAGGGTTGACATCGTAAAACCCTTTTATGGCAGGTCCACAAACTTGGGACCGATGGAAGGGTGCTGAAACTCCAGGTAAAACTCCTAACAAGGAAGAGATGGAGTCAAAAGGGGGATGTACTAGACCCTTTGTACCAATGTTTTCTGACATAGATCACAAAGTGAGCCAGCTTGACTATAGTATGCAAGGCATTTAGAGTGAGGTGCAAGACATACAATCTAATATGCAATCCATACAAGATAGTTTGGGAGATATCATGATGGATTTGAACATTAATCAATAAAATCATCAAGCTAACTCTATTTCAAAAACCCACTAGGGTGGTTCTCCTAACCAGTCTACTTCAAATCTAACTCCATGGCCACAGAGGAACCTATTACCAAAGGTGGATATGCGCAAATTTGATGGAAAAGATCCACTCAATTGGCTCAACCAAATGGAGAGTTTTTTTGACCTATATCAGATTCCAAGTGGATAGAAGGTTACCATGGCATCCTTGTATCTTGAACCTGATTAATTCATTTGGTATCGAGGGTTGTGTGCTCTTAAGAAAAAGATGACTCTCAATGTCACCTGGTCAGTTTTTATAGAGGAGCTAAAATTACACTATGGCAATAGTGTGATAGAGAATTAATTCAGCCAACTAGAAAAATTGTGACAAACTAGCTCCATCAAGGATTATATTCATCATTTTTAGAACCTATCCTTATGTGTGGAGACAATTTTTGAAGCAAACTTGAATGACCTATTTTTGGGTGGACTCAAGGACCACATTCAACATGAGGTACGGATGTTTAATCCACTTAATATTTTTGATTCTATTATCCTAGCACGTAGAGCTGAGGAAAAACTCATATCCAACAAGAAGCAACCATTCACTCACTTCAAAGATCGTAGCATATAGTCACCAACATTTCCACCACCTACTAGATTGACCCCTCAGCAAATTGAAGAGAAGCATGAGAAAGGATTATGTTTTGGTTGTGATAACAAGTGGAGTAAAGGACATAGATGTGCTGAGAAGAAGTTATTCTACATTGAGTGACCAAATGAAGATTAAGAAGTAGATGATGCATCCAATGATGATGAGGAAGATATAGGGGAGGTACCTAAAGATTCCCAACCTACAATCTCTTGTCATGCACTTGCAGGTATTAGCACTCCACAAACTCTTAAGGTGGTGGGTTTCCTCAAAAAATAGAAGGTGACAGTGTTGATTGATTCATGGAACACACATAACTTTATAAACCATAATTTGGCCACTCGATTTAACTATTTCATCTACCTAGCACCAGAATTTTAGGTCATGATTGCAGATGGTGGCACAATTAATTGTTCAAGAAAATGCCATAGTATTAAGCTTACTATGGGTGGGTACAATCTCGACTCTCCTATGTTTGCTATTCCCATGGGTAACATAGACATTGTTTTCGGAGTCTAATGGCTCACAACCTTAGGTACCATTGAGATGAACTTCCAAGAACTATTCATGCACTTTCATTCTGAAGGTAAGAAAATTAAACTAGATGGATTACATGAAAAATCTCCATAATTGATTAGTTCACATCAGATGACCAAGACGCTAAAAAAGGGGGTAGATGGAATTATTTCACAATTATGCTCCATAGAATTTCAACCCACACAGGTATCTACACATCCTGATCTACAAATAATTCTTGAAGACCACTCATCTATTTTTGGGGCCATGCCAAAAGGACTACCACCAAAAAGAGAACATGATCATGCCATTCAACTAATTCTAGGTAGTTAGCCACCAAATATCAGACCATATAGATATCCATATGCAAAAAAAAGTGAAATTGAAAAGATGGTCCATGAGATGCTGGAGGCAGGGATCATCAAGCATAGCCAAAGTGCATATTCATCACCAATGGTCATGGTGCGGAAGAAGGATGACACATGGAGGATGTGCCCATATTATAGGGAACTCAACAAGTACACCATCAAAGATAAGTTTCCTATTCTAGTAATTGATGATTTACTTGATGAGTTGCATGGTGCTAATTATTTCACAAAATTGGATCTTCGCTCGGGGTACCATTAAATTAGAATCAAGGATGAAGATGTTCATAAAACTGCTTTTAGAACACATGAGGGCCATTATGAGTTTTTGGTAATGCCATTTGGTCTTACAAATTCACCATATAATTTTTAGAGCTTGATGAACACTATTTTTAGGCCTTTTTAAAGGAAGTTTGTGCTAGTTTTCTTTGATGACATATTGATTTATAGTCAGACATGGGAAGCACATCTACAACATGTGAAACATGTGTTGATAGTTTTGGAGAAGCACCAACTTTATGCAAAACCATCTAAATGTGATTTTCGAGTATAAGAGGTAGAGTACCTTGGTCACATTATTTCCCATGAAGGGGTAAAAATTGATCCCCAAAAGATCAAAGCGATAATGGAATGGCCCATGCCAAAAACTCTCAAAAACCTTTGAGGGTTCCTTAGACTAACAGGTTACTATAGAAGATTTGTGAAAGGTTATAGTAGCATAGCAGTTCCACTCACTACATTGATAAATAAGGATGCTTTCCATTAGAATGATGATGCCACTAAAGCATTTGAGAAACTAAAAGTAACTATGTGCACCACTCTAGTTTTGGCTACTCCAGACTTCTCACAAACATTCATTGTTGAATGCGATGCTTTTGGGTCTGGATTGGGGGCAATACTAATGTAGGAAGGAAGACCCATTGTATTTGAAAGTCATCAATTCAAAGGTAAGAATCTACAAAAACTTGTCTATGAGAAATAAATGATGGCTATTCTTCATGCAATTAAATAACGGAGGCCTTATTTGATGGGTAGACACTTTAAGGTGAAAATGGATCATGATAGTCTCAAATACTTTTTGGAGAAAATATTATCATCTAAGGAACAACAAAAATGGGTAACCAAAATGTTGGGTTATGATTTTTAAATAATCTACAAGAAAGGTAAAGATAATGTAGTAGCAGATGCACTATCCAAATGAGATGAATCCATAGAAGCATTACTTTGTGCAATATCTATATTGCAAGTAGATTGGGTGGATGAAGCTAGGTTAGAATGGGAGCAAGACAAGGATACATAAGTTTTGATTTAGAATCTCCAACAATGTAATTTATCCTCTAACAAATTTGAATGGAAAGGTAATGTCCTATGGTATAAGTGTAGGTTATACTTGTGCAAAAATTTAGAGCTTAAGCATAAGATTCTTGTAGAGTTGCATGCATCTCCAATTGGGGGACACTTAAGGTTCTTGAAAACTTATCATATAATTAAGAAATAATTATTTTGGGAAGGACTCAAGGGAGATGTACAAAAGTTTGTGGAAGAATGCTTGATATACCAATAGAATAAAGGTGAAACAGTTAATACCCCAGGTTTGTTACAACCGTTAACAATCCCTAGTCAAATGTGGGAAGAGGTTTCCATGGATTTCATCACTGGGTTGCCTTGTTCTGAAGGTAAGAATGTTATTTTGGTCATTTTGGATAGGCTTACAAAATATGCCCATTTTTGGCTCTCTCACACCCATTTTCATCAAGTACAGTAGCGGTTATTTTTATGGAAGTAGTTCTCAAATTACATGGAACCCCAAAAATAATTATAAATGATCATGATCCTATTTTCACTAGTAATTTCTGGACTGAATTGTTTTATTGTTTGGGTACTCAGCTAGCTCATAGATCATCTTACCACCCCCAATCTGATGGACAAACTGAAGTGGTGAACAAATGTTTAGAGGGGTATCTCTGTTGTTTTGTATCAGATAAACAAGAACATTGGGTTAAATGGCTACCACTTGTAGAATGATGGTATAACACATCTTTCCATACCTCTTCTAAAATGTCTCCATTTCTAGCACTATATGGTTACCATCCACCTGCCATCACTTCATTAAAGGTGCACACCAAGGTTCGAGATGTGGAAGAGCACATTCAACATCAATAAGAGGTTTTGGCTAGTTTGAGAGAAAATTTGGCCTTGGCACAAAATAGGATGAAGCAACAAGTAAATCAACACCATAGTGAGCAAAATTTTGAGGTGGGTGACTGGGTATTTGTTCATTTGTAGCCTTACAAGTAGATGTCCTTGAAGCAATAGAAAAAGGATAACAAACTTGCTCCTAAGTATTATGGCCCTTATCAGGTTCTACAAAAAATTGGAAGTGTGGCTTACAAGCTCAAGTTATCTCATTCATCTCACATACACCCAGTATTTCATGTTTCTTATTTAAAAAAGGTCATTGGATAGAAGTTTCCACCCAGACAGAGCTCCCAGAACTAGATGAAGAAGGATGAGTCATTTTGGAACCAAAGAAGATCCTCCAAACACGTACTAAGAGGTTGAGAACCAAAGAGATTAGGGAATATTTGATCAAGTGGAAGAACCAAAGTAGTGAAGATGCAACTTGGGAAGGTGAAGATTTTTTGCAACAACATCCAGAGTTGTTCAACATTGAGGACAATGTTGGTTTCAAGGGGAAGGGCATGCTACACCCCTAACCTATCACATGTATGAGGATAGTATTAGCCAACTTGTGGCTTACTTATCCCTCTTTGACATTATATTACATTTATCTATGATTTATTTTGATTAGTAGGTCTGCCTATGGAGTAACCATGGCCTAAATAGACTATATATAGGAGGTAGTGGGTAATCATGTATCATCATATTGTGAATTCTGCTCTTACTGAAGCTTGTGGAGGTTGCCCCCTCGAAGTGGCTTATCTATTATCATATACTTGGATATATTTCAATCATATTTGGATATAATTTTGATGTTATACTTAATTCTTGAAGTAATTTCATTACAATGCTTCACATGTATGTTATGGAAAAGCAATCTCATTTTGATAATTATTTTTATCTTGTTGAATTTTCCTACAATAATAGATATTATAGTTCCATCATGATGGTACCTTTTTAGGCCTTGTATGGTAGATCTTATAAAACACCATTAAATTTCAATCAAATTGAAGATATATTTGTGATTGAACCTACTATGTTAGAGGATATAGAACAATATGTAGTTAATATTTAGTAACATCTTAAGACTACTAGGGATTGATAAAAGAAGTATGTCAATGCAAATAAGATTGATCAACATTTTGAATTTGGTGACAAGGTGGTCTTGCAAGTGATACCCAACAAGATCCCTATCCATTATGCAAAAGGTTAGAAGTTGACATCTAATTTTTTTGGACCATTTAAGACCTTAAATATCATTGGCCTAATAGATTATCAGTTAGCCTTACCACTTAGCCTATCTCATGTTCACAATCTATTTCATGTCTCTATTCTATGTTAGTATGTACCTAACATTGCTCATGTATTGGATTGGATGGCCTTACAGGTCAAGACTGATGGAGCTTTGGGTTTTCTATCCCTTAGAGGCAGAGACTTGGATTAGGACAAGGTCTATAAGGATAAATATGATGAATCGACAACTACTTGGGAATATACAAGACCATTAAAGTTTTGGTTCCCTCACCTCTTTTGGTGACTTTAGGTGGAAGTATGCATAAGGGGAAGGAATATAAGGCTCTTATTTTTATACAATCCTCATCTTTGATAATTAATGAATATGAGATTATTGTTATTTAGAATTTGATTCTAGGTTATGATATTATACACATCATACTAAAGCATGTAAGGATTTTATGAAAGACTTATCATGTATTGAGACCATGAGAAAGACCTATTATCAATCATGTCTTGATTTCTTACTTATGAAATTTTAAGTCTTGTAATTTATTTATGTGATGTTTCAATATATAATATGATTATGTTCTTATGATATGTGTCAAAAATAGAGAATCACTGTCTTTTCACAATTCACAACATTATGACCAATTTCAAAAATATTTTAGGTGTTGCATATTTTGCGTTGGGTTTCATGTACCAATATCATTGTGTGAAACAATTTGAAACACTTGGTATAGTTTTATAAATATTTGGGGTGTCGCATATTTTGATTTGTGTTTCCCATACAAATATCATTTCACCACATAACTCATAAAACTAGAAAAAAATTAATAAATATTTATGGAGTTTCATATTTTGAGTCAAGTTTCCTATACCATTGTGTTACACTACACGATTTGTAACACTAGGAAATTTTTAAAAATATTTAGAGTATTGCATATTTTGATTTAGGTTTCCCATATTGATGTGGTTACATGGTATAATTTAAAACATTTGGAAAATATTTTTAATTATTTTGGTTGTTGCATACCTTGAGTCATATTTCCCATACCAATGGTATTACGTGACATAATTTGTAACACTAGTATAAATTTTAGATATTTGGCGTGTTACATTTTTTTCAAGTTTCTTGTACCAATGTCATTGTGTGGAAAAATTCACAAAACTAGGAAAATTTTCATAAATTTTTAGATGTTGGAAATTTTGAGTTGGGTTTCCTATACCAATGTCATTGCATGAAACAATTCTCAACACTGGGTCAAATTTTAGTAATATTTAAGGTGTTGCATATTTTAATCCAAGTTTAATTTAAAAATGTTATTTCACTACATAACTCACAACACTAAGAATTTTTTTATAAATATTTGGGGAGTTACATATTTTGAGTTGATTTTCTCATACCATTATTGTTGCACCACAATATTCATAACACTTGGAAAAAATTTAGAAATATTTGGGGTGTTGCATATTCTAACTTAGGTTTCCCATACCAATGTCATTGTATCTCACAATTCACAACACTATGAAAAATTTAAAAAATATGTGGGGTGTTGCATATTTTGAGTTAGGTTTCTCATACCAATGTCATTTCATAGTGCAATTCTCTTTGCTAGGAAAATGTTGGGGTGTTTCATATTTTGAGTTAGGTTTCTCATACTAATGTCATTACACATTACAATTTGCACTCAAACAAATTTAAAAGATATTTGGGGTTTTGCATATGTTGAGTTGGGTTTCCCATACCAATGTCATTACATGATGTAGTTCTCAACACTAAGACAAGTTTTAGAAATATTTGGAGTGTTGCATATTTTGAGTCTAATTTCCCATACCAATGGCATTTAGAAGTATAATTCATAACTATGAGAGAATTTTTTTAAATATTTAGGGTGTTGCATATTTTTTGTTGGGTTTCCTATACTAATGTCATTACATAGTGTAATTCACAACACTGGGTCAAATTTTTGAAATATTTGGGGTGTTGCATATTTTTTGGTGGGTTTCCTTTTCTAATATCATTACATAGTGTAATTCACAACACTAGGACAAATTTTTGAAATATTTTGGGTGCTCCATATTTTGAATTGGATTTCTTTTAATAATTTTATTTCATGAAGCAAATTGTAACACTCAAAAAAAAATTGAAATATTTTAGGCATTACATATTTTGAGTTAGGTTTTTAGTACCAATGTTGTTGTGTTGTGAAATTCACAAGACTAGGACAAATTTTAGAAATATTTGGGGTGTTACATATTTTTAGTCTATTTTCACATACCATTGTCATTTCACTACATAATTCACAATACTAAGACAAATTTTATAAATATTTGTGGTGTTTCATATTTTGAGTTAATCTTTCATACCTATGTCATTTTATGGCATAATTTACAACACTAGGAAAAATTTCTTAAATGTTTCGGGTTTTTCAATTTTGATTCATATTTCCCATACCAATGTCATTATGTGGCAAAATTCACTACACTAAGACAAGTTTCAAAAATATTTAGGGTGTTCCATATTTTGAGTTGGGTTTATGTCAGGCACCTAGAACAACAAACATGCTCTGATACCAACTTGTCAGGATCTTGCTCCTCAATTAGAGCACAATATGATTACCTTTGTATTAGCAACTAAACACAGAATTTAACCAGAATGAATAAGTAACCAGAAATATGAAACAACATAGGATATGAGAGACAATACACAACTTGTATTAATAATCATCCAAAATAAAATACAATAAAGAATATGCCACACTTCTTCTTCCCACTCCTCTAGAGCTCCCACACATCTAGGGTTCACCTGTAATTCTCCTCCAACACTTCACTCTCTCATCACGGTCAAAACAATCAACTCAAACATAGAGTTGTTGTTCACCTCTACCAGTCAGTAACAATGTTGCTAGTACACCAAGTACACAACCATACTCCAAGTAGATCTCCATTTCCTTGTTGCCACCTGCAAATCAATAGACCTTACTTACCATGTAAATATCTCTACACCCTTAAAGAACCCTTGTCCTTGCCTCACCAAGTCCTCATGATTTTTCAACCAATACCCCAATGGATCTCCTAGTAGAACTTACACAACCTGCAACTCTCCCTGATCATACACACTCAGCACCCCTTTGGAACTAGGAGGAGCTACTCTAGCTCTCTCTACAAGCTCAATGGCTTTCTAGCACACTTTTACAATACAGCCCATGAGTCTATTATATAGATCTCATGCATACAATAATTATACATTCTTAATTATAATAATTAGAATCACAACTCTAAGACCAAAAATAGTCTTTACATGCAAACTTCCTATCCAAAAATAGACTAGTCCAAAACCCGCATGCAAACTGCATGCACACACACGTTGCCGACGTCAGCTCTTCCCTAATCGATGTTGGCCAACTCATAATCGATGTTGATTGCTTCTACACTAGGATATGATTGATGTAGGGTTGATCAGACTGATGTCAATTGCCCTGTAACTGTTCTGCAACTCAGTAACCTTCGCAACCTCAGCAACCTCCTTCCCTATTTGCATCAGTGAAGCTTTTAGCTCCACAACCTAACAATCTCCCACTTGGAGATAAATAGCTACACTGTACCTATACCTATACAATATCTAATTTGTTTCCTAGCTTGTATCCCTCTTCAAGATCAATCCTGAAGACCAACCACCACAACACCTATGGTGCACCTCCTATCATCCAAGTAACTTGCCACATCCAAACCTACAACTCCATGTAGTGAAGACCTTGACCCTCTGTAGCATGAATCCCTGCTATAGGTCCCTCTCAAATACCTGAGAATCCATTGAACTGCCCTTTAGTGCTCCTTCCATGAATTGGCTATGAACTCTCTGATAACTCCCACTACTTGGGAAAACTCAGGTCTACACTCGACCTCATGTGATTTCAAACACTGTTCTAAGCTCAGCTTGAACTGTCAAGCCCTTGGTGTGCTTACCAATTTTGCATCCTGCAAATTAAGCCTGCCAACACCTTCTTCACATCAGCTCCCACTGGAGACAAAAAATCTCCATGTCTCTTATGCCAAAGAATTTTGCTGCTCCAAATTCCTCATGACATGCCACTGAACTAACCTTACCCTTAGCTCAGCAAAACCCTGTATGTTTGAACCTATAACTAGTATACCATCCACATACAATAACAAGATAATGTTGCAATCATCATCTAACCTGGTAAAGAAAACACAACAGTTACAATGACCTTGACCAAAGCTATGCTTAGTCATACACCTATCAAACTTGTACCACTATCCTACAGCTCCCTCAAGACCATATACCTTGGCCTTCCGTCTCATGTGTCCATCCACTCTCTTCTCTAACCTATGAATCCATCTATCCGTCAGTGTTGGCAACTCTACCAAATCTCTTGCTTGGTTCTCTTTTGAAGAATTCATGCCATGCTCCCATTGTTTCCTAGATTCTACCTGCATTGCCTCTTCACGTCTTCCTAGTTCTTGACCATTAGTAAGCAATAAGTAATATAAATAAGGTGAACAATGAATATGAGGCTCACTTACACTTTTAGTCCTCCACATGGGCATTTGAGACTCCTTGATATCTTGTTATCCGCCCAACATCTATTCCAGTGACCGATCTTGACCATCTCCCAATTTGCAACCGATCGATGTCAGTTCCCTATGATTGACCCTATCTACCAACATCGGTTCCTTGACTGACACTAGTGTACCTACTTCTGATGTTGGTTCCTATATGACTGATGTCAGTTCCTACTGCCTGACACCACTGACTCTACTGATATGCACATGACCAATGTCGATGCTTGTCTATTTGACGTTGGTTCCCCCTGACCGATGTTGGTACCTGTGTTTGCTTGTGGTGATGACTTTTGACCCGTGAGCTCTTTTTCGATCAAACCCTTGTCCATATTAACATAACCTTGCTCAGAATAATTTAGTCCCCTCAGCTGATCTCTGTCTGTCATCTCCTCCATGAACACCAAGGCTTTCCAGTTCTTAAGTTTGTCAAAGATATCTATCTTCTACTTAAGAACATGCATTCCCTTCTTACATATGTAACCAAGCCTACAAAGCCACATCTCTGCAATAGAAGGTGAATCAGTAATATAAGTAGATAGATAAAGGATACCTACTTTCTTACCACTGTCTAATTTAAGGGCATCCGCTGTGAGAGTTACTGTGCATCTCTCATCACCCAACTTTCCTGAAGAAATTAGACTCATCTCCAAGACTGGTACCTACATGACCTCATTTAACACCCGTGTGTTATCTGTCTACAATTTCAGCTTCACTTCCCATTTGCCAACCATGTGACAAGGCTCACCAACCCCTAAATAAATCTCTCCAAAGTCTCCAAAGACATACCCATGAAAATATGCTCTATTTTGGGCTGCATGGAAAGAGGCAAAAGAATTTGTAAACCAAGATTCTACTTTATCCAGAGAAACCTATGCAACAATACCTGTAACATCTACTTTTACACACTAATCTTCTACCGACCAACAATCTTCCTTTACCTGCTCTTTCTTTCCATCAATCTGACCATTCATGCTATTCAGTTTCTCCATTCGTAGCTTACTTTCTTCTGCCATTGCTATACACCTACTCAATCAAAAACCCCTATGAGCACCCTATAATCAACAAACACTAACCAGATTTGAACCACCCTATTAGTAACCCAACCTGGCTCTGATACCACTTGTCAGGCACCTAGAACAACAAACATGCTCTGATACCAACTTGTTAGGATCTTGCTCCTCAATTAGAGCACAATATGATTACCTTTGTATTAGCAACTAAACACAGAATTTAACTAGAATGAATAAGTAACTAAAAATATGAAACAACATAGGATATGAGAGACAATACACAACTTGTATTAATAATCATCTAGAAGAAAATACAATAAAGAAGATGCCACACTTCTTCTCACTTCTCTAGAGCTCCCACACGTCTAGGGTTCACCTGTAATTCTCCTCCAACACTTCACTCTCTCATCATGGTCACAATAATCAACTCAAACATAGAGTTTTTGTTCACCTCCACCAGTTAGTAACAATGTTTCCAGTACACCAAGTACACAACTGTACTCCAAGTAGATCTCCTTTTCCTTACTGCCACCTGCAAATCAACAGACCTTACTTACCATGTAGATATCTCTACACCCTTGAAGAACCCTTGTCCTTGCCTCACTAAGTCCTCATGATTCTTCAACCAGTACCCTAGTGGATCTCCTAGTAGAACTTGCACAACCTGCAACTCTCCTTGATCATACACACTCAACACCCCCTTGGAACTAGGAGGAGCTACTCTAGCTCTCTCTACAAGCTCAATGGCTTTCTACCACACTTTTAAAATATAGCCCATGAGTCTATTATATAGATCTCATGCATATAATAATTAGACATTCTTAATTACAATAATTAGAATCACAACTCTAAGACCAAAAATAGTCCTTACATGCAAACTACCTGTCCAAAAATAGACTAGTCTGGAACCCACATGCAAACTGCATGCACACATAGGTTGCTGATGTCAGATCTTCCCTGATCAATGTCAGCCAACTCATAACCAATGTCAGTTGCTTTTGCACTATGATATGACCGACGTCGATTGATCAGACCAACGTCAGTTACCCTGCAACTATTCTGCAACTCAGCAACCTCCACAACCTCAGCAACCTCCTTCCCTGTTTGCATCAGTGAAGCTTTTAGCTCCACAACCTAACAGTTTATAGAACCAATGTTGTTTGCATCAAAATATGTAACACTAGGAAAAAAATTATAAATAAATTTGGGTGTTCCATATTTTTAGTTGTGTTTACCATACTAATGTTGTTCCACATCTCAATTCACAACATTAGGAAACATTTAATAAATATTTTGGGTTTTGCATATTTTTAGTTTGGTTTCCCAAAACAATATCATTACATGTCATAATTTGCAACACTGGGAAAATTTTCAAAAATATTTGGGATGTTTAATATTTTGAGTCAAGTTTCCTATACCCATTTTGTTTTGCATCAAAATTTACAACAATGGGAAAAAATTGGAAAAATTGGGGTATTACGTATTTTGAGTCATGTAGTAACCCAACCAATTTTTTCTAAGATATCTAAATAATTCCAACTTGATATTCATGAAAATATACTCAAATCTAACATACACTAACATACATGGGACATGCACTAACAATATGAAATGCAATACAATGCATTATGACTGGAGGTTAACCATCCAATCAAACAATATTGAAATATAATGAAGATCATAGTTGAAATATTTATTATCAAACTGAACTAGATACAACTAATGCAATAAGAGATTTCAAATGATAATATTATTTGAAATACTTTGAGTACTCACAAGATGTACTATAAATTTGAACCCAGAGGCAATGAATTTTATCTACAATACTGAAGATAGAATGCAATCTAAAACTACTCTAAAACACTCCAAACCTCACTAAAACCCATAATTAAAGCCAAAACAATAATACCCATAAACCCCAAACTGCACAATTGCTTTTATCACATCAAACCCACTAAAGAAGCATGCTAAACTTTTACCAAACACTCCCAAATAGAAAGGAACAACCAACTACATAAGTTTAAAGGTGTATAACATCATCATAGACCTATGTGCCTCATTTCCATGAAGTTTATCCTTTCCAAAATAAGCACTTAATTCCCTCCAAATTTCCCATGTCTCATATCTAGGGTTTATTTTGCTCTTTTTGAACTTCAACATGGCTCTTTGAAAATATATCACCTGGTAATTGTAATGATAGAAAATTCTTCTTAATACTAGGTGCCACTAATATATTTTCTTTCATTCTCAAAATGAATCAAACCAATATCCAAATATCTATGACATGCCTAAATTCATTACGAACAATAAAATGAAATGGCACTGTAACCAATATATTCTCAATATTCCTCTCAAATAATGAATCAACATAAAATTAAGCTTTGATTGAATGCAATGATAAATCCCCACACAACCATTAAATCTCTAATGAAGCACAAATGTGATCTCTATATGAAATCACCATAGTAACCAGCTAGGGAAGATCTTTCACCACCAAAACTAGTTTTCTCTAAGAGGGTTTTCATCCTCAAGAAGGTTTGGAAGAACTTAGGTTAATTATAGAAACATAACAATATCAAATTCATCAATAACCATAACAATGATCCCTCAACCCCTTTTTATAACTTTTATGGAGAGAAATATACAATTTTAAAAATATAATAATTCACTTTATTTGCCTCACAAAGAACTTATTGAAATAAAAATATTATTTCATGTGAAAAGGTCCCCTTTTCCAAGTTTCCATCATTTAAAACATTTAATTACTTTTCCAATGAGCTATTACACTAAGTTGCTTTTAAAATTATTTCATAAAATTAAGCAACCTTAGTGAAATAATTTAATAATTACTCATTAACTCACCCAAGTTGTATAAACCACTAAAATAGTATCTAAATCAAAATATGACTATATTATAATGATATTGATGATGAATAATGATAATTGGAGCCAACTGGGTGACTTACTAAAAATAGACACTCTTTCCAAAAAATTTGGAGAACACCTTAAAAGTTAGAAAACACTTTTGAAAGTGACACACTAATCCTTACTTCTAATTAGGATCACTAACATAAACCAAAGTCATTACTTACCAACCTTGAGCACTCCATGAATTTTGGAGTTCTCCCCAACTCACTAAGAAGCTTATGGGAAAACTTAAAAATTGGGAAAAAGCTCACAAATTAATATTGCTAAAAATGGGGACATTAAAATCCTCCTTTTGCAAAGATTGATTGCCCTCAAGTAATCATGTTCAATCACTGTATGATACTAGATAAACCAAATTAAATTCTAGGATGCCAAATCAACTTAGGAGGTTTATGAGTCCTCTTGATTGATGTGTCATGTTGCATCACACCTACAAAATTAGTATTTTACAAAAATTCAATGAACTCTCTAAAAATATGCTCAACTCTACCATGATTCCATTACACTACTTTGATATAAACTAGAAGATCTGTGTAAACACACTATTTCCAGTGGATGAATCTTTGAATGATGTCGTAAACATGCAAAAGTCTAATATCATGATAAGTTCCAAAGATAACCCATTAAGGTCCACAACATATTATTTTACAAATTGATCTTTTTTAATGATGTTAATGGTTATCCCTTTTAAATATGGATACAAATTAGTAGTATCAATGAAAATGTTCTCTATTTTATTTTTTTACATCCCAAAATATAATGAACAAAGCTGAAATACTCACAAATTTTGGATTCTTCTTGTGTAGAAGGAAGCACCTCATATCAAAGTGTTCTATGAAATATTGTATCTATCCCACTCTTATAAGTCATCATAAACATGACATAAGTGAAAATATGATCATACCATAACAAGATACAAGTGTGAACTTCCCATTTTGGATTTATCAATGTGAACAAGCAACCACCTGAATCCCATACTTTGTTATTGTCACTATCTATGTCTCTTGGATCAAGAATTGTCTCACAAATTAGATTATCAAAAGATGATTTTGCATCTAAAATAAAATATGTATCATCATTAAAAATTTTCCCTTCTATCCCAATGATATTTCACTCTTGATATTTTTCCCAAGTGTTACCATCATGTTGAAAACCACATTCATTACCTAATATATCATCAATCTCATAGATGAAAATTGCACCAAGATCCCATAAACCTATTTTTGTCATAAGTTGTATCACTAAAATCATGAAATGTATCATCGTCCATCACAAAAAGAGGATTATCAAATGATAACTCTGCATCCATGTCAAAAAGTGGGTTACCAACAAATTGGAAATTATTTTTATGCCCTTATTTAGAATAATCTACTTGTTATCCCAAGAAATGTTTTTTAGTAACAAGCTAATATTCTATCTCTCATAGTGATATTTGTGTACACTTTAATGAATCCTTTTTTTATTTTATCTCATAGGTAAGCTTATTAATCTCTTTCTCCTTTTCTTTGAGTACACTAAAGGTCACTTATACAAACTAGATGGTATGATCCCTATCTATAAGCAATTGTAATTAATCTAATTTCATTAGTTCCAATTAATTTTTTATTGTGTGCATATGTGTAAGAGTGGATCCTCCTTCAATTCATTTTTCCCTCTCCTCATTTTTGGCCTTCTAAATGAGATCTTCAATAAATTTGTGTGTGATATCAAATCTTGTCAACACTTGCACCACTTTCTCATTCTTAACTAAAAATTGATTTTGTAGGTCTTGAGGCCCTTTTTTAAACTCATCAAAGTAGTTTTATTCACAACAAAATATTCGAGTTGCCTTCATTTGTATAAATAATGGTGCCTTCGTAATCAACTACCCCACTAATTGATTCCTTAGAAACATGATTAATATATGGGAGGACAATGTTATGCTCAAGTAATGGGTCATTAAGAAATTTCATACCTTATTATGGCTTATTAATAGTTGATGATTTAGAAAAATCCAAATCAAAATATCCTTCAATCTCAACACTTTCATGAAGACTCATGTACTCTTAACTTGTGGATGCACATGAAAATTTAGCTTTATCATCATCTTCAATTAATACATTATCTTGATGTGCATTCTAAACTTCCACTTCATTTGTACTTTTCATTAATGTAATTCTCTCATACTCAAATTTGTAATTTCTAGAGTGTTTATCTCTTTCTGATGTCACACATGTAAGATCAACACCATCATTCATTCTTGACCTTCTTATGTAGTCATAAAGGTCCATTTTCTTAGATGCTCTATTTTAAGTAACTTAAAAAATTCATAGAAGGAAACTTGGTCTCTAAATTTATCAGGGAATTCCTAATACTGATCAATAATTTTGGTGGCTTTTTGTTCATAATCCATCTTTTCTTTTGTATTATTATCAATTCATTACATCCTTTTGATATTTCCCAAATACCTATAATTGTTCATTCATAGATTCTTGAAATGATTTCATATTTCTATGGTCACTTTCCTATGAATCATTCTATTGATTACTAACCATAACTACTAAAATTTATCATAAATAAGTGATTATCACTTACTATAAGCAATCTAAAAATGATCTTCTCATTGTTAACCCTAAAAGCTAGCAAGATACACTACTTTGATACCATTGTAGTAACCCAACCAATTTTTTTATAAGATATTTGAAGAAATCCAACTTGATATTAATGCAAATATATTCAAATCTAACATACACTAACATGCATGGCATAGGCACTAACAATATGAAATGCAATGCAATGTTATATGACTAGCATAACCATTCAATCAAACAATAATGAAATGTAATGAAGATCACATCTAAAATATTTATTATCAAAATAAAATAGATACAACTTCTAAAATAAGAGATTTTAGATGATAATATTATTTGAAAGACTTTGATTACTCACAAGATGCACTATAAATCTGATCTAAAAGGAATTAAAGTTGCTTTACACATTTTTGAAGATAGAATACAATCTAAAACCACTCTAAAACACTGCAAACCTCACTAAAACCCATAACTAAAGCCAAAACAATAATACCCAGAAACCCCAAACTGCAAAACTACTAATATCACATCAAAGACAGCGAAGAAGCATGCTAAAATTCTATTAAACACTCCCAAATAGAAAGGAACAACTAACTACAGAAGTTTGAAGGTGTAGAACAACATCATATACCTAAGTGCCTCACTTCCATGAAGTTTTTTCTCTCCAAAATAAGTGCCTATTTCCCTCTAAATTTTTGAGTCTTATAGCTAGGGTTTATTTCTCTCTTTTCCAACTTTAATACAGCTCTTTGAAAAAATATCACCTGGAAATTATAATGATAGAAAATGCTTCCTAATACTAGGTTCCACTAATATATTTTCTTTCACTCTCAAAATTAATTGAACCAATCTCCAAATATCCACTCCATGATTGGATGCATTATAAATAGCAAAAGGAAATAGTGCTATAAGTAATATATTATTAATATGCCTCTCAAAGAATAAATCCACACAAAATTAAGCTTTGTTTTAATGCAATGATAAATCCCCACACAACCATTAAATCTCCAATGAAGTACATATATGAACTCCATATGAAATCACCACAACAACTAATTAGGGAAGATATTTCACCACCAAAACTAGTCTTCTCAAAGAGGGTTTTCATTCTCAAGAAGGTTTGGAAGCACTTTGATTCATTCTAGTAGCATAAAAATATCAAATTCATCAAAAACCACAACAATGACCCCTCAACCCATTTTTATAACTACTATGGAGAGAAATATACAATTTTAAAAACATAATAATTCACTTTATTTCCCTCACCAAGACCTTTTTGAAATAACAATATTATTTCATGTGCAAAGGTCCCCTTTTCCAAGCATCCACCATTTAAAACATTTATTACATTTTCAATGAGATATTACACTAAGTTGCTTTTAAAATTATTTCATAAAATTAAGCAACCTTAGTGAAATAATTAAATAATTACTCATTAACTCATTTGAGTTGTTGAAACCACTAAAATTGTATCAAAATCAAAATTTGGCTATACTTGAATGATACTAATGATGAAGAATGATAATCAGATCCAACTGGGTGACCTACTAAAAATAGACACTCTCTCTAAGCAATTTGGAGAACACCCCAAAAGTCATAAAAAAACTTATGAAAGTGTCACACTAATCCTTACTACAAACTAGGCTCATTGACATAAACCAAAGTCACTGTTTACCAACCCTAAGCACTCCAATAAGTTTGGGGTTCTCCCTAACTCACCAAAAATCTTATGGGAAAAATTGAAAACTAGGCAAAAGATCAAAAATAAATATTGCTAATGCTTCCTAATACTAGGTTCCACTAATATATTTTCTTTCACTCTCAAAATTAATTGAACCAATACCTAAATATCCACTCCATGATTGGATGCATTATAAATAGCAAAAGGAAATGGTGCTACAAGTAATATATTCCTAATATGCCTCTCAAAGAATAAATTCACACAAAATTAAGCTTTGTTTGAATGCAATGATAAATCCCCACACAACCATTAAATATCCAATGAAGTAAAAATATGATCTCCATATGAAATCACCACAACAACTAGTTGGGGAAGATCTTTCACCACCAAAACTAGTCTTCTCAAAGAGGGGTTTCATCCTCAAGAAGGTTTGGAATCACTTTGATTCATTCTAGCAGCATAACAATATCAAATTCAACAACAACCACAACAATGATCCCTCAACCCCTTTTTATAACCATTATGGAGAGAAATATACAATTTTTAAAATATAATAATTCACTTTATTTCCCTCACCAAGACCTTTTTGAAATAACAATATTATTTCATTTGCAAAGGTCCCCTTTTCCAAGCATCCACCATTTAAAATATTTATTATATTTTCAATGAGCTATTACACCAAGTTGCTTTTAAAATTATTTCATAAAATTAAGCAACCTTAGTGAAATAATTAAATAATTACTCATTTGAGTTGTGGGAACCACTAAAATTATATCAAAATCAAAATTTGGCTATAATTGAATGATACTAATGATGAAGAATGATAATTAGAGCCAACTGGGTGACCTACTAAAAATAGACACTCTCTCTAAGAAATTTGGAGAACACCCCAAAAGTCATTAAAAACTTATGAAAGTATCACACTGATCCTTACTACAAACTAGGCTCATTGACATAAACCAAAGTCACTGTTTACCAACCCTAAGCACTCCAAGAAGTTTGGAGTTCTCCCCAACTCACCAAAAATCTTATGGGAAAAATTGAAAACTAGGCAAAATCTCGCAAATAAATATTGCTAAAAATGGGGACATTACAAGTCATGTTTCCCATACTAACATTATTGTGTGATGTAATTCATAACATAGGGACCAATTTTTAAAATATTTTGGGTGTGGGATATATTGATTTGGGTTTATGATGAAATTATCAAAACTATAACAAATTTAATAAATATTTTTGGTGTTGCATAGTTTTTTCAGGTTTCTCATATCAATTTCATTTTGTGGTACAATTTGTAACACTGGAACAAATTTCATAAATATTTTAGGTTTTACATATTTTGATTTAGAATTCCCATACCAATGTTATTTCATGAATCAATTCACAAAACTAGGACATATTTTATAAATATTTAGGGTGTTACATATTTTGAGTCAAATTTATCATATGAATGTCATTGTGATGCATAATTCACAACACTAGTAAAATTTTTATAAATATTTAGGTTGTTGTATATTTTGAGTTAGATTTCTCTTACCATTGTCATTACACTATGTAATTGATTCACAACATTGGGAAAAAAATTATAAATATTTAAGGTGTTGCATATTTTATTTGGGTTTTTTATACCAATGTCATTGCATGGTGTAATTGTAAATCTTGGGCAAATTTTTGATATGTTTGAGGTGTTAAATATTTTGAGTTAGGTTTCTCAGACCAATGTCATTGTGTAATGTAATTCACTAAATTGAGTCAAATTTTAGAAAATTTTGGGGTGTTACATATTTTGAGTTTAGTTTCCCATACCAATGTCATTGCATGATGCAATTTACAACACATGTATTTTTTTTTTTAAATATTTGGGGTATTTCATATTTTGATTCTGGTTTCCCATACTAATTTTATTAGGCTTTCCATTCACAACACTAGGACAAATTTTGAAAATATTTGTGATGTTGAATATTTTGAGTCAAGTTTCTCATAACAATGTCATTATCTAGCATAATTCACAACACTAGGAAAAATTTCAAAAATATTTGGGGTGTGTCATATTTGAGTTAGTTATTCCATACCAATTTTGATGTGTGTCACAATTTTTAACACTAGGATAAAATTAAAAAATATTCAAGGTGTTGCATATTTTGATTTGGGTTTCTTATATCAATGTCGATGTATGGCTCAATTCACAATAATGGGACAAATTTAAGAAATAGTTGGTGTTTTGAATATTATGAGTTAGGTTTTCAATACCAATGTTATTGAATGGGGCAATCAGAATGCTAGGACAAATTTATGAAATATTTGAAGTGTTGCATGTTTTTAGTCTTTCCCATACAAATGTCATTGCACAATGAAATTTACAAAACTAGGATAAATTTCATTAATATTTGGGGTGTTACATATTTTTAGTTAGGTTTACCATACCTATGTTGTTGCATGGCACAATTTGCAACACTAGGACAAATTTCATAAATATTTTTAAATTACATATTTTGAGTCAGGTTTTCTATACCAATTTTGTTATGTAGAACAATTCACAAAATTGAAAAAAAATTGAAAATATTTTTGGTTTTGTATATTTTGAGTTGGGTTTCCCATACCAATGTATTTATGTGATGTAATTCACAACACTAAGACAAATTTAATAGATATTTAGCTTGTTGAAAATTTTGAGTTAGGTTTCCTGTACCAATGTCATCACATGATACAATTTAAAACATGAGGACAAATTTTGTAATATTTGGATGTTTTATGTCAAGTTTCTCATAGTGATGTCATTGTAAATTGCTATTCATAACATCAAGACAAATTTTTGAAATATTTGGGCTTTTAATATTTTGAGTTGTATTTCCCATACCAATGTCATTGTGTAGTGTAATTTTAAACACTCAGAAAAATTCAAAAATATTTGGAGTGTTGCATATTTTGATTCAAGTTTCCTATACCAATATCATTATACATCACAATTTACAGCAATGAGAAAGATTTTTAAAATATTTGGGGTTTTGCATATTTTTAATCAAATTTCCCAAACTAATGTCATTATGTGTTAAAAATTACAACACTGGGATAAATTTCATAAATATTTGGGGTGTTACATATTTTGAGTTAAGTTTCTTATACCAATCACATTTCACATCAAAATTCATAAGATTGGGACAAATTTTGGAAATATTTTGGGTGTTGCATTTTTTGAGTCACATTTCCCATAGCAATGTTATTGCACAACACAATTTGCAATGCTAGTATATATTCTATAAATATTTGGAGTTTTGCATATTTTGAGTCAGGCTTCCTATACCAATGTAATTATATGGAACACTTTGTAACACTAAGATAAATTTCATAAATATTTGGGGTGTTGCATATTTTGATTCAGGTTTCACATACCAATGTCATTATGGAGTGTAATTCACAATATGGTGACAAATTTAAAAAATATTTGGGGTGTTGCATATTTTGAGTCTAGTTTCTCATACCAATGTCATTCCACAATACAATTTAAAATAGTATCACATAGTTTATAAATATTTGGGTTGTTCCATATTTTGAGTTGGGTTTCCCCTACCAATGTCATTACATAGTTAAATTTGAAACATTAAGACAAATTTTAGAAATATTTGGGATGTTGCATATTTTGAGTCCAGTTTCCCCTAGTGATTCCATTACACAAAATAATTCACAACATTACGACCACTTTCATATTTTTGGGGGTGTTTTATACTTTGAGTCTGATTTCTTGTGCCAATGTCATTATGTGGCTTAATTCTCAATAATGGGACAAATTTTATAAATTTTTGAGGTGTTAAATATTTTAAGTCAGGTTTCTTATACCAATGTCATTGCATGGTGAAACTCACAACACTAGGAAAAAAAATTTAAATATAGGGGTGTTGCATATTTTAAATCAAATTTCCTAAACCAATATCATTACATGAGAAAATTCATAAAACTGGGACAAATTTTGAATATATTTTGGGTGATGTATATTTTGAGTTAGGTTTCTTGTACCAATGTCATTACATGGTATAATTTGCAACACTGGGACAAATTTTAGAAATATTTGGGGGTTACATATTTAGAGTCAGGTTTTCCTAGACCAATGCCATTTTGAGGCATAATTTATAACATTGGGACAAAATTAATATATATTTGGTGTGATCCATACATTGAGTTAGGCTTCCCATACCAACGTCATCATATGGCACAACTAGAAACATTGGGATGAAAAAAATTAAAGGAGGACCTAGGAAAAAGTTCATTTAGACTTGCATTCATGTGATTTTGTATACACACATTAGGAGGAGAACTATATACGGTTTGAGTACTCTTTAGTTTAATAGAACATAGGAAAAAATAAATTATTTGATGGGTATTGACTAATATTATTCAACCCAATATTTATAACCCATTTTTAATGTCATCTTCATGTTGAAAGTGTAATATGGGGTTTTATAATAATAAATAAGGGAAATAAAAGTTTATGTGTAAGGTCAAAGGCAAATAAGTGCATAGAAGTCATCAAGTCATCCACATGTACATTGATAGTAATTTGAACTATCATATACTAGAATAATAATCCTATATATTTTTGGTATGTCCTAGACAATACCAAATATTGTAGGTGTCTAAATTTCACTAGTAGTGTCCTTGCAGGTTTTCACAGTTTGATTTCTAATATGAACAATTATAAGTATAATACAAAGTCATTTTGAGTATTTTAAAAAAGGTAGTGAGCATTTAATATCATAAAATTATCTAAGCACATTCTCTCCCCTCTTTTCTTGATCATTTATATATTTATTAATTCCAATCAATTTTCCTATAACATTCATATTTGTATAATTTATACCTTGTCTTTCACAATCTGATTTTGTATAGTTTTATCTTATCTAAATCCCTTGAATATAAAAATAAATATATCTCTACTAACCTTTAAGGAATAAAAATGAAAAATATTAATAGAATTGTAAAAAAATACACTTTTTCAAGATTTAATAAATTATACTAAAGGAATTAATAGATACAAACTTGGTCAAATTGCCTTTTATGTGTAACCTATTTTCAAACCATAGAACATCATCTTAAAAAGATAAAATATTTATCCGTATCATATGAAAAGAGGGCATTCATCAAATAGATGCATTTATTTAAGAGACAAAATTTAATAACTATTTGACAAAGGTGAAATCATGTTTACTCTGTAAGCTTCACTAAGAAAAGGTGTTATTTGTATGTAATGGAAAATAAAACATATCTATAAATAAATCCTAGCTCATAGAAGATAGATCCTACTTAAAATTATGATTGGGGATATAATATATACTTGGGGTCATAACCAATATGGATCTACTAGACCTAATCAGGGGATCTCTTACCATAATAATATCACTAGGGAGGGTTCTAAATCCTCTAGTCAAGTAAAACTATGCAATAACCTTAACTAGGTCCTATGTTTTCATATTCACTATACTAATAACAAGTAAAGTAAAATTATAATCTAGTGCTCACCAAATCTTATGAAAAAACATGGGAGTTAGTAAACAATACAAGTAAACATGCATAAGAGAATCCTATTTAAGCTATGTATAGGTAAATCCATAATGCATGGAGAGATTAATATTATTCAAAAGCCATTATTTATGTTACTTATATCTACTAAATATCTACTTATATCTACTTATTTATTTATGTTAATATTAAAGTTAGAGATATTTACTTGGAAGATGAACCCATTGAGATTCAATCTCTCTCTTGGCCAAAGGTGCTTCATAAAATATTGTTGTGGTATGTAAGGATCACTAAGAAAGGACAAAACATCCAAGACTTCTCCATAAGAATAGATTCTTATCTAAGTAAAAACCTTAATCTAAGATTCATCAAGTAGAATGGTGTAAGAGTATATTTTAAAGAAGTTAAAATGAATAATAAATATTGTTATCTCTCTAATAATGGCAAAATGGATATGTTTATATAGGTGGATCAAACCCTAAACCCTTCTAAAAATTTTAACTGATAAGGTCGACCTAATCAACCTAGTATCTTAATTGACAAAAAATAATTAGGTCACGAATTAGGTCATCCAGGGGCCAACCTAGACCTTAATAATTTTTTTCAATAAGAATATAATGTTGATGTGGTTGACATAGTCATGTAAACTATCAAAAATAGGTTTAGGTTAGGGAAATTGATAATGAAGGTGGTAAAAGACTAGAAGAATGTGTAAAATGTATTAAAAATCTTAGGGGAATGGTTTTTAGGAGAAAAATGTGTAGATATAAAGTGGAAACAATCTTTTAAATAACCAATGGTCTACCCACCCCTTTCTCGGTACACCCTTTAAGGCATGCACTTAGAGAGATTGAGACTCGACAAGTTTTTGTAAGATAGAAATCATTAGTAATTGATAAATTTTTAAAAATATTATGTGTATACATATGTGCCACTCTAATCTCATCATGTGTCATGTAGTTTAAATAGGGGATGGTGATTTGAGAAAAGAACATAGTAGCACACAACATTGAGGCTAACAAAATTTGCATTATTTTAAAGAAAAAATAATTGAAATTAAATGACTAAAATAGAAATAACTGAAAAGTAAATGTAATTCATACCTTGACTTACCTTTATCTCTATATGGTTGTATATTTTATTTGTAGTTTTGATCATGGAGGGTACAAATACTAATTTCTACAAACCCAAGGATACAAAACTAAAGAGCAAAAGCAAACAAGCATAGGAAAACCAAGATAATTGGTTCTATGTGGGTGATACATACTTGGAAATTTAGTAAGTTGGGGTGACAAGTGCTATGTTAGACCAAATTCCCAAGTCAAAATTTATAGTAAATCAGGTAACTAAAAATCCAAGGCTATTAAAGACTAAAAAACTCAAATAGGTAAACCTTAAGTAAGAAAGGCAAACTCATCAAGTCAAACCAAGGGATACATGTCAAAAAGGATGGTAATCAAACATCAATGTGAAATTAGTAACAATACTTAAATAAATATGGACAATCAAAATAGTAAAACAACATTGATAAGGGAGTAATAACAATCCTTACTCAATCATCAATATAAAAAGGTGCATAAAAGGGAAAACAACATTCATTAGTGAGAAGTAACAATCCAACCTCACTCAATAATGGAAAAAGTACACAAAAATAGAAATAGACCTAGGTGTCCATAAAAATGGTAGCATAATAATAACAAATTGTATAAATAAATAAAGGCATATCTAGAAATGTAGAGCCATAGTGTAATGAAATTAATCCATAGTTGCTTGAACATGTTGTTTTGCTCTGAGGATAAATAAAACTAAAATAGAGAAGGGAAAATAGTTGATATCATGTTTGTAAGAGGTGAAGAAGAGGAAAGTCGAGAAGGGAAAATATATTTAGAATACGAAATTTCTTGTCAAAAGGGGAAATGAAATGGATGGAGGGGAGAATGAATTGAAAACCAAGGTAGAATAACTCTTTATCTTATTCAAGACACTCAAATTAGGTTTGTCAAAAATAAGATGACTTTTGACCTTAAGAACTCTAAAGAACTTCTCTTAGCCACACAAGTCTTAGGTCAATAAATGAAGTATATAGCTAGTCCTATGAAGGTTATATACATGAAAATTAAAATGGACATACCTTCCCACAACATGTTCCCCATTTTGTAGGACCCCTTACAGAGTTGTTGGTCTACTATGAAGATTAGGCACTTGCATGAAAAATTAGGTAGCACTATACATTTTATTGAATCCTCCTATTCCAATCCACTAGCCTAACTCACCCCAATGGAACTCAGCTCTATTATGAGGCTAACTGTGAAGTTTGATATTAAATTAAATATAGGAGATATGGTTGTAATCACATATTTTGGTTTGATTTTAACTTTTGAGATTTGTATGTTATATTTTTTATATGCCTTTTATTTTAAATGATTTGGCTTTTAAATTTCTTAATAGATTTTTCTATTCCTCTTCCATATGGATTTGTAAAACCAAACATGAGTGATAAATATGACTTTAATTTGAATACTTGGGACTTGGTTTCTAATAGAGAGAACTCAGAGAGTATGGTGTATAAGAGTCTCATAAAGTTAGGTGAAATAAAAGTTCTATCTTGACTTAGACCTTATTTTGTCCAATGTGGAGTAAAAGGAAAAGAATCAAAAGGAATGAGACATGAAATTATTTAAATCACTTCAAATCACAAAAAAATGTGGCAAAGTGTGAACAAAGGGATAAAATGATATAAGATATGATTCCTTATCATAATAATGAGGTAAATGTAGGAAAACATGCTATCACAGGCTATGCAAATTTCATCTATAAAAAAGAATCAAAAGCTAAAGCTAAGAATAAAGGATCAAGAATTTTTAACCATTGAAAAACAAATTCTAGAAAAGGTATGACAATATGGTGATTTTATGATGAAGGTTAGGTCTTATTCCATGGTCTTACACTATAACTCATAAAAGAAAAACACAAAGGGGGTAAACAAATCATGTGAAAAACATATGAGATAAGAAAAAGATGGTATTTATGAGGAAGGCTAGGTCTTATCCATGGTCTTACATTGAAACTCACAAAGAGAAACCCAAGGGGTGCCAAAAAGTGTGTAAAAAGTATGAAAACAAAGAGGATAAAAGTACATCATGAGGAAGATCAAGTCCTATCCATAGTTTTACAATGCAACTCATGAGGTAAAAGGGAAACCAAAAGACCAAAAGGAAGGACTAAGGTTTGTAAAAATATAGAACTATTGTAGAGGGTGAGACATGTGTAAGTATCTTAGAAAAAGTGTTATATAGATAGAATATATAAAGCATGTAAATAAGGGAAGGATTAGGCAAAATACTTCTTGAGGAATTGTGCATTGGTGGTTTCTTTGAAAATATGGCCTTCATTAGTTTGTAGGTGATAGGTTCTTGTACCAATAATATCTTTGAATAAATAAGGGCCCCACCATTTTTGGGTTTATTTACCTTATTTGTCATTAGTGTGGCCTAATTTATCTACAAGATCACCAACATTAAACATGAACATTTTAACTCATTTCTTATGTTGTTTGGCAATACAAGCCTTGTATTGGTGATTATGTTACAAAGCAAAAAGATGGTTTTCATCAAGGAGATTGAGAGAATGAAGATGAGATTCACACAATTTTTCATTAGGTACAATACCATGAAGATATATATAGATAGAGGTAATCTCAATTTATAATGTAAGGACTAATTCAAAACCATAGACTAGAGAGAAAAAAATTGCCCCAATGGCAATACATATGCTAGTGTGATAGGCCCAAAGAGTAGGATAAATATGAAGGTGCCAATCCATGTAGGCTTCATGAATTATCTTTTGTATAATTTCATTAAAAATTTTGTTATTATCCTTAGCTTGGCCATTACATTATGGATGATAGGGTATGGATAGTTTGTGAGTGATTTTAAATTTAGCACAGAGTTGTTTGACATATTTGTTTTTGAAACTGCCACCATTATATAAAATGATTTGATTAAGGATGAATTTAGAGATGGTGGTACTAGTGACATTAATAAGGGAAATATATTCAACCCATTTGGTAAAATATTATGTGGTTGTGATTATGAAGACATGCCCATCTTGAGATCAAGGTAATTTACCTATGAGAACTAATATCCACATGGAGAATGGCCAAGGAGATTATATGGTATAAAGCTTAGCTAGAGGTGAATGAATTAAATCATCATGAATCTGGAAAGGAGTACACATTTTATCAAATTTTATGGTATAATTTTCAAGATTAGGCCAAAATTATCCCATATGTAAGCATGTGTAGGTTATAGCATGTCTGTTATAGTGACCACCACAAATGCCCCATGTGTTTGTTCAAGAAGAGGAGGAACCTCATCTTGCATAACATAGTGGATTAAGGTATGTTTAGAATTATGATAATATATCATATTATATTAAAATACATAATTAAAATATTTTTTGTGAATGTGAGTCTTTTTTCAGGAATTTAGGATGGGAGGATAAGATTGGTGTTCCAATAATTGAATGATGTATTTATACCATGAGCTTTGTCAAATGGTGAAGGCTCTAATGTGTTAGATTAGTGAATCATGTGTTTGATTATAATATGGAGATTTTATTATTTTTATAAGAAAAATGGGATTATTAATAAGTTGGTGTAGATGACAAAGAGATGTTAAAGAAATGAGGGAATCAATAATAAAATTTTGATCTCAAAGGATAGGCTCAATGGTGAAAGAAATGAAATATTTGGCAATAGTAGTTGAAATTTGATGATAAAAAATTATATTCTCAATTTTACATTGGTAATCACCATTGAATTGGTGACAAATGAGTCTGAAATCACCTAAAGCATGCAGGTATTAGATATGTAAATCAAGGGAAGCTCTCATGCTTAAGATTAAAGCTTTGTACTCAACCATGTTGTTAGTGACATCAAATGTTAAGTGAAAAGCTAAAGAGATGATTTTTTCAAGAGTGATTGTAATAATACAACCTACCCTAACACCTTGGAGTCATTTAGTGTCATTAAAATGAAGGGTCTAAGTATCCTCACGTAAATCAACACTAATTTTAGGAAGTTATTTGATAATTATTTTTTGTTTAGTATTATTAGGGAGGATATAAGATTCATCAAGATTAATTTATTCAAGATCATAAATGAAGTTATGGATTTAATATTTAAGTGATATGGCTTGGTTGATACCTTCAATATAGATAATATGGTCATTGAGAAGATGATCTTGAAGGTGGTTGGTAACAGGAACAAGATTTACAATAAGTTATTCAGTAATGATTTATCCTTTGATATCTTTTTGATTAATAATTAAGAGATAAAATTCCATGAGAAGAACCATCCACTTGCCAATTCTATCTCTAGGAAGAAAGGCTTTGGAAAAGAAGTGATGGAGGGGATCATAATAGATAATAGCATAAGTGGTTTGATAAAGCATATAATGTCAAAGTTTTTTATCTACAAAATATATGGCAAGGCAATCATGATCAACTTTTGTGAAACATTTTTCAAAATCAATGAGGCCTCGGATAATATAGTAGATGGCATATTCTCTTCCAATATCATCATGTTGGAAAAAAATTACCCTAACTGATATGGGTGTGGAATAAATGTATAATATCAAATGTCTATGATTTGAAGGGGACAAAGAATAAGTGGGTAAATCAATGATTATTTCATATTATCAAATAAATTTTAATAGGTATCTATCCATTCTAGAGCCTTGCCTTTATTAACAAGAGAATTGATGGAGTGGATACATTAAGCCATTTTATAGATGAATTATCTAATTTCCCCAAGTTTACCAAGCTAAGTGAGAATGTTTGAAATGGATCAAGGGATGGGAATGTTGATGATAGAATTAATATTGGTAGGGTCAACATCGATGCCATAGAGAAAGTTATAGTCCTAATAGTTTTCCATATGTGACACCAAAGACACATTTGTAAGGATGTAGTCTAAATTTATATTTAAGAAGGTGGTCAAAGATGATGGTAAGATTAGAAAGATGAATCTTGTGAAATTTAGACTTAGTAATGAGGTTATCCACATAGGTTTATACAATTTTGTGAATAAGATTATGAAATATATGGGTCATTGCTTGTTGATAAGCAGCTCTAACATTTTTTAGTCGAAAGGGAATTTTAACATAATAATAGGTGCCCCATTCCATGGTGAAAGTTATGTTGGTCTTTGGGGGCAATGTGAATTTTTATATAGCCTAAGAAACCATCCCTAAGAGACAATATTTAATAACGAATTGTGGAATCAACAATGGCATCTATTGAAGGTAAAGGAAAATCTCCTTGGGACAAGAAAGTTTAAGATTATGGAAATCTATGTAGATGAAAATGACCATGGTGACTTTTTCTAAATAGGGACTATGTTATAAACCCATTCATAATATTCCACTAGTTTGATAAACTTAGCATCAAAAGGTTTGATAATTTATTTGAGACATAAGGTGGAAACCTCAGGGGGAAATTTTTGTCAATTTTGGCACATAGGTTTGGCATCAAGATAAGTGATGATATTATGCACCATAATGCTAGGGTCAATACCAGGCATGTCCTCATAGGACCAAGTGAAGATCTCATGATATTTATTGAAAAAAAGATAAATTTATCATATTTAATAAGTTTGAGTTTAAGAGAAATTATAATAGGTTGATGATAAGATGAAGTACCATATTCAATATGATTAGTTTATTTGATGAGCATAGCATTGCCATCTTAGAAGTGGTATGGTACATTAGGTAAAGAAGAAATTGGATTAGCTTTAGGGTCTATGCTAGTAAAAAAGTTATTAAAATAAGGGGATTTTTTTTAAATTATTGAGTTTGTGATGGTCCTAAGGAATTTGAGGTTCTCAGGCCTAAAGTAATTCAAGGATATATTCATTACTAGGCAAAGTGGGAAGAGAAACATAATACTCAACATATAATTTGAGATCGACAATTTTATTACCATGGAAATCATATTCAAAATGTATTTAATGGATGTTTATGGCCTTGGGATCTAATGTAATCTCAGGAACATGAGGATTAGATTTATTAGATGAGATTGGTGTGTCAATAGTTTCTTTAACAGGGAAATAATTATATGTAGTGATGGGATCTGTAGATGGCAAAGAAGATAAAATAATTTATGGAGGTTTGGAATGTATTATTTGTTCTACCACCCAAGGAGTATCAAGAAGTAGAGAATTAATATGAGGTACATGACCTTTGAGAGATAATTCAAAATCCATGGAAATGGTGTGAACATCCTAGTCAAAATCATGTATTTGAGTTAATTTTTTTTGATAATGTTGAACACATAAGTATCAAGATTGATCTTGGGCCATGATGTAGTTATCATCATAGGTTGGATAAATGTTACATGTTTGAGATTTAGGGGGAGTTTTAGAAGGTGAAATTACAAGGTCACTGAGCTTTTTGGAGACATGATTACAATGTCTTGGAATAATTTTACTACTCCATAATCATTTTAGGTAAATTCATATTCTGGGTAAGAAGGTTATTGAGCATTGCATAAAGAGGGAAAATTAATGATCTCATCAATGAGATGAATAGTGAGATCACTAGGTAATAAAAAATGAGGAAGCCAATCTAAGATGTAAGGAGGTACCTTAGTAGTGTTGCAAGTCATTATGTTCATCATCATTCAAATAAATGAGAATAACCTATATGTTTGGATTGAGGTTGATGAAGTCAGGTAAGGGAGCATTATTGATGATAGGGATGGTTGGAATGCGGTATTGATATTTTGGATTGGGAAGTTGAATATTCCAAGGTTTGGGATCAGCCTCATGCTTATATCATTTGCCATTATGTAGGAATTTGATGGATTAGCTACTATAAGAAGTGATGGCCCTCATTCTATGAGTCCAAGGGTGACCAAGGAGTATGTTATAAGATAGAGGTAAATCAAGGACCATAAGTTTAGTTTGAATAATCTTGGGTCTAATTTTTAGGGGAAACCAAATACAACCAACTGGATTTTGATTAGTTTTAAAAAATCCACAACACGTAAGGTGGGTTTTATTGATATTATCCTTATTATATCCAAGTTATTGGATAATCCACAAAGATGTCACATTAATACCAAACCCTTCATCAACTAAAACTTTATGAAAAAGGATAGTATTAATGGATATTTTAATGAATATTGGTGGATCATCAATGTGAAAAAGGATCTTTTCATTAATCATGTCCTATTCAAAAAATTCAATATAAGGATTAGAAGAAGGATAAATGGATTTAATGGTTGGCTTTATGGGCTATAGATTTCCATAATTTGATAAAATCATGAGTTGATTCGATGGCATATTGCTTAGCAATGATGAAATGGCTAAGGTAATTTTAAGGAAGATCAATATGTTGAAACTCTTTAACTAGAGGATTGAATAAATCCTCAAGTTTCAAAATGTAATGTTGGGGAATTTAGTTATACCATTCCAATGAATCACTAGTGAATGTTTTAACTAGAAGTTTAGTTGTGGTAAAAATATTAGTTTGGATCCACTCTTTATAAAGATTACCAAATGCTTTGAGAAAAGATACAAGGTCTTTAGTCCCATAATATTTGATAGTAAAAAATATATTATCAATATCAATGGATATGATGAAAGGAGCTAAAGGATCATTTTAGATGTTGTGAAGCATTTTCTTATTCATGATAGGTTGAGGAATAATATTTCCTTAGGCATCTCTAAGAGGTAGAGGAATAAAATTTAGATTGGCTTGAGGATTGAGAACTAGAGGTTGATTAGCCATATTGATTAAATGACATTATAATTACATCATTTGAGAGGTGTTAGAAGTTTTCATTATGTTCATTTGTTGTATGACTTGTGCAAAAATTTGAGTCATATCAATTAGTAATTTGGTGTTTTTAGGAGAAATCCTTGAATTGGTATTAGGGAGAGGGTTATTAAAAGGTGGATTACTACTGGTATTATTGGATAGACTTGTGTCAATTTATCCCACATTATGTTGAAAATCTTAAAGATGAGAATTATCTTGATAGGTATAAAAAGGATCAGATCCACCTAATTCATCTTGGGGTGTGATTTGAACCATGTTAAAATCCATAGAAAAAGGAGGGAAAGAGGTGTTTAAAGAGTGAGGGTTCTCTTAAGAGGTAAAGAGAGGGAGAAAGGAATACCTTGTATAGTGTTTAAATAGATTTAAGTTATCCAAGAAGATTATAATAGTGGACTTCATGATGCTTTGAGTAAATAAATATAATTCTAAGGAATGAGAAATAGAGAACTAATTCATCCAGTTAGGAGAGCAAGGGAAGAAATTAGATAGATGAGAAGGGAACTAATAAGAGTACAAAGTTGACCAGCTTAGTACTACAGATAGGGAAAAAGATAATATGATAAGGATATAGAGTCAACCAAGTCAACTTATTAATATAACTATTGACCAAATTTTGGCCCTTCAGGATAAAATTGGGCACCCCTATTTGAAAACTTAGCCACCTAAGTCTATACCTTTGGCTAGGTCCAGTATGCAAATTTCATTTGGAAGAAGTGTTCTATATATGCCCATAAAAAATGTATAAGTCCAATTCTTTTAGAAAGTTTGGTTTTGGTATTTTTCTAAGCCTTGGCATATTAATGCTTTTAGGTCTTTTGTTTTTTACTAAAGTGTTATTTTTCTGGACTTTTCATTTAGCCAAAGTGCTAAATTCTTTCAGACAATTTGTTTGAGACAAATTTCTCAAAGACAAAGACTAATTCCTTTAGGAAAATTATCCAAACAATTTCCATGAAGGACCTTTTTAGGCTAAGGGATCATTTTAAACTTTTATAAATGGAATTTTACAAGTTTTGAAGGGTTTTTCTATAGGAAATGGTCTACTTCATTCTTTTTAAAGGATATTTTTTTTCAAAAAAATGTCCTGAGCAACCTTATCGAAGGGCACTTTGGAAAAAAGTCATCTTCAACTTTTCTAAAGGGCACTTTAGTTTTTCAAAATGGAATTTATAAGAAGGCAAAATAGTACTTTATAAAAAATTTGAAGGGCACTTCAACTTTACTATAGGGGCATTTTCAAAATGCTGAAAGGACACTTATAAAGGTTTGAAAGATTGTTTTCATGAGAAGGTGGACCAAATAAAAGTTCTTAAGGGATACTTATCAAGATGAAGGGGTCATTTTTAGTATTTTTAAAAGATTCAATTACTTAGAATGATGGCCTAGACACATTTTTCTAAAAAGGCACTTTCAAAAAAAGCCTGAAAGATTGTTTGGAACAAATTATCTATGAAATCGTCTAAAGGAAAAGTTTGAAGAATGAATTCTTTTAGGATAAGTCCAAGGGAAACAAAAGTCTAAAGAAAATACTCAAAGGATTATGGCCTAAAAAAATTAAATTTCAAACTATAGAAAATAGTTGTTGGTTTCAAAAGGCTTGGTGGGAACCTGAAGGTGAATATAGAGGTAACAAATGGTAAAATGTCTCAATCATTTGGTTCAATCGTAACTGATTCATTTGGTATAACTGGAACTTATTAAATTATAAATAATTCATTTGGTGACATGGTATATCTTACCCACCTCTCTCTTATATGCAAATTTGACTAATTCTCTTATATAGACACATGTCCAAGTGACCTTTGGACTCCCTTTACATGACCCTTCTCTCCCAAAGGCTATATATATATATATGCATTCTTTTGGTTTGTTCATCAGCCTTCACTAGTTATTGGGAAAACTCTAGCCATATTTGTACTTGAAGAACTCTTGAATAAATATAAAAGTGTTGTTTCCACTCATATGATATAATATTGAGTAAAGACTTGAATCTTGTTGGTCTAGTCTAGTAAAAGATTGTCTTTTCTAGCTTGTAATCTTGATGGTCTACCAATTTGTAGAAATGAAATTGTTGTAGGTCTTTGATAGTATTATTTTCTAAGTTTAGAGATATCCTAGAAGTGGTCCATGATCATATCCCTCTTTGGAATCATTCATTCCCTTCCTAAGAATCATATACCTTCTTGAATCTAGCATATGAAACAATGATGTAGTAATGAATCATGAGTTGTGAGTCTTATGTGAAAAACACCTTGTTTATCTTTAAGTAGTGGTTTCAATAAATTGGGAGGACATTAACATTGGTGCATCACCACTTGGTTTCTTATTTATTTTCCTTAACTCTTTTCATACACAAATTATTAAGTTAGAGAGAGAGCTTTAAATGTGCATCAAGGGGAGCTAGCCCCTTATCTAGAGATTCATATCAGTGAAATTATCACCCACATCAAGAGAGATGTTTCCATTGTGACACTTGGAAGAGGAGAGATGATCATCTCCTCAAGGGTGTGAATCCAAGTGTCAATAGTAACCTTACTAGAAAAAGTGATACAGCGTTGACCAAGTTGACTTAGTATTATAGATAGGGAAAAATATAGTCTATAAAAGACTATGTCAAACAAAATGATAGTGTGCTAAAAATATGGAAAAAAATTGCAATTTTAATTTGAAGCAATAAATGGAAATAAACAAAAAAAATTAGATCAATGAGAATGATCTAATTGGTAGACAATATGAAACCTTACACCAACACTGGCCAATGCAATTTTTTATAATTCAACACACAATGATCAGAGAGCAAGTAGTCGACTAAAAATTAAATGCTAACTAAGTGGTCATCCTAAGTGTTTTTAGATTATTATAAAGTGTTAATTTAAGTTTGACAGGGAAGTTGGGTTAAAAAAGGGAACTAAAAATCAATCTATGAATGGTTTTAGGATGTTTAGGTTGAAATCACTCTAGTTGTCCCCTCATTTCACAATCCTATAATGATAAGGGTATCAGGTGATTTTTCAATATATAACATTAACCATGTGTTTATACTTTGCTATAAAACCAAGTTGGCTTCCCCTTGGTGATGAAATCCAAGTAATTAGGCCTTAGGAAGACAAATATTAAATGTATTTTGAATATTGTGTGATTTAGTAGTGTGTACAAAAAGAGAAAAATTATGAAACTAAATGGGGTTTTGAAAAACCACCTAGTTAGACTATGTGAGCTACTCTAAGCATTAAAATAGATGAAAATGAAAGTTTGAACTGATTACTAGCATATGGTTGTTAATTCTCAAATCAATAATGGTATAGAGTTAGTTCAGACAACATTATATGTAAAGATTACATAATAGAGTCGACTGGGATGCTATTATTCTATAGATGCAAGAGTCTTTAATAACTAAGACAATAAATTTGACTTGGTATTTTATATAGAAGATAGGATACAAAACTAAGTTGACCAAGTCAACTTCCTTTACTATAGGATTGTATTTTTGAAGACTACAAACTTATATAAAATAGAACTATAATGAAGTACTAAATTGAAAGAGAGAGAGAAAAAGGAACCTTGGTGGTTTTAAAGATGTTGAGAAAATTCTCTATTAAAGTACCTTAAATTTTGTTTCTAAATTTTTCTAGATAAGTCGATTAGGTTGACCTAGTTTTATGAAACCCTATTTGATGAAGCCTATTAAGATGACTAAGTTAACTTGGTCAACTTAGTTTATTATATAAATGCTAACTATAAGATTAAATTGACCTTTTCAACATAGTTTATTATTTGTAACTAAATAAGAGTCATGTGTCAATCTTTTGAATCTAGTAACTTATATCTAATGAAGATCTGCATATAAAAATAGAGTCATTTTGATGTAAATGTGTGTAAAACCTATGCATATAAGTTAGAACTATATCAACCTAGTCAACCTAGTATCACAAATATATAAAAATAATAGAATGATATAAATGAAAAAAATGAAAGGAAACCTACAAGGTTTATATTCATGTCAGGTTCACTAGGATATAAGCAATGAAAAATGCAACATGTCTACAAATCAAACCTAACTTAGAGAAGATAGATCCCACTTACACTTATGATTAGGGATACATTAGATAATCAGATGGCATGACCAATATGGATCTTCTAGACCTAATCAATGGATATTTTACCATAATAATATCACTAAGGAGGGTTCCAAAGATTTTAGCCAAATAAAACTATGCAATAACCCTAACCAGGCCTTATGTTTTCATATTCATTATACTAATAACAAGTAAAGTAAAAGTATAATCTAGTGCTCACCAAAACTTATGGCACCACATGGGAGTTAGTAAATAATAAAATTAAACATACATAAGATAATCCTATTTAAGCTATGTATATTTAAAATTCTAATGCATGGAGAGAGCAATATTATTCAAAAGCCATTATTTATGCTACTTCTATCTACTAAAGAGAGGAGCAAAGTTAGAGATACTTACCTAGAAGATGAACCCATCAAAACTCAATCTCTCCCTTATCCAAAGGTGCTTTTCAAGAGGTTGTTTTGATTTGTAGGGATTTCTAAGAAAGGCCAAAACATCTAAGACTTATCCACAAGAATAGATTCTTCTCCAAGTAGAAACCCTAAGCTAAGACTCCTCAAGTAGAATGATGGAAGAGAAGATTGTAAAGAAGCATAAAGGAATAATAACTCTTATTGTCTCTCTAAGAATGGTGAACTGGATGTGTTTATATAGGAAGATCTAACCCTAAACCCTTTCAAAAGTTTTGGCCAACAATGTTGACTCAGTCAACCTAGTATCATAATTGACAAAAACTAACTAGGTTACCAACTAGGTCAACTAAGGACTGACCTAGACCCTAATAAGTTTTGTTAATAATAATACAAGGTTGATGTGGCTGATATAGTCATGTAAACTATCAAAAAGAGGTTTAGGTTAGGTAAAAGGCTAATGAAGGTGGTAAAAGACTAGAAGAGTGTGTAAAATGGGAGAAAAATCTTAGGAGAATGGTTTTTAGGAGATAAGTTTGTAGATAACAAGTGGCAACAATCTTACAAAGCACTAATGGTCTACCCACTCCTTTCCTGATGCACCCCTTAAGGCCTACACTCAGAGATATTGAGACTCGATGGGTTATTTCAAGATATAAAGCATCAATAATTGATAAATTTTTGAAAATATTATGTGTATAAATTATTTACAACAAAAATCAACATCTTATAGTTCTTCAAGATCAACAAACTTTAAGAATAGTGAGTAGTATCAATGTAACCAAAAATTCATTGATGAAGATTTTTATTATTATGAGACATATTTTGGGTGTATGTATGACCCCAAATATATGAATTTATGCCTCATAAGATATATTATACACTTCAATGCATATATCATATGACATTTATTATATTATACCTTTTATTGCTTTGTTTTATTTCATTTATTTTCATTATACCTCATCATCTACTAGAGAGTTTTATCATGTATTTATAGTTCCCATATATATGAAAATTTGGAATTTATACTCTTAATTATTTGAGTTAAACATCAAATTTATACATACTCATTCATGGTGATTCTCTTATTCATGACATAGGGTTTATTCACTTTTTTGGTGACACTTTTTGACACTTAGTATGGCATATTTATACATTGTTGACTAAAATGTTTTACATAGAACATAAATACATATATAAATTTACACTATTCATACATATAAATAGTGAATAATTAATACATCATCATACATAACTTTTTTGGGCAAGAAATATCAAAATATAAAAATAATACAAAATCTGAAATTAGAAAAAAAATATTCATTAAAAAAATCCTTTTATCTTGGTCATACTATGCTTATCATGGCTATTTTACTTATCTTAATGGGGGGGGGGGGGGGGGGGGGGGGGTTATACATTTATATTTCACATGTACTTATCATGGAATTATTTATTAAGTAAAATACATGATATCCATGTTAAATATGGTTTTGGACTCATTTCATACTTCACCTATGGGGTGGCCTTTTTATACACTCATTATTATTTTTTAATTTTTTATCTAGGTACAAAGCTTTTGACTAGAGAAACTGGCCAATATCAATAGTACAGTCATGACTGGTGAATACCAACAATACCACCATAACTATTGAATACCAATAATACTACCATAATCAACCTTCTAATACCTCCAAGATTTGAACCTAGATGGTGCATATAACAATCAAGTTGATTTACTAATGCACCCCAATATCATTGGTATACACTCATTATTAGTACATGATAACATTCTTACTAGTTTTTATCTAATTTCTATACTGAGACACTTTACATAGATCATGCATCTTACATATTCCTTCACATAGAGTACACATATCTTGATTTTTTACATTGATGTATACTTGAATTTATTTATATATCACTATTACATTAGATGAGTACATTTTATATCACTTACCTTGGGATCGATATTTATCAATATACTACACCTTGGTATCATACTATTCATATTTATATGACTAAGAGTTAGGCCGCGTTGAAATAACATTATTGTACCATATTATTTTACATAGTTTTCTTATTATATATGTCATGCCTTAAATGTATCTTCCTCTTAGTTATTGATTGCATTCTACTATCTAATATATTTCACATTGGTGTTTGTTTTGTTTTTTCATTGATATTATTTAAGACAATTGTTTCATTATGCTGATAAGTTTCATTGACATTGACCATTTTATTATTAATCACATTTTAATCACCTTGCATCAATTTTATGATGATGGAAACATGTCATGCTTTGAGTTCTAAAGGAAGCCAAAGGTTGATTTCAATCTTTCTTATCTTATTCTTATATTTTGTGAACATTGATCCTCTTCTTTTCATGTATGGACCTACACTTTAATATGCTACTTTATATTTTCATTCTACACATATTACTATAAAAAAACATGGATCTATATATGATAAAATATTTTCCTATGGGGGTAATTTACCCACACATTTTATTATTAATCACGTACATTTTTTACAAATATGGGCACAATACCCATCATTTCCCACATAACATACATATTCACCCAAAGAGATATGATACCCATGGTTTATATTTTATATCATATTTTCTTATAGGGGCATCATATCGATGTATGTTTTTTATTGACATATATTATGTATAGAGATTATTAAACTCCTTTAACTTATTATCTACATTAATTATTAAGATTTTAAATCTACCACATATTATATGCATAGTCTATGATGAATAATATAGGAATCATCTTTTTTTGCAGACTAGGATACAAACAAGATATCATAACATAGAGCCTGTATATAATTATAGGGTATATTGAAGATACTCTATATAGCCATAGATATAATAGAGGGTATTTAAAACTCAATGTCAAGGGTATAGGGTTCCAAATCATATGCCTAATATATGAGGTATGGTTATAAGTATATTTCAAGAAAAATAATGATATAACAATGGTAAAAATAGGTTATCAAGAATACAATAATTAAAATTCATGTAATGAACTAATGAACAAGGGTAAACATAGATCCAAGATAGTAATAACACTAAAGTAAACAAGAATTAAATGATGTAATATCAGATCATAAGTATAGTTTATGAAGACTAAATTGGTAATTAAAAACCTTAAGCACCCTATACTATACTAGCCTATTTGGTATAAAAATAACTTAAATAAAGACATAAACATACATATTACTACAATAATAACAAATTGAATCTATATAATAAATAAATAAAGGAAATAGAATAGGGATAAATATACTTAACTTTGGATTGACTTGTTGGTGCTTCAATATCCCCCTTGGCTTTGGTTACACTTTTCAAGAGATGTTTAAGGATGAAGACCTCAAATGGAAGGAAGAATACTTATATGTCCTTGGATATGGATTTTAACAGACTATGAGGCATCTTCTTAGTTTAACTCCTCCTATTGAGCTTCAAGACCTTAAGACAGACTTGTCCTTCAAAAATAAAACTTTAGCCTCTAACTCCTCCTTTTACTACTTAGTGGTATAAATTTAAGTGAAAGAAGATAAAATGAGTTTAGTGTGTTTTTAAGAATGATGTCCAAAGCCCTTATAAATACAACTACAAATTTGAGAAATCACTTGAGACTCTAAGGTAATAGTATTAGTGAGTTCAATATAGTTGAATAGGATTTTGGATGACTTAGAACTATATCAACCAAGTTAATATAATTTAAAATACAAGGATAGATTCAAGATTGTATTAGCTAAGATAATTTAGTACGATGATAATAGGCAATAAATATATTACATTGGCCAAGTTAATATATCAAGAATACATAATGGTTATAAGAACTTGATCTAAGGAGATAGATAAGGAAGATAAAAAGAGACTCAAATGAATTTAGATTTATAAAAATGAAATTATGACAAAATATTATATAAACATCTCTCAGAAAGTAACATGATCTGAGCCCACCCCTATCTTAAGATGAAAAACATTAGGTGTATATAGGGAGATATTGTATATGAATGATGGTAAATCAGGAATTCCAAGTCCATAGTTACATAAATGTCTAGGAGAGCATGTGAAAAAGTTAAACATGTAAACACAAGTCATGTATATTAAGGATAACTTGAAATTTGATATTTTCAAGTGTCTAAAAAAGTCTCCCTTTTAGTCTAGTATAGAAAATTCTAGATTAAAAATATAAAGTAATAAATTTATTACATGAGTATAACCACATTTAGTTTCTTCAATTATTCCCCAAGTGTCCATATTTTTTCATGAAAAACCTATAATGAAACATTTTTAAATCAATTTCCACTTAAATATATATTTTAAACCAATCTATATTAATAAAATATTTGAAATTAAAAAGTCAAAGAATGAATAAAACTATGAATATACACACCAAGCTTCCCTTTGAAGTTATTAGGGAATTCCATTCTTGATTATTCCCTAAGGAAATCCCACCATTTAAAACCATGGGTTGATAATTATATGTCTCAACCCTCATTAAAGACTAAGAATTACTAATAATTGAGCATCACAAAACCTTAATTGTACTACTCAAAATATCATCATAACTATTTTAGCAGAACTTATACCGAGTTTGTATGTTGATGTGGAGCCTTAAATTAAGTTGTGTAAATATGAAAACTCTAAATAAATAGTTATAGATATATTTTTGACTCAAAACTCTTATGTGTTTGCCTATGTTTCCATCATAAACAATATATAAGTGCATACATGAACCACATCAATTTCCCAAAATATAATCCATCTATACCTCAATGTGATGTAGAATTTCATATATCCATATGTCACTTTAGCCTAATCTATAACTATAATAATTTTCTCAATCTAACCCATGTAATATATAACATCATGTCATAAAATATGTCACTTTTTATTTTTAATCCTTATAAATTTCCCCACATATGCCCAACATATTTATGAATATGTCAAATTATCTTGATCTAGATCATAATTTGTGATAAATTATCTCATTTAAATCATAATATATCCAAATCCATCTCATTTGAATCATAATATATCACTATATATCTCTTTTGAATCATAATTTGTCCCAATATAAATTTCTTGTCTATCAAGGCTTGAATAACTATGACAAGCACACTAGTATGCCACCCTTTTAAGGTGAGGGAAGAATCCTATGAATCATCTCATCTTATAATAAAATATTAATGCACATCATGTTACATATAAAAAATTATGCATGTAAGGAATGTGTGATAAAATGATTATATTATATCATCTTTTAAATATTTTGATCATTCATGCATATGAAACATGTATCATAAGGCATAAAAGTGTCATGTCAATAAAATATAGTAATGAGGAATACAATAATAGGGATCATAGTAATTATTATAATTAATGAGTTGGGATTAACCTAAAACTTATCCTATCTAATAGATCCAAACTCGATTAAGGTAAATCAAATAGAGTAGATACTTGGTTATATCGAGGTATGACCAAATTAATCTAATAAACCTAGATAGAGGAGTAATTATAACAAAACATAAATAGAGAGAGTTCAGCCTCTAGGAAATCAATATTAAGGAATAACCCTAACTATATCTTTTAATATTAACCTAATCTAATTTTTCCAATCTAAAAATATAGATAAATGGAGATGATTAAAATAAAAAGCTTAAGGAACCATAGTAGGCAAATGGGGGCCTAGGTTACCTAGAGTGGGAAATGAAAAGTTAGAAAAAACTATTATTTAAACCTAAATTGAGATGGGTTAATATAGTATAGGGTTAAAATGTAGAAATGAGTAATCACAAGGGTGATAAATATATCTCTAACAATTCAATTAATTTGAAAACTTAGATAAATAATGTTTTAGATTTATAATACTGAGATATAATAAAAATAAAAAGTACAACTATTGATTAATATTATAATAAATTTAAAATTGGTTTACTATGTGCATGCACATATGGGTTGAAATAAGCTAGAATTGGACTCAATTTATATTCTAGAAGAGTTGTTAAATTTTGTAATTTTACGTTGTGGCCTCAAACACTTGCTTTAGATCTATATGGTTACATCGATGTTACTTTCTAACTTGGATGTAGGTGTCTATTACATAATTTTGAATAGATTTGAGTGTGACTACCTATAACCTTTTGTATTTTCTATTCCTTTACTCTAGTGTGTTCAAATATTTCACACTAGCTATCATTCTTTGTCGAATGATCAAACCCTAGCTCTTGACCCTTGGAGTGACTATGGGAAAAATGGGTTATTGGTCACACATTATTGAATTAACTAAAGGACCCCTCTATCAGTGGGAACTACCTACATATCCAATACTATGAAGATGTCCTTAGACATATATAGTTATCCCCTTTGTGTTGGCTTGTGTGTGTTAAGATGAAACATGTGATAAAAAAAAAAGTACATAGAGTGACCTAGCTTATAACTTGAAAAGTATGGATCATAGAATGATCCTTTAGTAATTTATAATTTTAGATGGTTTTACCTATGATTAATATTGAAATATGAGAGAATAGGTAATCTTTTCTCACTTGAATGCTTGACTGAGTACCTTTGTTAAGTTACCTTGTGAGTTTTTAGGTATGTGCTAGGTGAGGAATCAATGAGGGTTAGTATATATAAATATATCAATAAATTTTATAAATATCTCATTTAAAATAATTTAGACTAACCATAGGGATACATTTTATTTGAAATTTTTATGACTTTAGGGCATTAGACACTTAGTTTGTCACATGACACTAAGGTCAATGTAAGTGTCTGGATGGGACGCAAGTGTACAAGAATATAGAAATTAGGTACAGGTCTAAAACTTGTAGAGGATGATAATAATCAGGTTTATGGCATTTTTAGCATTACAAAAGTCATGTTCATTAGAATAACATGTGGTTGTACTAATAGATAATCAATAGGCATAAGGGATAGTGGATACAAGCCTTTCAACAACATGAAGGTATTAGAATTGAAGGGTAAAACCATGATAAGTACTTACCAAGTATATAAGACCAAGGTGTTATATAATTTAGATTTAGTGTTTACATTCCCCCCTTTAATCTAGTAATGAAATCACAAGTTTAAATGAAAATGAATGTGTACCTAAGTGTTTATAACACACCTTGTCTCTGTGTGAATCCCATTTGAGTGTTTTTATAGTGACTTACTTAAAACTAAGAGCATGTTATAGTATTTAATTATTGCATATAATCTAAAATTTAAATAATTTTAAATACTTGAAATTAAAGAGAGCAATTTTAAGATTACAATTTTGTATCAATGTAACTATATTGCCTTTTAGAAATATGATTTAAAGATATGTTTTATTGTGAATATTTAAATATAATAATATATAATATTAAAACCTAAAATTTCAAATATATATAAAAATTTGAGGGAAACATTCCCCCAACCTTGGGGAAAAGGTGAGTTTCCACCCAGTAGTTGAGATTAGCTCAATCGTCAACCCAATTGTTGATATTTTTATTCCAAAAATATAATAACATATAATACCCTAAAATCAAATTAAAATCAATAATCTAGAAATGAAGATGAGGGATATTCCTATCAAACTAAAAGACTATGAAAAAAACCTAAGGCTCATTAAGGAAAGCAGAATGAAGATGAAGGAGGTTACTTCTAGCATATGTGCAGCTACTGCAAACATTGGAAAATGAGCTAATGAGGAAATAAAATCTTTGGAGGGCCCTAGTAAGAGGACCAGACAGAGCTCAAGGAAGAAAGCTACACAAGAGGTTGCTATGTCGGCTACAAAATCCATACAGGACACTGCTATGATTGGAAAGGAAGCAGTGAAGATGATCCTAGAATTAGAAGAATAGGATCTTTTTGCTCTTACTATTCTGGTCTTGTTAGTTGGATGTTATAACTGGTTCCATTTACTGGTTCTTTGTTTTCTTTACACACTTGAGTTTCCAGGTCTCTGTAAAACCTGGGGTCTATCTTTTGATGTTCTTGACTTGTGGTTTTAGGTCTCAATTAAACCTATTTTTGATACTGCTCAGCAATAGGTGTTAGGTTTGTCTCACCTGAGGGTGTTATTTTTATATCCTTCTTCCTTTGTTTCAGGGTTTTGGGGCCCCTTCAAAACCTATTTTTACCTTAATCTAAAACATATAATACCCTAAGGGAGACCCCATTTTTTTTTATAAAATCCCTTTTAATCACCAAAATACCCATTTTACTTATGTGGTAAAATCTAAAACTCTAGATGCAATTTGCAAAATTACAAATTGCTTTATGGGCTCTAGATCTTATAAAGCACTAAGCCTTCCTAACTACAAAAATCCAAAAATTATAATGTAATTTGTAATTTTTCAAATTGCTTCATGGGTTTTAGATCCCACAAAGCAATAATTTTTCAAACTGGCAGAATATAAAACTTAGTATGCAATTTTCAATTTGCAAAATTGCAAATTACATGCTGAGCTCTGGATCTTACAAACTTTTTTACCTAGTGAAATACAAAACTTAGCATGTAATATTCAATTTGAAAATTTTAAATTACATGCTGAGCTATGGATCCCATGAATCCAAAACACCGCATTCTCATGGAAGATGAAACTCCCCAAGCAATTTATAATTTTTCAAAATTGCAAATTGCATCATGGATTATGCCTCCCATCGACTACTCAAGCCATGGGATCTAGAACTCCAGGAGCAATTTCCAATTTGAAAAATTTCAAGTCACATAAAGGGTTCTACCTCCCACTTTTCAAGCCACTCAACCCCATGGATATGGAATTGATTTAATAATCTCATATATCTACCATTAACCACTAGTAGACTGCATTAATTTTAGGGTTTTCTTATTTAAACCAAGTCAATTGGGATTTTTTAATTCATTATTAAAATTAATAATCAAGTTTTTGAGCTTTGATGACCTTCACCATGCATCAAAACCTTTAACCACATGTGATTAAGTACCTACAAGTCAAATCATGTCTAAAAATCTCAATTACTATGTCATTTTTATCCTTGCACAGTATTCTCTTATATTTCCTACCATTACTCTTGTGATTTGAAGCTTTTCAAGTTATTTTCATTTCTACAAAAAGTTTTCTAGCTCATTTATTAGGGTTTTAGTTATTTACTTTGGCATCATTTAGGGTTTCACTATCATTATGTAATCATGTGTTTCTCCAAAGTTATGTCTAGGGATTTTTAGGGTTTCATTCTTTAAGAGTTTCATCATGAAGGCTTTAAATTTCCCCCAAGTGTTCATCATAAAAGGCTTGAGTTTTCCCTCCTAAATTCATAGTCAAAATCTAGTTTTTCATCAAGCCAAGTGAATATCCCATAAGTATATTCCCCATTTAAAACCCAATGAATAATCCCCTAAGATCTTCTAAGTTCCTATGAACATTGGAATTGTCCCAAGCATTTTCCATTTCCATGGAGTTGTTCCCTATCTCAAGCACATGAGATCCCTGTAAAGTTCCAATTCCTAATGAACATTAGACTTATTTCAAACACTTATCATCCTCATAAGAATATACATTGCTTCAAACACTTACTCATTACATGAAAAATCCAACTTGCTCTGAATACTTCCTACCTCTATGTAGTTATCATTTGCTTATAACACCTCCTAATTCCACTAGAGCTTTTAGCTGCACAAAACACCTCCCATCTCCACTAGATATTCTACCTATTTATAACACCTAAAAACGCTATCAACTCTCATAGTTGTTTTTTCATAAGCATTAGATCTAGATTCCATGTATCTAAAGGCCATGGAGTGACTCTTAGTTTAGAGTCTAATATAGTAGAGATAATAGATACTAATTTAGGTAACATTGACCTAGGAGTTGTTTGGACTAGAATAGGTGCAGAGTTTAAGAATGATTAGATCTAGCATATTTATGATTCTAGATTACCATAAGCTTCAACCATTCCATTATTAGTCTAAATCCTTGAGTTGGTGCTCACACTAGCCCAATACTATGATCCTTATAAAACATAAGAATTGAATGAATGAGGGGAAATGATTTTGAATCTAGACTCTGACCTCATTAATTTAGTATTTGTAATCCCAAAATTTGAGATTTATCTTGATATAACTCCATAGACATCCACATAACTCTTTGAAGACATAAGAGATGTGTTTCAGAAGATGATCAATAGACAATGGCTTAATTCCCTCAAGGCTTCATCCACTAGACTATCAAAGACCTTGTATAGGACTAATTTCTTTGATGAGGTGGGAAATATTATTATATTGCTACATAGAATCACTAGTAGTCGTGATGCTAAGAGCTTCCAAGGGTGGATGTACCAATGCATCTAGGTCATCTAACAAAACATCCAATACATTCATTGGGCTCAGTTTATAAGTGATTCCCTCCACAAATAATTATTGGAGGTGCAAAAAATTGGCAAGTTTGATATGACTTGTTTCATATATACATTTTGGCCAAATGAAGTTCATTCTCAAGCCTTAACATAGTTCTTATAGAAATTAATAGAGTATATAACTACTACCCTAACTTCACATTAGAGGCTAGTATACAACATTTTATAAGAGTCAATGTTTCTTTCATCTATTGCATCATTATCATGTTTGATAAAAAAAACTAGGGAAAATAAGATTCTCACCAACAATAGTTAAAGAGATTAGCAAATGGGGATCATACTTCACTCACCTCCCCACCTATTATTGTATCAGAGAAACAAATTTTAGTGGCCAGCCATATACACTTCCCAGATATGTTAGTGACAAATGGGTGCTAATGGAGTTAGTCAGGCAAATTGTAAAGACCCATAATCTCCTTTCTAATAGTCACAAGGTAGGAATTCATTTCCCAATTTATATTGGTAGATACACATGTCCCTCCCTCCTTAAGGTCAAATGTGTTGAGGATAAAATATACCAAATGAATCTAAGGAATTTAGACTCCAGGCCATTTTTTGACGTAGATGGAAAGATCACTAGAAACCTAGTAGTTACAACATATGCCTATGTTCCATATTATGAAAATTATTGGGAGGACTATGAGGATGAAGAGAGGATTAGAATCAAGGATCATTCTAGAATGATTGTAACACAAATCAAATATTATGTTTTGGTACTAGTCCTAGATGACTTGGTGGATGATGAATCTATAGTGAACCTAATTTGTTATACACATTTCATCATATAACCCCTTACACTAGTAAAGGTACTCAACTCCAGAATCCTTTTCTCTATTTGATAAAATAATAGGTGTGATTAGTAGAACAATAAATTAGCTGAGGATCAAGGGAGTCCAAATGACAAGGGAAATAATTAGAATTAAAGAGAAGCTTTTAAATCTTAAAAAAGAATGGATTCATCCATCAACAGAGGGTCAAAGTTGAATAGTAGGTAAACCATTAGAAGATCTAGTGAAGAAGAAGAAGACTAAGGCTAAAAAGGGGTAATCAAGAAAAGAAGGGGAAGTTTTAGAGAAACCAATTGACATTTCATATGAAGACATAGTAGCAAAAAGAGATTTTATAGCTTCAATCCCCATGTCCATAATAGTTACAACACCAATTTTCCATTATTCACCCTCCTATCTATATTGTTCCAGAGGCTTAAACACCTCGACATACTATCTCCACTCCTCCAACATCTCAGGTTTATATTCCATCTCATGTTTCCACTCCCCTATAATATACAATTTCCACTCCACATATTATTCCTACCACTTTTCCTACCACAATAAGATAAGTGCAATCAATACAATCAATCCAAGGGGACACTCAAGATCCCTCATCAGTGGATCCCATAGTTTTCATTCCACTTTCCATTCCTCTAATTTCACCATCCCCCTTCATTCTACTCCCTCTTTTTATTCCTTTCATAATTCTTTCCATTTCATCTCCATTAATTTCCAACACCAGTCAGTAATACAAAGATGTGGACTCAATCATCCTGAATTTAATTTTTTAGGCCATCCTAATTCCTAAGATAAGTACTATTTCACTTTAATCTACACTCACTTTCCTTACATCACCAACCCTGAGTGTTCCCACACATTTGATTGATTCATTAAATTCTTTGGCTTCTACCCTCCCACCTATTCCCAAATTTAGAGTCCATGTGTCTATTTCATCTTCCACACCCCTGATAGACATAATTATTTCTATTAGTCCCACCTCTTCCACTTTAACTATTTTTAATGCACCTTTAGTTCAGATTGGATCCATATATTTCCTTGATGCAAATATATATTTACAACCTACTGATGGAAGTGAACTTTCATAGGCATCTCCTAAGTGGTCAATGGCAACATCTACACAGGACTGTAGAATTACCACAGTATCTATCAGTATAACAACATAAGTTATTGATTATTTGGTGATAATGTCCAAGTAATAAGAGGATACCCCAAATTAGTTAGAAAAATTAGTGGGGAAGAAGATAAAATTAATGATTTCCCCCAACACACTAGACTTTGTCCTGTCAGAGGTCAAGAAAAAGTCTAAATCTACTCCTCTAACCTCCATAATTCTCAATGATGATAAAGGATAGATTTGTTATGATTTTAGTACCCCCACTGGACAAATCAAAGAAAAATATTATGGAGGGGGATTATCAAATTTTAGGGATCTACCTTGGATGGCCGATAAGAGAGGGGTTAAAAAATGATGTGCAATCTAACATAAACTCCCTCTTTGAGAGAATAAAGCATGATAAGGTAACCAACGATGAATTGAAGAATAAAGTGGATCAACTTATATCTACATTGAACCAATTCATAGAGCCTAATGGATAATTAAAATAACCTTAGTCAATGTAGTAGTCAATCAAATTTTGGATCAAGTAATAATTGATATAATTTGAGAGATTGCTCATATGGGAAGGGATACCAAAGAATGGTCAGAAGAACTTATTTCTAAGGTCAGTAAGGTTATGTTGAGGTAAACATACTCCCATTTCTAAAAAATGAGGACCCTTGTGTCAAATTATGTAAATTTGAACCTTAACACTGGAAATTCACTCGATCAGAGTGTCAATAACATGTTTGCACATTATTGGTATTTGAATATGATACACACCTTGACCTAATTGGTTTATTTGTTCATGGTTCTAGTTTAATCCTACCTAATATTAATAATAGTGGATCTTCTTATTTCAATTTGTAGGTTTAATGAAACCCTCATTTAATGGATTATGCTTTGATTTTATAGTTTAATCCCTATTTAGTATTTTACTAGCCTTTGATATGAAGTAATTCAAGTTAAATCCATGTTTAAATATTATACAAGCCCTCATTTAGAAAACCCTATCTCAAGTTCTTTTAGACCAAATTTAAAATTCACAAGAATAAAATTGGTGGGAACACTTTAAAAAAAATGCCATGGACTTAAGTTTAAATTTTATACTAAGGCTTGGGTGTGTTTTTTAAACACAACCAAAGCTTAGCCCAAAAATTATATACTTGGTCTCTTCATTTACTATCCTCTCATTGCTTTTTATTTTAGCATGGTCTAATTTTAATGTTTATAGGGTCCTTTTATTATGTTTCTAGCTTGGTCCTACTTTATTATTCACATGGTCTCTTTTGTTACAAACTTAGACTAATGTCTTAGTCCTAAGGCCTCGTTCATGTTTATTAACATAAAAAAGACCTTAAAATTAATACTTTATCCTAATTCCTAAATATATTTGAGCCTTGACTTAAATCATGTACTTATTTTTAGGACCAATGACCGACATTTAACAAGAATAGTTGATCGAACATAGTGAGATAAGCCCAATATGCCTAAGACTTTAGCCCATAGGACCAATCATGCTTGATCACCCAAATCATGATCAATGGTCCAAATTTGAGTGGATGTCAATGACCTAATGGTGTGAAACTGAAATCAAATACTAAAGGTGTCCTTATCATTATAACATAAACCTAGCCTAAGACTTTACCCTAAGGTTTTAATTGTATTAATATAATAAAACCTTAGGATAAAATCTTATACTATGACTTTAATTATGGGAAGGGTACTTGTTTTATTATGTTTTAAGGCTTAGGTTGAGGACTTATGTTATGATTTAGTCTAATTTATATATAATATTGAGCTCACTTAATCTATTTATGACTATAGGAACTAACCACGTTTAGCTTCCTGATCAAGATCGATGAATTACATTTAATCAAATCAATGAGATCCAATGGTGTGAGATCAATATCTTCCACACCATAGACTTATCTTGATTTTTATCCTAAGGTATAGTCATGTTTTTTTTAACATGACCAAACGTTAGCATAATAATCTTAGGCTTGGTCTCTTCATGTCTCGTGACCCCCTTAGCTTATTTAATTATTATCATGGTCTAACCAATGTAGGGTCCCATTGTTATAAAATTTAGCTTAGAGCTTTTACCCTAAATTTATGTCATATTTATTAATATGATAAAACCTTAGGTTAAAAAATTTATGTTACATCCTTTTATTATTAATCATAGGGTCCTCCTTTTAATTTTTTCTAAGCTTAGCTTAAAAATTTTAGCCTAAAGTTTATTATGTGTTTATTAACATGAAATAAAACCATAGTCTAAATTTTATAACCTAATTTATTTATGTCTCGACTGTAACTTAAACATTGTGCATCTTTACAAGATCTACAACTCATGTTCACTTGAGCATGATTGATCAGATGAAGTATAGCTAGTCAAAAGTTTCAATGCCTCTGAGATGATGAAGAAGTGACAAGTGTCATGTTCATGACCAAATAACAAGTAGCTAATGGCAGTCCATCCCACAGATCCTAATCAAATGGTCCAAATTCATCTGGGTAATAATGATCCATTAGTATGAGACTAGGATAGACTTTTTAATAGAGCTCTGAGTAAGTATGAGAATGACATGTGTAAAAAGTGTGTTAGTCAATAGAGATGACAAGGTGTAGAGTTTAGGAGGCCCATAGGATTTCCAAGTGGCACAACCTCAAGACCCAACATATATTATGGCTAACACCATTTAATTTTCAAGATAGAAATCAATGAAAAATGTTGATCCATGTAATATGATCCAATGGAGTAGACAATAGTTTTTTCAAAGGGAAATGAATAGTTTTTAAAACATTAATGAATAAAGTGCCATGAAAGAGCCAACTACATGCCACATAAGTGTCACGCAGATAAAAGTGACAAAACTAAAGATTTTTTGGGCTAAAAAAGGCAAAGGTATAAAGGTAGGGGTATAGATCAAATCTAAGGGACAAAATCACTTAAGTTTACAATTCAATACCATTAAAGATCAAAAAACATTTGCAAAAAACCCGTAACATCTACAAAAGCCCTAATCTAATCCCAAATTGATCACAATTGAGTCCAAGTGAGAGAATCATCATTTGAGCAAGTGTAAAATTGATCAAGGATCAAATTATAGACCACCAGTGAGCAAGTTGAACAAAATCATAGACATAGTAGCCAAAAAAAAAGCTAGAAAAGGTATAAAGATTTATTTAACCTTGGACACAGAGGTGAGAATCTTCAAGGACACAAAATTCATTATAGTAGATTAAAATATGGGAGACAATAATTAGTCCAATTTTTATAGATGATTGAGGAGCTACCTACCATTACCAAGGAAGATGAGAAGAACTCAATAATCAAAAGGAGGTACTATGACCTGGTTGTCATTTAAATGATAGGCCTTCATCATGCCATGGCAAAACTAGAGGTACTTCATTACATATATGTTTTCTCCCCTATTTTCAAATATTCCAAGATTTAAAATGCATGTTGGTCAATGAACACACTCACAAAATTTTAGCTTCTATTTCTTCCATTACTTTTGATAACTAATATATGTTACCTAAGCCCCAAGTATATATAGCCACGAGCAATGAATGGGCTAAGAAAAGTGACCTAAAAACTATCCTCACTCCATGTCTATACTCTAAAAATCAAGTCATCTCTAATCTCAATAAAAACATCCCTATTAACTAATTTAGACCTTGGATCAGAATAACTATGACTTTAAGGAACAAGCTATGTGGAAATCCCACCACCACTTATGTTGATAGACTCTAGGTACCCTTGGTATATTTTATGGTTGAAAAGAAACTGACCCATCCTATTAGCAAGTTTATTAACACATGTTTATGTAGGTTTATTGTTGTAATCAGGAAAAGGACTAAGAACCAATTCTATATGATGTCCTTCCTATTAGATTCCCTCATTACCGCTACCAAGATCCCTAAATTTAGATATGGTCACATGAAGGGACATAGATAGTATCCCAATTCTACTTAAAGCTTTACATATTCAAGTACATGGTCCATAAATTTAGTTAAGAATATTCTATTTTATAGAGGTTTATAATATTTTTAAAATAGAATATTCTTTTGTAAAGGCATGTGCAACTTGTAAGCACATTTGCCTATAGGTCAGTCCATTTTGGAAAGTCTAGTGTATTCTAGAACTTTTGTTAAAAGGATAGATTATATTTATAAATGTATAAATAGATAAGACCACCTGATATACTTCATTGTATTCTATAAAAGGATTATTGTCTATTGTAAAGGAGGAGGGAGTTTTTGAGCTAAAAACTAGTGTAAACTTTGAGCAACTAATGCAAGCAAAGAATTCTAAAAACATTATCTTATGTTGTTTGTGTGAATTGTTATATGGCTTCTCTCTCACTTGTTTATTCTAAATTTTGGATTTAAATAGTTATTTTAGACTCTTGTTGTGTGATTTTGAAATTAGAATTGTTAACTTGTGCTTATGTAGGATAATCAAAGGTTATCTGGTTTACTTCATTTTATTTACTCTACATTTGTATATGTGCATCAACTATCTTCTTATAAGGGTAAATATTTAAAGTAATGTTGGTTCTTCTTTGCATTATTTTTCACATTCCTCAGAATTTTTCTTGATGTGTGGTAAGACTCAAGCTTAAGATATTTCATATCATACATTGGTTTTAAGTACATGTGTGGATGATATTTGAACTTTGTCATGATGTCTGGAATAAAGATCAATACTGACACATTTTCTCTCTGCCCTACCCTTCCTTTTACTTTTTTTAACCAATTCACTTTAGATTAGATATTCATTGTATATGTTCATCATATCTTAGATTTAGACTTATAATTGAGCATAATTCACCTTAATTAACATAGATCATATTCTTATTTACAAAGATTTATAGGCCATGGTGGCTCCCAACCACCAACTATTATAAATAATGTGAACCAGTCACTTATCCTACCTCTATTCCACCATAAATAATAGGATTATCTTAAACTATAACTCATGCTCTAAATTCTTTGAATTCTAAAATGAGAAGTGTTTCTTAAAAACTCAGAGCACCTTGTGATACATATTTAGGCATCAATAGGGAAAGTTTCTCTAGTTCTAAAAGGAGGGCCACCAAATTCTTTATAGATTTGTAGTATCTTTTCTAGTTTTTATCAATTTTGTTTAAAGATCACTTTAGTCTTTACATATTTGTGTTTATTTTAGCATAATTGTGTAAATATTGGTGATCTTCATGGTTTTAGACTAGTCTTTATGCTTATTTATACAAAGATTGATATTCTTGGAAGACAATTATTGAATTATGTTAAAGATAGCTTTAGATTTGTGAACCCAATAGGTTTGAGGTTAGTAATAGCTAATTTGATCAAAGATTCTTAGATCCTTTTCTCAATTGAGTTCATCTGAGATTAAAACATGTAAAGGCCAATCTTAATAACATATTTGGATACATCTTTGATCTTACTTGATTAAATATTTTCATCCTTTATATGAATCTTTACAAAATTTGCTTAAATGCATTTCTAATCATTGTTATTTACAAAGATAGGATTGATGCATTGTATTTCAAATATGATTCAAAATTTTCAAGTTAGAATTACCAAGAACCAAAACAAGGTCACATTCAAATACTAGAGAGCCTCTATTTGAATTAGAAGTCCATAGAAGAGTTAGGTGGGACAAAGGTAAGCACAGGATTTCAAAGTCTTTACCAACTTCACCAATTTAGGGTGCTCATGTATTTAATCCCAATCAAGGTATGGCTTGGTTGGGTGGATTTTCTATCAACATGCCAAGTGTAGTACATGACCTTCCCCATAACCCTAAGAAATATTTGTAAATATTTAGTCCTAATAGAATTATAATAATTGAGGAGCATATTAAGTCATTCAAAGATGCTTTGGGATTGTTAAATGTCACTCATGAAGATGTAGCATATAGACTATTTCCTTTCACTTTTGAAGATGTTGCATACAAATAGTTTCTAAATCTACCTAAAAATTATATTACAAGTTGGGTTGATTTTAATAATGTCTTCATTGACCAGTTTGGTAAACTTATCAGTCCTTGTGTCCTATACTAATAATTCATCATAGTAAAAAGGGATTCAAATGAACTGATAAGATATTTCAATGCTAGGTTCAAATATATGTTTAGTAGGACTATATCTTCTTATAGACCAGATGAAGATTTTGCCTTGGAAATATATAAGGATGCCTTAGATCCTATGACTTTTGTATTTATAAAAAGAGATATTAGACCATGAACACATTAGCTTTAGCTTATGTTGAGGATATGATTATCAATGACCAGATGCAGCCCCAAGATTAGATGGCTTACCCTATTCCTAATGTCATCCCACATTTTCCTCCCCTAAATGTCTTCCCAAATAGCAATTAGAACATACTTGATTTGAACTAAATCCCAACTTTGAACTAATTACCCTCAAGTCATGCTCATCCTACCTAAAACTTTGGATTCCTGAACATTGATACCAATGGATTTAACCCTAGTGATTAAAAGGCCTTGGTACCAACCAATGCTACTAATAACAATTAGGTTCATAGTTCATAGGCACCCAAAAATGAAAATGATGTCAGGGAAGTCCAAGAACAAACACACCTCTGTTCTGATTCCTCTTGTTGGATCTTGCTCCTCAGAAAGAGCACAATATGATTACCAAATATAAGCAATTATAAATGTGGAAATAACCAGAAGCACAAATAGCTAGAATTCACCTATAACACAGAATATGAGAGACAATACACTATCTTGTATTAACACTTTACAGAAAAGAATACAACAAAGAGCTGCCACACTCTTTCACCTTACAGAGGTTTGCCACACCTCAAGTGTACAGTAATTCTTCTCACACAACACTCTCCTACACAAAAAAAATGGTCCCAACAACCAACTCACAAATAGAATTGGTGTTCACCTCTCCAACTAGTCAGTAATAACCCTGCTAGTTCACCAAGCACTCAAAAGTACTTCAAGTTGATCTCCCATGAACCTGTAACCTGCAATTCAACAGACCATACTCACATGTAGATCCCCTATGAGCTTGCAACAACCTGCAACTCAATGATCTTACAATGGAAGCAACTTATTTTCCTTCCTTTCTATCTCATGCCTTAATTACAATACATGCCAATGGGTCTATAAATAGATCCCTAACTCAAACACTAACTTAGACTCTTAATTTAGACAATTATCCTCGCAACCAAAGACTCTAACTAGCCTTTACATGCAAACACTTTGTTCACTTAACTAACTGTCCGTGTAACGAGCAGTTCTGGAACACACAGGCGATCGACGTCGGTCCCTACTAGTCTAGTTCTGTCGACATCAGTCGACTCCCTGCCGTCACCGGTGGCCTTCTGTACTAGGTCACGACTGACGTCGGTCCTTCTGCTGACGCCGGTGCTCCTGGATCTCAGCAACCTTCCTGTTCCACCTGTTTGCAAAGAGTTGAAGCTTTTAGCTCCACAACTCAACAATCTCCCACTTGGAGATAAACAGCTGCAACCTGTCCCTGTACCTATACTTCATCTAGTTTGTTCCCTTGGCTTTGTATCCCTCCTCAAGATCACTCTTGAAGACCAACCACCACAAATGCGTAGTGTAAAACCTGTCATCCAAATCACCTGCCACATCCACATCTACAACCATGTAGAAATTAACCTAAACCTGCATAGCATGTGCACCTGCTACTAGTCCCTGTAAGAATCCACTGAACTGTCCTCCAATGGTTCTCTCTCGGATTGGCTCCAACTTGTGACAACTCCCACTGCTTGGGAAAACTCAGGTTTAGTACATACTGTGCACTCAACCTCATTATGTGAATCAAGACCCCTGTTCATAGAACTGTCCAACCATCGGTGTGCTAACTAGTTTCACACAATCATCCTAAAACAAAGTCAACAAATGACCTACCATGTCTCTAAAACACACTCATGCCAAAGAATCTTGCTGCTCCCAAATTCTCCATGACAAACACCTGAACTAGCTTTACCTTTAGTTCAACAATACCTGTATATGTAACCCTGCAACAAGCACATCATACAGAAATAGGATAGTGTAGCTAATACTATCCAACTTGGTAAAGAGAAACACAATGATCAAACCTCCATTGCCCTACAGCTAATTCAAGACCATATACCCTGATCTTCCATCTCACGTATCCATTTCCACTCTTCTTTATCCTGAACATCCATTCATCTCTCAGTGCTTACTTCCAGCTGGCCACTCTACCCAAAACACCTGTTTGGTTCTCCTCCAAGGAATCACATCCTCATCCATGCCTAGCTCCCACTGTTTCCTGGATCTACCTGTTTTGCTTCTTCAACAACTTCCTGGTCCTATGCCATAAGTGAGCAACAAGTAGTGTAAAGAAGGGAAATGACAAATTTAAGAACTTACTTACACCTTCAATCCTCCATATGGGCGCTTGAGACTCCATGACAGCTTGTTGTCCACCCAAAATTTGTCTCCGTAACCGATGCTAGTCACATCTCAGTCTGCAAACGACTGAAGTCAGTTTCCTATGACTGCCACCTTGCCGACGTCGGTTTCCCCTGGCCGACGCTGGTCAATATCTACCCTGAGTCACTGACGTCGGTCTACACATAGCTGACGTCGGTCCCTGTCTGGATGCTAACGTCAATTTTCCTACCGATGTTGGTCTCTGTGTTTTTCTTGTGAGACCTAACTTTTTCCCGCAAGCTCTTTTTGGATCAAATCCTTGTCCAAATCACCCTTGCTCTGCTCATAATTCTTTTGCATCTTGTGTTGAACTATGTCTGTCACCTTCTCCTTAAAAACCAAGGCTTTCCTATTCTTGTCACTAACATCGGGTTCCTCAAGAAATGTTACCTTCTTCTTCTGCATACAAAAACCACGATCCATACCTTCCAAATCCGAAAGCATATCCTTTGACTCAAGAACAAGCATCTCTTTCTTATCTATGTGACCAAGCCTATCAAGCCACATCTCTGAATCTACAGCTAAAGTAGAAAACCCAGAAAGAGAATCAGTAGTACAAGTAGATAGATAAAGCGTACCTACTTTCTTACCTCTAGCTACAACAAGTGTACCCTTGGTAACCTTCCAAGAGTCCGCTGTGAGAGTTACTGTGCAACCCTCATCACCCAAACTTCTAACAGAAATTAAATTCTGCTCTAGAACTGGGACATGCATGACTTCTTTTAACACCCATGTGTTACCTGTCTGCAGTTTCAGCTTCACTTTCCCTTTGCCAACAATCTGACAAGGCTTACCATCCCCTACATAAATTTCTCCAAAATCTCCCTGGACATACTCATGAAAAAATTCCCTATGTGGGGATGTATGAAAAGAGGCACCAGAATCTAAAACCCAAGATTCTACTTTATCCAAAGAACATACCAGAGCATCCCGTGCAGCATAATCTACAACGTCTGCTTCTTCTTCATGTTCTTCATGCTGATTTGTACCTGATCTACAATCTCTCTTTAAGTGCCCTTGCTTTCCACACTTCCAATAGGTTATTCTGCCATACCTGGACTTGGATCTTCTCCCTGTCTTGGACCTTGATCTCCCATGCTCTATCTTTTCTCTTTGCCTTCCTCTTCCTTCAACACTCAAAGCATTTCCTGATGATTCACCTGTGCTATTCCTGTGTATCTCTTCATTCAAGATTACACTCACAACATCATCCACTTTTAAGACTTTTGAAGGAGACACAGTATTAGAAACTGCCATTACCAAACCTTCCCAACTTTTAGGTAATGAACACAAAATTAAGAGAGCTCTAATTTCATCATCAAATACAATATTGACTAAACTTAGCTGGTTTACTAAACCATGGAAATCACTAAGATGGCTATGAACAGATCCACCTTCCAACATTTGCAAATTAAATAAACACTTCATAAGAAATACCTTATTAGAAGCTGAGGATTTTTCATATAAATTTGCCAAAGATTCCATCAACTCCACCATTGTCTTACACTATGATAAGCTAGAAATCACAGATGATGCAAGACTCAATCTAATAGATCCCAGAGCCTTCTGATCAAGAACCTCCCATTCTTCATCTTTCATATCTGAGGGTTTGCAAGTAACCCCTCCCAACGGTAAGTACAAATCTTTTTGATACAGATAATCCTCAATCTGCATCCTCCATAATTGGTAGTTCTTGCCATTAAACTTTTCCATCCGTAGCTTACTGTCTTATGTCATTGCTCAACTCCCACTCAAACAAAAACCCTGTGATTACCTGTAATCAAAACACACTAACCAAATCTAATCTAATCTGTTAGTATCCCAACCTGAAGCTCTGATACCACTTGTCAGGGAAGTCCAAGAACAAACACACCTCTGTTTTGATTCCTCTTGTTGGATCTTGCTCCTCAAAAAGAGCACAGTATGATTACCAAATATAAGCAATTATAAATGCGAAAATAACCAGAAACACAAATAGCTAGAATTCACCAATAGCACAGAATATGAGAGACAATACACTATCTTGTATTAACACTTTACAGAAAAGAATACAACAAAGAGCCGCCACACTCTTTCACCTTACAGAGGTTTGCCACACCTCAAGTGTACAATAATTCTTCTCACACAACACTCTCCTACACAAAAAAAATGGTCCCAACAACCAACTCACAAACAGAATTGGTGTTCACCTCTCCAACTAGTCAGTAATAACCCTGTCAGTTCACCAAGCACTCAAAAGTACTTCAAGTTGATCTCCCATGAACCTACAACCTGCAATTCAACAGACCATACTCACATGTAGATCCCCTATGAGCTTGCAACAACCTGCAACTCAATGATCTTACAATGGAAGCAACTTATTTTCCTTCCTTTCTATCTCATGCCTTAATTACAATACATGCTAATGGGTCTATAAATAGATCCCTAACTCAAACACTAACTTAGACTCTTAATTTAGACAATTATCCTCACAACCAAAGACTCTAATTGGCCTTTACATGCAAACACTTCGTTCACTTAACTAACTGTCCATGTAACGAGCAGTTCTGGAACACACAAGCGACTGACATCGGTCCCTGCTAGTCTGGTTCTGCCGACGTCAGCCGACTCCCTGCCATCGCCGGTGGCCTTCTACACTGGGTCACGACCGACGTCGGTCCTTCTGCCGATGCTGGTGCTCTTGGATCTCAGCAACCTTCTTGTTCCACCTGTTTGCAAAGAGTTGAAGCTTTTAGCTCCACAACTCAACAAATGACTCTATCTTAAATATGGTGAAAAATTTAAGCATCAATTTTTTCAGCTATAGAAGCAAGTTGGTAATAATGGAGAGAGCTAGGTAGGAAATTTTCTTTCCAAAGGTTTAATAGGCCCATCAATATATTCCATAATGACAATTACAATAATAAGAAGAATGAGTCATTAGTTGATAAGAAAATAATGGATATAAATCTTATTGATATTACTTTTCCAGATTATTGTAGAGTACATTACACTTTTAGGCATGGTGAGATAGATTGCATTGAATTCTATAAATATTTTGAGGCCTTTCAAGAATATTTGGATACATTTAAAGTGGTTCCTAATAAATATAATGGTGCAAGTACATCAGGATCTAAATATACTAACCAAGCCTTCATGGTGGAGACATCTGACTTCCCTTTCCAAGAAGGCAATGAACCTGATGATATTATTGAAAAATTACATGTTTTTTAGTAGTTCCTAAAGAAAAACTATACTATAATAAGCAAGGAGACAAAGTATCCCCTAACTAATTCAACACCCCCAAATAATTTCAGCACTCCTTCAGATACTACCTTAGATAATAACCTAGAGCCTCTAAAGGGAAGTACTTCTAAACATTATACTAATGTATCTAATTATTCTAATAGGATTGGGTATAATATTTTGGAAGAGAAATAAAATTAAGGCTAATATTACATTACATGGGTTGATGCAGATCACTAACCAAAGAGACCTATTATTGGAGTCTTTATAAAAAAATCCTAGCAAGCCACCCAAAACTATCAATGCTAATTTTTCTATGTATAAAGCTAAAATAGAATCTCCACCTTTCCTAATTACTATCAGAATGTTTGGTAAGAATTTACATAATTTTTTATTAAATTTTGGTGCATCCACAAACATCATGCTAGTAGGTATTTGTAAATAACTTGTCTTGACTCCTATTAAAATTGAGAGAGTTGTTACTCAATTAGATAAGTATAGAGTCAAAGTAATTGGGGAATTATTAAATGTACATATGCAACTTGCCTTTGAGCCTAGATTCCAATAATTTATTGACATATATGTGGTGGACATTCTTGATGCTTAGGGGTTGCTATTAAGCAGAGAATGGACAAAGGCCCTGAATAGATATATGTCTACTAACTTTTCACATTTGTGGCTACCATAGAAAGGAGTCCCAAATCAGATAAGAATGGGAAGAGAGCCTCAAATGAATTACATGATCATAGAATATAATTTTTTGAATGAAAAGTTTAATCTATTAGAATTTGATGAGATCAACGTGATGGATTCTAAATTAGTAGTGTATACTCTCAAGACTTCTAAGGTATATAATTATAAGACTTCTCACACTTTGCTTGGAATTTGGAAATTACATTTTGATGGTGTTAAGTGTAAGTTTGGATATAGAGTAAGAGTTTTTCTTACCAAACCTATTGGTAAGGAACTAAAAACTACTTATAGACTTCAGTTTTCTTATACTAATAATCTTGCAGAGTATGAAGCATTGATTATAGGATTGTAATTTTCCATTAAGCATAAGGTTAAAATCTCTTGGTTTATGGTGAATAAAAACTTGTAGCCAATGAGATGAGGATTAAATATTAGTGTAAATTATCATATCTCAAGATATATAAGTTTAGAGTATAGGATTTGCTTGAATCCTTTAATGCTTTAAACATTATTTCTATCCCTAAGGAGGAGAACAAGGTTGCTAATGATCTTACCTCAGCTATAACCAATATTATACCAAACCATAAATCTCAAAACATTATCATTGAGTTGGTTTCATGCCCTTTAGTCCTAGATAACATAAACCATCTATAGGTTTTTAATGATGACCAACATATCCTAGATTTCATGACCAACTTAGAAGTATTTGAGGCCCATGTCATAGCTAAGGCCAATGAGAATGCTCTTGAAGTATATGGTATATTTGAAAATAAATTCATTAATTTAAGTGACAAAAAAATCCCTAAAGGCATGATTGCCTTGGAAAGGTTATTTGATCAAGACAAACTAGCTAAAAATACTAGAATACCCAAAAAGAAAAAAGAAAAAAAGGCAAATACTTGATGACAAACTATAAGGACATAATAGTATCATCCTACGATGACTTGAATATTTTTTTTCCAAGATTCATCACCCATAAGATACCTTTGAAATAAAACTGTAAACCTTTCAGACAAAAATAGAGGCCTGTCAACCCTATTTTAGAACCTATGATTTTTAAAGAAGTTAAGAAATTATTAGATGCCAAGATTATATTTCCCATTAGGAACTCTACCTGGGTTGCTAATTTGGTACCAATTAGGAAAAATAATGGTGAAATAAGACTATTCATTAATTTTAGGAATCTAAATAAATCATCTAAAAATGACAACTATCATTTGCCTTCTCTAGACCAAGTTATACAAAACATTTATGGTTTTGTTATGATGTCCTTTCTTGATGGATTTTTAGGGTATAACCAAGTGCTATTAAATCAAACAAATAGGATGAAGACTGATTTTACTACCAAGTGGGGCATGTTTGATTATAAAAGGATGTTATTTGGACTAATCAACATAGGGGAAACATTCCAAAGAGACATGGATCATGATTTCCAAGGTTTAGTGGATAAATGCATTATTATATACATGGATGATTTGACTATATTTTCTAAGGACCACATCATGCATTTATAGTAGGTATTTGAAAGGTGCAAGGGGTATGGGATTTCTCTCAACCCAAAGAAAAGTATTTTATGTGTTACTAAGGGAAAACTATTAGGGCATGTTATCACTAAGGAAGGAATCTCTATAGACCCTGATAGAATAAATGAAATATCTAAAATAGATATTAGGAAAGAACCAAAGTCATTCTTTGGAAAAATTAAGTTTGTAAGGAAGTTTATTTTTGGCTTTGAAAAAATTATAAAACCATTAAATGATATGTTGAATAAAGACATCAAAATCACTTGGAACAAAGAAACCAAGAAGGCTTTTAAGGACATTAAGGAGGTAGTTGGACAAGCTCCAATCTTGATAAGTCCAAACTTCTCCAAAGATTTGTACCTTTACTCCTTTACTTTAGATCATACTATTATTGTAGTTTTAACTCAAAAAATTGATAGATGTGACCATCCAATTGCTTTCATGAGCATAAAATTTAAAAATGTTGAGTTAAATTATTCTTTAATTGATAAACAAGCATGTGCATTAGTTAAGGTAGTGAAGAAATTTAGGCACTAAATTCTTAGGAATAAGGTGCATGCATTCCTACTTGACCCTATCATAAAGCTCATTTGAGTCAAAATGAGCTAGGAGAAAGGAGAGGTAAGTGGATGTTTGTGCTACAGGAATATGGCATTGAAATGAAGACTACAAAATTGGCAAGATGCCAAGGTTTAATTTAATTTATTACCAATACTAACCCCAAGCTAAATTTTATGCAAGTTTAACAAGAAATTTTTTAGTCCAATGATTGGTATGATCTAATTGTCCATCTATTAATCAATGGAACTTATCTTGCAGGGTTGACTAGGGGGAAAAGCAAAGCCATATGACTCAAGGCAATGCACTACCTGATTAAATATGGAGTGATTTATAGAAGAAACATTGAAGGCATTTATCTTAGGTGTGTATCCAAAGAAGAGGTAAATTAGATCATGAGCACTTTTCATGAGAAGCTAGGAAGTGGACAACCATATAGAAGGACAACAACTCAAAATCCTTAGAGTTTTTTATCATTAGCCCATAATATTCAAAGATGCCCATAATCATGTAAGTCAATGCTATTCATGCCAAGTCTTCAGCACAAAGGAGCCCAAGATAGCCATGCCACTATAGCTAGTTATGGTAGATAAACCTTTTGCTCAGTGGGGACTATATTTCATGGGGGTGATCAACCCTAATTCATCCAAAGATGATAAATACGTTCTAAATTCTACTCACTACTACACTAGATGGAGAGAGGTAGTGGCTATTAAGTAGTGCAAAAGCAAAGAAGTGATCATAATTTTGGAAAAAAACATACGCACCAAATTTGAAACTCCAGTCTCTTTAGTATCTAACAATGGATCTGCTTTCATATCCATTAAATTATTCTCAAGTTCTCATCCAACCATTACACCTAAGGTAATGGAGTATGTGAATAAATGAATAAATAAATAAATAAATAATAACTTGATGAAATAAATAAAGGAGTCTTTAGCAAACAAGCCTAAAACATGGTACAAACTTCTAAAATATTCCCTTTGGGAAGATAAAACAAGGTTTAATTAGGATCTTAAAGCATCACCCTTCTTAATGGTATATGGCTAAGAACCCATATTCCCCATTACACTCAAGTTTCCAACATACTAGTTCATGCAAGAGTACATTAAGGATGATTAGGAATTGGCAAATTCAAGACTAATGGACATTATTTAGATGGAGGATGCATGAGAAGAGGATTTTACTAATTTTAGTAAGCACCAAACCATGGTAAAGAGGTGGTTTGATAAATGTTCCAAGATAAAGGTGTTCAAGAAAGGAGACTTAGTTGTTCTTTGGGACATAGCATCTAAACCTAAGGGTAAACATGAGAAGTTCACACCTTTATGGATAGGTCCCTATCAGATTGTTAAGACACTTAGAAACAACACCTTTAAGATGAAAGACCTACAAGGATTAGAATTCACATTACCCACCAATGGACAATACCTCAAGCATTACTTTTATGTTGCTTCACCTAAGGTCTTCATGGAGTAAACTATAAGAATAGTTAGAATTAGTGTAGGTTGGATAGATTAGTTTATTTCTATTATTTCCTTCGTATCCCTTATTTATACATACATTTGTATATATTTGTTTCTTTATTTGCTTTCTATTTTTTAATTTATGTTTGTGTTTCTACTTTATCTATTTTGTTCCTTGTTCCTAATAAATCCTTCTAGATGGCTCTCAGATCAAAGTTCACTTTATTTCTAAGGTACTCCATAGTTTAGAAATGTAGGTATTAATCTTAAGCATATGTTGACCATGGGTTTGAAATATGAGATTGATGTTATAGTTTAAAGAAACTAGTAAGGACTAGTGAATAGGTTAACTATTCCATAATATCTTAAACATTATTTTGATCTAAGAATGGTTTTAAGAAGAAATGCACATGTAGGATGAAATCTTCAACCATTAGGAAATAGTTATGCTTGCACTTCACAAACATCCTTGCCTAGAACAAAGGGTGAAACCATAAGTGATTTTTTCAAGATCAAACACTTGACCAAATCCCTAAACCTAGCTAAATTGGTTCTCAAATTTTGATAAAAATCCTAAAAGGTCTAAAAAAAGACAAAAATAAGATTTTCACTGCAAAATTCAAAATATTTCTAAGTAGAGGTTATTCTAGTAACCTCCACCAGGGCTATGGATGCATAAATAAAAGTAGAGAAAGGCATTGAGTAGAGCCAAAAACATCTATGTTGGGGCTATAGATGCATGGTTGGTAGCAACGTAATGCCCAAGCCTTCCCTAAACTAAAGCATTGTTCTTAATGAATACCCAAACATGTTATAAGTCAATGTTAATCATTAAAGGCATGAAATTTGTAAGTTTTTCCCTAAATCCCATGGAAAATAGTAAGTGGAATCAAAGCACACACACAACATGGCTAGGTTTTGATGTTTGATCCTAATTTTGTAGATGCAAAGTTTGTTTTAACCATGAACTAATATTGATAATAACACTGATCAAGTGGAATATGTAATATAGTTATTTGTCTGAACTAGAGTCTCTAAATTTTGACATATTTCTATGTTTCCCCTAGAATTTTCCATTTTTTGAGGTCAACATACCCCCATTTGTAAAAAATGAGGACCCTTATGTCAAATTATGTAAATTTGAACCTTAAAACTAAAAATTTACTCAGTCAAAGTGTCATTAACATGTTTGCACATTATTGGTATTTTAAGATCATCCACACCTTGACTTGGTTTATTTATTTATTCATGTTACTAGTTTAATCATGCCTAATATTTATAATGATGGTTAGATTTAGTGTAAGTTGGATAGATTAGTTTCTTTCTATTCTTTCTTTCTTATCCCTTGTTTATACATGCATTTGTATATATTTGTTTGTTTCTTTGCTTTCTAATTTTTTTGCTTTCTATTTATGTTTCTACTTTCTCTACTTTTTTCCTTGTTCCTAATAAATCCGTTGGGATATCTCTCAGCTCAAAGTTCACTTGATTGCTTAGGAGCTGCATAGTTCAAAAATGTGAGTATTAATCTTAAGCATATGTTGACCATGGGTTTGAAATATGAGCTTGATGATATAGTTTAAAGAAAATAGTAAGGACTAGTCAATAGGTTAACTATTCCATAAGATCTCAAACATTATTTTGATATAATCTTGGTTTCAAGAATAATTTCACATGTGAGATGAAATCTTGAACCATTAGGATGTAGTTATGCTTGCACTTAACAAACATCCTTGCCTAAGATAAAGGGTGCAACCATAGGTGATTGTTTGAAGATCAAACACTTGACCAAATCCCTAAACATGGCTAAATTGGTTCTCAACTTTTGATAAAAATTCTAAAAGGTCTTAAAAAATACAAAAATAAGAGCATTGCAAAATTCAAAAGCTTTCTAAGTAGAGGTTATTTTGGTAACATCCACTAGGGCTATGGATGCCTAGCTATAAGTGGAGAAAGGCCTTTAGTGGAGAAAAAGACATCTCTATTGGGGTTATAGATGCCTTTCTAGAAGTAGAGTAATGCCCAATCCTTCCCTGAACTAAATCATGGTTCTTAATGAATACCCAAACATGTTGTAAGTCAATGTTAATGGTTAAAGGCATGAAATATATAAGTTTTTACCTAAATCCCATGAAAAATAGTAAGTGGAATCAAAGCACACAAACAACATGGCTAGGTTTTGATGTTTGATCATAATTTTGTAGATGCAAGGTTTGTTTTAACCATGAACTAATATTGATAATAACATTGATCAAGTAGAGTAGGTAATCTAGTTATTTGTCTAAATCAGAGTCTCTAAATTCTAACATATTGTTATTTTCCCCCTAGGAGTCACCATTTGTTGAGGTCAAAATAACCCCATTTATAAAAAATGAGGACCCTTATGTGAAATTATGTAAATTTGAACCTTTACACTAAAAATTCACTTGATCAGAGTGTCATTAACATGTTTGCACATTATTGGTATTTAAAGATCATCCACACCTTAACCTGGTTCATTTATTTGTTCATGATTCTAGTTTAATCCTACCTAATATTGCTAATGATGGTTAGAGTTAGTGTAGGTTGGCTAGATTAGTTTCTTTCTATTCTTTCCTTCATATCCCTTGTTTGTACATATGTTTGTATATATTTGTTTGTTTCTTTAATTTCTACTTTCTTTGATTTCTATTTATGTTTGTTCTTTCTCTACTTTGTTCCTTTTTCATAATAAATCCTTCTAAGCAACTCTCAGCTCAAAGTTCACTTAATTGCTCAAGAAATCCATAGTTTATAAATGCAGGTATTAATCTTAAGCATATGTTGACCATGGGTTTGAAATATGAGCTTAATGTTATAATTTAAAGAAACTAGTATGGACTAGTGAATAGGTTAACTATTCCATAATATCTTAAACATTATATTGATCTAATCTTGGTTTTAATAATAAATACACATGTGGTATGAAATCTTGAATGATTAAGATGTAATTATGCTTGCACTTAACAAACATCTTTGTCTGGGATAAAAGGTGCAACCATAGGTGATTGTCTAAAGATTAAACACTTGACCAAGTCCCTAAACCTAGCTAAATTAGTTCCCAAAATTTGTTAAAAAGTCTAAAAGGTCTAAAAAATACAAAAATAAGAGCTTCATTACAAAATTCAAAATCTTTCTACATAGAGGTTATTCTAGTAACCTCTACCAGGGTTATGGACACCTAGATAGAAGTGGAGAAAGGCATTGAGTAGAGCCAAAGGCATCATTTTTAGGGTTATAGATGCTTGGTTGGTAGTAGATCAATGCCCAAGCCTTCCCTAAACTAAAGCATGGTTCTTAATGAATACCAAAACATGATATAAGTCAATGTTAATGGTTAATGTCATGAGATCTAGAAGTTGTTCCCTAAATCCCATGGAAAATAGTAAGTAGAATCAAAGAATACACATAACATAGCTAGGTTTTGATGTTTGATCCTAATTCTATAGATACAAGTTTTTTTTAACCATGAACTAATATTGATAATATCATTGATCAAGTAGAATAGGTAATCTAGTTATTTGTCTAAACCAAAGTCTTTGAATTCTAACATATTACTATGTTTCCCCCAAAAGTCACCTTTTGTTGAGGTTAACATACCCCCATTTATAAAAAATGAGGATCCTTGTGTCAAATTATGCAAATTTGAACATTAACACTAAAAATTCACTCGATCAGAGTGTCATTAACTTGTTTTCACATTATTAATATTTAAAGATTATCCACACCTTGACCTAGTTGGTTTATTTGTTTATGGTTTTGATTTAATCATGCCTAATATTGATAATGATGGATTTTATTGTATCAATTTGTAGGTTTAATGAAACCCTCATTGAATGGATTATGCTTCAATTTTATAGTTTAATCCCTATTTAGGATTTTCCTAGCCTTTGGTATGAAGGAATTCAAGTTAAATCTATGTTTAAATATTTTGAAAGACCTCCTTTAGGACACCCTAGCATAAGTTATTTTGGACCAAATTTAAAATCAATGGGAATAAAATTTGTGGGAACACTTTAAAAAAAATTCCATGGACTTAAGTTTAATTTTTATATTAAGGCTTGGGTGTGTTTTTTAAACACAACCAAAACTTAGCCTAAAATTTATATACTTGGTCTCTTCATGTCCCGAGCCTCTCATTCTTTTTTTTTTTAGCATGGTCTAATTTTAATGTTTGTAGGGTCTTTTTATTATATTTGTAGCTTGGTCCTACTTTATTATTACATGGTCCCTCTTATTATAAACTTAGACTAATGTACTAGTCTTAAGGCCCCATTCATGTTTATTATCATAAACAAGACCTTAGTCTTAAGACTTTATCCTAAGTCATAGATATCATATAGCCTTGAATTAAACCATGTAATTATTTTCAAGATCAATGATCCACATTTAATCAGGTAAATTTGATCAAATGGAGTGAGATGAGCCTAATTGCCTAAGACTTTAGCCCATGGGACCAATCCCATTTGATCACCCAGATCATGATTAATGGCTCACATTTGAGTGGATTCCAATGATCCCATAGTGAAAAATTAAAATAATAGACTAAATGGGTCCCTTTCATTATAACATAGATTTAGCCTAAGACTTTACCCTAAGGTTTTAATTGTATAAATATAATAAAAACTTAGGATAAAATCTTATACTATGAATTTAATTATGTGAAGGGTCCTTATTTTATTATGTTTTAAGGCTTAGGTTGAGGACTTATGTTATGCTTTAGTCTAATTTTTATATAATCCCAAGCTCACTTGATCTATTTATGACTGTAGGAGCCAACCACATTCGACTAACTAGATCATGATCAATGAATTGCATTGAATCGCATCAATGATATCCAATGGTGTGAGCTCAATATATTCCACACCATAGACTTAGAATAATTTTTATCCTAAGGTTTATTCATGTTTTTTTTCAACATGATCAAACCTTAGCATAATAATCCTAGGCTTGGTCTCTTCATGTCTTGTGACCCCCTTGGCTTATTTCATTATTATCACGGTCTAGCCAATGTAGGGTCCCATTGTTATAAAACTTAACTTAGAGATTTTACCCTAATTTTCTATCATATTTATTAATATGATAAAACATTAGGTTTAAAAACTTACATTAAGTCCTTTTATTATTAATCATAGGGTCCCCTTTTTATTTTGTTCTAAGCTTAGTTTAAACATTTAAGCCTAAAGTTTATTCCATGTTTATTAACATGAAATAAAATGAGTCTAAAGTCTATAACCTAAGTTATTTATGTCTCAACCCTAACTTAAACATTGTACATCTTTATAAAATCTATAGCTTGGGTTCACTCAAGCATGTTTATCAAACGAAGTATATCTAGTCAAAAGTTTCAATGATGCCTTCAAGATGGCAAAGAAGTGACAAGTGTCATGTTAATGACTAAAGAACAAAAATATTCCAATGGTGGTCCATCCCATGGATCATAATCAAACATATCACATTAATCTAGACAACAATGATCAGATGGTGTGAGACCAAGATAAACTTTTCAACAAAGCTCTAAGCAAGCATGAGACTACCACATGGAAAAAATGCATTAGTTGATAGAGATGATAAGGTGTAGATCTTAGGAGGCCTACAAGATTTCCAAGTAACACAAACTTGAGACTCAACATATATTATGGCCAATACATTTCAATTCTCAAGATCAAGATTATTAAATAGTGTTGATCCATGCAATATGATCCAATGAAGTAAGACAAAGTAGTTTTTTCAAAGGGAAATGGTAAATTTTCAAAACATTAATGAACAAAGTGATGTGAAAACACCAACTAGATGCAACATAAGCAACACACAGATATAAAGTGGTAAAACCAAATATTTTGTGGTCTCAAAAAAGTAAAGGTATAAAGGCAAGGGTCCATATCAAATCTAAGGCATAAAATCACTTAAGTTCAAAAGATGTCACCATTTAAACTCATAAAATACTTGTATAAAAACCCTAGAATCTAAAAAAGTCCTAATTAGATCCCAAATTGATCACAATCGAGTTCAAGTGAGAGAATCATCATTTGAGCAAGTGAAAAATTGATCTAGGATTGAATTGTAGACCACCAGTGAGAAAATTGAACAAGTTCACATCCATGTAAGCTATAAAATAAGCTAGAGAAGGTACAAAGCTTTATTTCACCTTAGATATAGAGGGGATAATATTTAAGGACACAAAATTTGATGCAGTAGCTTTAAATATGGAAGAAAACAATTGGTACAAGCTTTTTTGGATGATTGAGGAGATACTTACCATCACTAAGGAAGATGATAAGAATGCAACAATAAAAATGAGGTAATATGACCTAGTTACCATTCAAATGGTTGGCCTTCATCATGTTGTGGCAAAACTAGAGGTACTACACTACATAGATGTTCTCTACCCTACTTTCAAATATTACAAGATTGAAAAGGGTATGTTGGTCAATGAGCATACTCATAAAAGTTTATCTTATATTTCTTCCATTTCTTTTAATAACTACTATAAGTTACCCTAGCCCTAAGTAGATTTAGCCATAAGTAATGAATGGGCCAAGAAAAATGATCTAAAAACTATCCTCTCTCCATGGCTATACTCTAAAAATCAAGTCTTCTCTGATCTCAATAACAACATCCTTATTAGCCAATTTAAACCTAGGATTAGAATAATTATGAATTTAATGAATAGGCTATGTGTAAATCCCACCAACACTTATGTTGATAGAATCCATGTAACCTTGGTATATTTTATGGTTGAAAATGAACTCACCCCTCTCATTGGTGAGGTTATTAGCACATGTTTGTGTAGGTAGATTATTGTAGTCAGGAAAAGGACTAGGAACTAGTTTTATATGATTTCCTACAGGTTAAATACCCTCCTTACCACTACTAATATCCCTAAATTTAGAGGATGGTCACCTGAAGGGACACATATAGTATCCTAATTCTACTCAAAGCTACACATATTTAAGTACAGGGTCCACAAAAGTTAGGAATATTCTATTCATAGAGTTTTGAAATATTTTGAAAATAGAATATTCTTTTGTAAAGGCATGTGCAACTTGTAAGCACATTTGCCTATAGGTTAGTCCATTTTGTAAAGTCTAATGTATTCTATAAATTTTGTTAAAAGGATAGATATCCTTACATTTGTACATGTGTAAATAGATAAGATTGATCGACATACTTCCTTGTATTCTATAAAAGGAGTATTGTATATTGTAAAGGAGTAGGGAGTTTTTGAGTTAAAAAATAGTGTAAACTTCATGCAACTAATGCAAGCAGAGAATTCTAAAAATATTGTCTCATTTTGTTTATGTGAATTTTTATATGGATTCTCTCTCACTTGTTTGTTTGGAATTCTAGATTTGAATAGTTATTTTAGACTCTTGGTGTGTGCCTTTGAATGCAAAATTGTCAACTTGTGCTTATGCTAGGATAACTAAAGGTTCTATAGTTTACTTCATTTTATTTTCTCTAAATTTGTATATGTGCATCAAGTATTTTCTTTTAGGATTAAATATTTAAATTAATCTTGGTTCTTATTTGCACTATTTTTCACATTTTTTAGAAGTTTGTTTGATGTGTGGTAAGACTCAAGCTTAATATATTTTGTATCATACATTGGTTTTAAGTACTTGCCTAGATGATATTTAAACTTTGTCATGATGTTTGGAATAAAAATCAACAATGACACATATTTTTTCTCTATCCTACCCTTATTTTTGCTTCTTTTTTAACTGATTCACTTTAAATTAAAGATTCATTATATATATCCATCTTATCTTAGATTTAGACTTAGAATTGAGAATAATTCACTTAATTAGCATAGATCATCTTCTTATTTATAGGCCACAGTGTCTCCCAACCACCAACTAATATAAATATTGTGAAACAGTCACTTGTTATGCCTCTGTTCCACCACAGATAATAGGATTGTCACAAACTACAACTCATGCTCTAAATTATTTGAATTCTAAAATGAGAATTGTTTTTTAAACACTCTAAGCACCTTGTGATACATATTTAGGCATCAATAAGTTATTACTACAATAATGGACCAATATGAAACAATCAGAGAGAGAAAGAATACCTTGAGAGAATAAGTCAATAAATATGAAGATGAAATTCAAACCTTGAATTTATATAATCCAAAATTTAAGGCCATGGGTTCAATTTATATAGATATCATCATTACTAAGAAGATACTAAATAATGATGTCAAGCATAAGGAATTACCTAGAGAAGTTCAATTTTAGATAAGTATAATCACATAATCTGCTCATCGGGCCAAGGTACCACATGATAGGGATATTGACATGTTGTATGATATTGAGGGAATGATGATTATGATGTCATGCTAGCCATTAAATGATGTAGATAAACTCTTTTAGGTAGAGTAATTTCAAAATAAATTTAAGGAAGTGGTTAAAAAATAATTTTGAAAGACTAAAATATTCACCCTAATTTCTATCCATAGATTTATTAGGTATGAGAATGCACTGGATAAGATGAGAATGGAAATCCAAGGAATAAAGACTTTCAAGAAATAATTGTTTGATGTTCAAGAAGATTGTGCAGCCTCTCACCTTTACTCCTTTAGACTAGATGAAGAATGAATACAAGAAATTTTCAAGGCCTTTGATGTGTTTATTGAAAAACTACAAGCTAAGAAGGACAAGAAGGCCAAACAAAATGTTGGATATCGATTAATTTCTTTTTATGAAATATTTTCATATATTGTAATTTCATTTATAAAAACAATATAAGTTGTATATAATAGGGTTAATTTTAAGCTAATTAGGAGTTTTAGTTTCCTTAGCTGTGTTATTTTTCCCTATTTTGTTTGTCTATTTTTTTCTCTTATTTTATTCATGTTCAATAAAATCTTAGTTTGCTCTTCCCTAGGTTAAAGTTTGTCAAGCCAAATTGACTCCATGCCTAATGTTTTAGAAGGCTACTAGATAAAAACTGATTAGCAGGCAATCATCCCATAGAGGCCACCAAAAATTTTGATATTGTTATTAAAAATATATCATAACATCTAATACCCTAAGGGATACCCCATTCATTTTTTATAAAATCCCTTGAAATCACCAAAACCCCCATTTTTTCCTTTATTTGGTAGAATCTAGAACTCTAGATGCAATTTGTAAAATTTTAAATTGCTTCATAGGGTCTACATCCCACAAAGAACTAAGCCCTCCTAACTAGTAGAATCTAGAACTTGGAATGAAATTTGAAATTTTGCAAATGGATTTGCGGGGTTTAGATCCTACAAAGCAATAATTTTTCCAAACTGGTAGAATCTAGAACTTGGCATGAAATTTACAATTTTTAAAATTACAAATTGCATACCGAGCTCTAGATCCCATAAACCTTTTACCTGGTAGAATCCTAAACTTAGAACACAATTTGAAATTTAAAAATTACAAATTGTATGCCAAGCTTTGAATCTCATGAAGCCAAAACACCCCCTTCCCACAAAAGGTAGAACTCCCTGAGCAATTTGTAATTTTTCAAAATTACAAACTGCATCATGGATTTTGCCTCCCATTGACTACACAAGCCATGGGATCTAGAACTCCAAGAGCAATTTTCAATTTAAAAAATTGTAATTTGCATCAAGGGTTTCACCTCTCACTTTTCAAGATACTCAACCCCATGAACATGGGCATTGATTTTAGCATCTCTTAGCTATGCCACCAACTACCATTAGACTACATTAATTATAGGGTTTTCCTATTTAAACCAAGTGAATTAGGGTTTTTTAATTCATTATTAAATTTTCTAATCAAGTTTCTGAGCTCGATGACCTTCACCACACAACCAACCCTCAAACCACATGTGAGCAAGTACCTACAAGTCAAAGCCATGTCTAAAAATCTCAATTACCATGTCATTTTCATCCTTTCACAATATTCTCCTTATATTTTCCACCATTACTCCTAAAATTTGAATCTTTTCAAGTTATTTCCATTTCTATGAAAAGTTTTCAAGTTTATTTCTTAGGGTTTCAGTTGTTTACTTTGGCATCATTTAGGGTTTTGATGTCATTGTGTAATCATGTGTTTTCTCCAATGCTGCATCTAGGGATTTTTATGGTTTCATTATTTAAGAGTTTCATCATGAGGGATTTATATTTCCCCTAGTGTTCATCATAAAAGGTCTTGAGTTTTCCCTCCTAAATTCATAATCAAAATCTAGGTTTTCATTAAGCTAGGTGAATATTCCATAAGCATATTCCCAATTTAAAACCTAATGAATATTCCCCTAAGATCCTCTAATTCCCTATGGACATTAGACTTGTCCCAAGAACTTTACATTTCCATGGAGTTGCTCCCTATCTCAAGACATGAGATCCCTACAAAATTCCAAGTCCCTACAAAAATTGGACCTATTATGAACACTTCCCATGCCTATAGGAATCCACATTGCTTCAAACACCTACTCATTCCATTAAAAATCCATCTTACTCCAAACAAATCCTACCTATGTAGATTTTTCATTTACTTTAAGTAAATTATAATTCCATTAGAACTTTTATCTACACATAAAACCTCCCATCTCCACCAGAGATTCTACCTATTTGGAACACCTATAAACCCCACCAGCTCTCATAGTTGGTTTCTCACAATAATTAAATCTAGATTTCATATCTCCAAAGGAAATGAAGTTCAAATCCAAAGGCCTTAGAGTGACTCTTATTTTAGATTCTAATACAATAGATATAACATATACCAATTTAGGTCATCTTGAGCTAGGAGACTTTTGGACCAGAATAGGTGTAGAGTTTAAAAATGATTAGATCCAGAGTATTTATGACTCTAAATTACCAAAATATGTATCCTTTCCATTATTATTCTAGAGCCCTAAGTTGGTGCTCACACTAGCCCAACACTATGATCTTGATAAAAGAGAAGTCTTGAATGAACGAGGGGAAAGGAATTTGAATTTAGACCCTAACTTCATTGATTCAGTATTTGTAATCCCAAAATTCAAGAGTTATTTTGATATAACTCCATATATATCCACACAATTCTTTGAAGATAAAAGAGATGGGTGTTATAATATGATTAATATATAATGGATTAAGTCCCCCAAGTCTTCTTCTACCAAACTACTGAAGACCTTGTATAAGATTGATTTCATTGATGAGGTGGGAGATATTGTCATATTGCTACATAAAATCACTGGCAATCTTGATGCCAAGAGCTTCCAAGAGTGGATGTACCAATACATCTAGGTCATCTGATAAAATGTCTAATACATTCACTAGGCTTAGCTTATAATTGATTCCCTCCATAAATAATTATTGGAGGTGTAAATTATTTGGCAAGTTTTATATGACTTCTTACATTCTATACATTTTGGCTAAAGGGAGATCATTCATAGGCCTTAACACAGTTCCTATATAAATTAACAGAGTATATAACTACTACCATAACCTTACATTAGAGGTTAGTAGACAACATTTTATAGAGTCAATGATGTTTTCATTTATTGCATCATTATCTTATTTGATAAATAACTAGGGAGAATAAGATTCTCACTAGCAATAGTTAAAGAGATTAGCAAATGAGAATCATACTTCATTCAGTTCCCCACCTATTCTAATATCATATTAGTTGGTTTTAGTGGTTACCCATATACACTTCCCAAATATGTTAGTGATAAATGGCCACTGATTGAGCTAGTCAGGCAATTTGTAGAGACCCATAAACTCTTTTCCAACAAGCACAACACAATAATTCATTTCCCAATTTTTATTGGTAGATACACATGTTCCTCCCTCCTCAAGGCCAAATGTGATGAAGATAAAATGTGCCAAATGAATCTATGGAATTTGGAGTCTAGGCCTTTTTTGATATATATGGAAATATCACCAACACCCTAATAATTTCAACATATGCTCATGTTCCATATTATGAAGATTATTACAAGGACTGTGAGGATGAAGAGAGGGTCAAAATGAGGGATCATTCTAGAATGACCCTATAATAGATCAAGGATTATGATTTGACACCAGTCCTAGATGACTTGAGGGATGATGACTTCATTATGGACTTAATTTATTATACACAGGTCATCATACAACCCCTTCCACCAATAAAGGTGATTAGCTCTGAAATCCTTTTCTCTATTTCATAGAATAAAAGGTGTGATTATCATAACAATCAATTGGATGAGGAGAAAGGGAGTACAAGTGACAAGGGAAATAATTAGAATTAGAGAGAAGATTTTAAAGCTTAAAGAATAATGAATTCATCCATTACTAGAGGGTCCAAGTGGAACAGAAGGTGAACCATCAGAAGATCTAGATGATGATGATGATGATGATGATGATGATGATGATGATGATGATGATGATGATGATAATAATAATAATAATAATAATAATAATAATAATAATAAGAAGAAGAAGAAGAAGAAGAAGAAGAAGGTGCAATTAAAAAAAGAGGGGGAAGCTACAAAGAAACTAACTAACATTTCATCTAAAGACACAGTAGCAAAAAGAGCTTTTATATATTCAATCCCCATGTCCATAATAGTTACAACCCAAATTTCCATTGTTCACCCTCATCTATATTATTCTAGAGGCTCCAACACCTCCACCTATTGTCTCCACTCCTCTAACATCTTAGGTTTTGATTCCACCTCATGTTTCCACTCCCCTATATTTTCATTTTCCACTCCACCTATCATTTTGACCACTTTTCCTACCACAATAAGCCAAGTGCTACCAATACAATCAATCTAAGGAGATACTTAGGGTCCCTCATTAGTGGATCCCACATTTTCCATACCACTTTCCCTTCCTCCAATTTTACCTTCCCCCTTCATTTCACTCCTTATTTCCAATCCTTTCATAATTTCTTCTATTTCATCTCATTAATTTCTAACACCACTCATCAGTATAAATCCACAAACTCAGTATCATGACTTCTATTTTGTAGGCCATCCCAACTCCTAGGATAAGTATTATTTCACTTTCATCCCCACTCACTTTCCTTACATCACCAACCCTAAGTGGTCCCACACATTTGATTAATTCATTTAATGCTTTGGCTTCCACCCTCTCACCTATTCCCAAATTCAAATTCCCTATGTCTATTTGATCTTCCACACCCTCAATAGACAAAGATGTTTTCATAACCCCCACCTCTTCCACTTCCATTATTCTACTACACCTTCAATTGAGATTGAATCCACATAAGTCCTTAATAAAAATATATATTTTTAACCTACTGATGGGAGTGAGCTTTCATAGGCATATCCTAAGTGGTTAATGGAAACATTTATATAAGACTCCATAATTGTCATAGTATATACTAGTGTAGCAACATTAGCTATTGATTCTTTGGTGATAGTGTCCAAGAAAAAATATGATTCCTGTAGTTGGTTAGCACAATTAGTGGGGAAGAAGAGAAAATGAATGATTTCCCCCAACACAATAGATTTTGGCCTATCAGAGGTCAACAAGAAGTCTAAATCTACTCCCTAAACCTTCTCTAGAATTATTGAGATTGTAGTAACCCCACCAAATAAATCAGAGGAAAATTTTATGGTGGGAGATTATCATATTTCAAGATCTAACTTGGATGGCCGATAAGAGGGATTAAAACATGATGTGCAATATATAATCAACTCCCTCTTCAATAGAATAAATCATGATAAGGAAACCAAGGATGAATTAAAGAACAAAGTGGATCAACTTACTACTACATTGAACTAGTTCATAGATCCCAATGGATCATTAGAATAACCTCAATTAGTGTATCCAATTAATTAAACTCTAGATCAAGCAACAATTGATGTGGTTTAAGAGATTGATCATATTGGAAGGGCTACTAGATAATGGTCGAAGGAAATTTTTTCTAAGGGTAGTAAGGTTATTTCTACAATAATGGACTAATATGAAACAATCAAAGAGATAAAGAATATCTTAAGAGAACAAGTCAATAAATATGAAGGAGAAAATAAAACCTTGAATTTATATTATCCTAAATTGATAGTCATGGGTTTAATTAATATAGATATCCTTATTACTAAGAAGATACTGAAGAATGATGTTTAGCATGAGGAATTACATAGAGCAGCTCAATTTTGGATAATGATACTCACAAAATCTGCTCACTAGGTGAAGGTAGCACATGATAGGGATATTGACATGTTGTATTATATTGAGGGAATGATGATTATGATGTCATGATAACCATCAGATGATGTGATAACCTCTTTTAGATAAAGTAAGTTCATAATAAATTCAAGGAAGTGGTTGAAAAAGAATTTGAAAAGACTATAGTCTTCACCCTAAGTTATATCCATAGATTTATTAGGTATGAGAATGCACTAGATAAGATGAGAACATAAATGTATGGAATTAATACTTTTAGGAATGAATTGTTTGATGTTCAAGAAGATTTTGCAACCTCTCACCTCTACTCCTTTAGACTAGATGACTAATGAATATAAGAAAATTTCAAGGCCTTTAATGCATATGTTGAAAAGATACAGGTCAAGAAGGACAAGAAGGCCAAAGAAATATTGGATATTGATTAATCTCTTTCTATGAAATATTTTCATATATTACAATTTCATTTGTAAAAACATTGTAAGTTATATATTGTAAAGGTACAACTATATTTTATAAACTCTTTTTGGAAGAGAGACATGTATTTTACACTTTATATTTTTTGATAGTATGAAAGTTGTAAAAAACACAATTACAAATTACACTAAAGCATGAATTGAAAATTGCAAATACCATTTTGACAAAGTGATATGACTTAAAAATTTGTAAATGTCTCACTTGTGCTTTGCAAGTTAGGGTTTTGTAAAAATAATTTTAGCTATTTAAAATGTATCTTTCTTTAAAAGTCAATTTCTATTTTGGGCACCACCCATTTTGCATGAGAAGACATTTCTAGCTGCATGAAGGAGGAGAATTACATGAATATCTTCCAATTCCATTCACACCATTCCAAGAAAAGGATCACACCTATCTCTTGCATGTTATTTTCTAAGCCATTCTACAAGTCAAATATGCCAAAAATATAAGACCTTGCCTCTTTTTTTATGGAGCTTCAAATATGCATGGTTTTCTTTACTGGGCATTCAAGTTTTGATAACTACATCTCATCTATGAGATATTTTTGTATAAAGATGGGAAGACCCCATGGCCCAATATGTCTTTTTGATGTCAGTGATATATTTCTACATTTTGAATATATTTTCTACAAACTATAACCTTTAGAGTGAAAATAAATTGAAGATTTGTCTATCTTGTTTGAGAAATATCTACGTATGCAAGCTATTTGAGTATTTTTAGAAGTTTTGTTTACTATTTCAGTCACAAGAAATTCATTTGTGGTATGTTTACCCTTATAAATTTTTTTATTAAAATAAATAATCCTTTTCCCTTCTATGAAAATAATTAAATATTGTCTTTAATTTCCCATTTGTATAAGTTTATGCAAGAACCAATTTAATATAATTTTATTTTCTATGGTGTTTGTCAAGAAAGCATTAAATTCCACTAAAAATATTTGGTACAACCACCATTTTCAATTTCTACAAGTTTTTTTCTTGAACCCTTTTCCCATTCAAAACCCTAATTTAGAATCAAGAGCACTATAGAGTGAGATTTATAAAAAAATTGATATTTTATCGGTTGCATCAGATGTAGTGAAAATAACTCAAACTTTTCTAGAGACTAACCTTAATTCACCAAGATACCATAGCTTTGGAAGTTTTTTAATTATATCATTAGGTAATTGCATAAGCTATAAAATCAAGACAGGTGCAAACCTATGTAATAACACCAATCATACTTATAACCTAGTTAGTGTAAGTGATCCAAGTCAAATCACACTATAAATATGGTATGGGTGTATGATAAAATTACTCCATCACATTAACTTGGTAATATTATAATCACATCAACATTTCCAAAAATGAACCAACTACTACAGTAGATTTTCTCAACGAAAGTCCATAAAAGTCCAGCATAGTGTAGGCTAAAGTCCATATAAGTATTTGGAGCCTAAAATATGATTTCATTTTATAATTTTAAGTGATATTTTTCATGGCATATGCACCTCATATATGTTTCAAGATAAAACTTGGGTATATCGATGGTACCAATGTATAGAATGCTACCACGAGTGTGTATCTAAATCATATAATTGTACAATTTGGCTAATTTTTTATTTTTTCAAGTGTGTAAGACATGTTTCCATGACATGCCCCCACTGTAATATGAAATTGAGAATTGGTATAGGTTTGGATAAAATGTTTTCATGTCATGCCCCCATAGTAATATGATAATTATGAGTATTGAATAAGTGTTGAAGTGATGACTTTTTGGCATGTGTCCATTACAATCTATAATTTTGGAAGCCATGCCTCTATGATCTACTCCAAATAATATACCCCCCCTTTTAGCAGAGGGTAAGTAAAAACTAGTAGTTACCTTACCTCAAAATGATAAGATAATCATATAATTTATGAATGTATTGTTGGTTGAATAGTTCGTCGATCAGCGTACTGATAAACAAAATAGGTCTGATCATCCAAAGTAGGAAGATTGGTCATCTAAATGTGTAGGTTTATCACATCAAAAGGGGACTAATCTCTCCTCTCATCAAGGGGAGGTTCCCTATAGATATGCTATATATATATATAATACTCAAGGGTAGGATAAACCATCCATCTCTTTTTTTAGAGATGATGCATGCAAATCAAAGGAAAAAACCTCAAGGGAAATGACAGAAAGCACTCCTCTTCTTTTAGAAGTGCTATTTAGCAAACCACAAGAATACTCCTGGTAGTATTTGCAAAATGTAACCAAGGACATAGTAACTAGCAGATTCAGATGTAGCACAAAGTCTCCACCTCAATTGTGCAAGAGTGAGATACGAAGGACAATGAGGGCACAAAGTTGTCCCAAGGTCCTTTACATAGAAACAAAAAGAAAACACACTAATGGCAATTATGGGGGCACAAAGTCTCTCCACAATTGGCTTCAAGACACCTTCCTAACTACTTTCACTAATTTTGCTTATTGAATTAAAAGAACAGAAAATATATTAAGGAAAAAGACATAAGAACATATTCCCCAACAACAAAGATATCATAGCACAAAGTCTAAAAAGTCACTTGCTTTCTTATTCCAATAACAAAATATGATCAACAATCTGAGCTCAAAGTCTCAGTAATGCCTTTCAATTTGGGCAGAGTTTTGTTTCTGATAATCAGAGAGAGCTCCCTAATAACAAGAGAATCCCTTATATAGCCTCTTCAAGGACTTGGGAATATTAACACATCATGTTGCATTGAATTTTGTTAAGAAGACATGCTAGAATTTAGGGGCATTTACCCATTTGCTTTTCTCAATGCAAAGAAATGGGTCACGCTATTAAAAGTTTGCATCTTTTAATATCCACCTAGTGGTCTACTTCTAAAAACATATCTGATGTGCAAATGTTTCTGGTCATTCCTACTCATTCCTCCTTTTTTGGTTATTTGAATCAGGTCCTTGATTTAGTTTGATACTCTATTCCTTAGTTTCTTTTGCTGGTCTTTTGAGAAACTTGCAGAAGATGACACTTGGCAACTTCTATTGCATTTGATACTGTGTCTCAATAGATGACACATGGCAGCTTCCACTATGACTTTAAAGATGACACGTGGCAACATAGCAAGTTTTTTGTTTTTTCAAAATTTTCTTTTAGAGGAAAAAGTTTGGAGGAATTCTTTTGGAGGAAAAAGTCTGAAGGAATTATTTCAAACAATTTGTCTATTTTGTCAAGGAAACTTTTCTGAAGGAAATCCCTTTGCTCTTTTGGCCTTTGAATTGGTCCATTTGCCCCCTTCCTGCCCTTTACAAGGGCTATTTGAGCTCCAAATTAGCCTTTCAAGTTTTTGTAATGATTCATTTTAGCTTTTGAGTGTCCTCCACAAGGGCTGTTTGTCCCTTGGAAATTTGCCTTAGTCAATATTATGTGAATCTAGTCAATTTTATGTGAATCTCAAATTGTGACATGTGGCAACATCTGCTACTCTTAGAAACAAAGTGAAATGAGGCTCAAAATATGACATTTGGCAGCATCCACTGAGTTCTGTCAGGTTTTTATTGCCATAGAAATTCCCTCTGCAAGGGCACTTGTGTCTTTGACGCTTGGGGCACTCCTTTGAACTTGTTGCTTGAATTGACTGATTGAACCAACTTTGGCTCAATGGTACAATGGTTCATTCCCTTATTTTTATTGACCGCTTGAATCACGACTCTTTGAAACAAGCCTCATTGAACCTGTTGAACCTTTGAACCTTGAACCCATTGAACCTTTGAACCAAAGTGGTTTAATGGTTCAACGGTTCAATGATTCAAGTGTCAGAAACTTGTTCTTTTGATTGAACTTTCCTGTAGAAGTCTTTGAACCTATTGAACCATTAGTCTGTCACTTCGTTGTTCTTTTTAAGCTGTTTGATCTTCATTGTATTGGTTGAACCTTTGAACCAAAGTGGTTCAATGGTTCAATGATTCAAGCCTTCTTATTTTTGATAAGTTTTTTGAAGCCGTTGATCCTTGAAGTGGTTAAACTTTGAACCTTGACAAATGCACTTAACTCTTGCTACTGATGTTGAACCTTTAAACCCATTGAACCAAAATGGTTCAAGGTTCAATGGTTCAATGGTTCAATCCTTGCTTAGAAGCTTGCCAATGAACTCTTTTGGTTGAGCCTTGTCATTGAACCAACTTTGAAATCACCTAAGTGTTGAGAGCTTGCTTCTTTCCTGCAAAGTCCATAGAAATCAACCTATGAAGCCCATAGAACTTGGCCTGCAGAGTCCATAGATTTTCTTCCTATAGAGTCTGTAGATTCAAGCCTGTAGAGTATGTATATTTAAGCTTGTAGAGTCTGTAGATTTTTGAGAAGCTTGAAAAATGAGGAATTTGAATGCTCAGAACAAATTTTGAGAAGGGGAGAGATTATTTTGGTCTGTTGAACCAAAATAGTTCACATGTTGTCTCAAAAATGAGAAGTCTGTTTTTGGGGACAACATGTATCATGTAACATATAGGGGTAACATGTTTAGGTAGATATATAAATAAGGTACATAGTATGTGATCATATCAAATCCTAAGATGCATGATGTGAAACATGGCAACATATATATATATATATATATATATATATATATATATATATATAGTAAAATCTTAACAAGAAAACAAGCACACACACACAAGAGAAATCAAAATCAAATCAAAAGATAATGGTCTAAGGAAACCTCAAACAAGGGGCATATTCAAAGGTCACACATTTGAAGGGACATGACCTAGTCAAATGTTGACAAGGAGAGAAATGACATAAAAAAATATGACATATGAAAATGCCATAATAGGAAAACATAGACACGAGGGCCACAATCAATAAAGCATATGTAAATGCTTGAACAAACAATGCAATGTAAGACTAGACACTTAAGGAAGTGTGTAAATAGAAAGCATGTAATAATTAAAACTAACATAAACATGTCATACTAGTCTTACATATACTTTTTAGTAAACAATATTAAGTACATAACATATCAATACACTATGAAAGATATAAGAATGGATAAATGCATGTGTAAGAACATGATAATGGAAAATGATCATAGAGTGACATAACCTGAGTGTATCATGATCAAATAAGTGGATGACCCCAATATCCAAATTAAATTGGTAGAGGGAAGGCCCAACATTCCACAATGTATAAATCATGTGCTTGGGTTATGCCTATATCACACTTAGAAGATGCATGAAACACATGTGTACATATAAACATATGATATTCTATTTACCAACATGGAACCAATAAAATATATGCTAAGGAGATAATAGAACATGTGGAATATAAAAATATTTTTGGATTTTTCAAATTTTTTAATAATTTTTTGATGAAATTTTTGGGATATTAGAACTAACTTAGTCGAACAAGTCTTCAAATTCAAGAGCCAAGGTGGTTTGTGGTATACTTATTTTCCAAAACTATTTATAGTGTTTTATTTCTAATTTTTTTGTGTTTTCTAGCGTTGGTTGAATATTTTGTCTATCAGCGTACTGATAAACAAAATAGGTCTGATCAGCCAAAGTAGGAAGACTGGTCATCCAAATGTGCAGTTTTTATCACATCAGAAGGAAACTGATCTCTCCTCTCATCAAGGGGAGGTTCCCTATATATATATATATATATATATATATATATATATATATATATATATATATATATATATATAAACAAAAAATAATACTCAAGGGTAGGACAAACCATCCATCTCTCTTTCTTCAAAGATGATGCGTGCAAATCAAAGGAAAAACTCAATGGAAATAACAGACAACACTCCTCTTCTTTTAGAAGTAATATTCAGCAAACCACAAGAATACTCCTGGTAGTAAATGCAAAATGTAGCAAAGGATGTAGTAACTAGCAAATCAAGATGCAGCACAAAGTCTCCACCTAAATTGCTCAAGAGTAAGATACAAAGGACAATGAGGGCACAAAGTCTTCCCAAAGTCTTTTACATAGAAATGAAAAGAAAACACACTGAAAGGCAATTATGGGGGCACAAAGTCTCTCCATAGTTGACTCTTCAGGACACATTCCTGACTAATTTCACTAATCTCGCTTGTTGAATTAAAGGATCATAAAATATATCAAGGAAAAAGACATAAGAACAATTTCCCCAACAACAAAGATATTACAGCACAAAGTCTAAAAAGTCACTTGCTTTCTTATTCCAATAACAAAATATGATCAACAAAGTGAGCTCAAAGTCTCAGTGATGTCTTTTAATTTGGGTAGAGTTTCATTCTGATTGTCAAAAAAAAAGATATATTTACAATAAAAGAGAGTCCCTTATATAGCCACTTCAAGAAGGACTCGAGAACAGTAACACATCATGTTGCATTGAAAATTGTTAGGAAGATAGGCTAGAAATTGGGGGCATCTACCCATTTGTTTTTCTCAATGCAGAGAAACAAGTCACGCTATTGAAAGTTTGCAACTTTTAATGTCCACCTGGTGATGTGATCTTTCCTTCATCGTTCCTTCTTTTTTGGTTAATTGAATCGGGTCCTAGATTCAATTTGTTGTTCTATTCCTTCCTCACTTTCTATTGGTCTTGGCCTTAAGGCCTGTGAATGCATTTGGGTCTATAGATTACAAGGATCAATGGCTATTTTATGAGCTTTGAAATTGGCATTCATGCACCTGTCAATACATTTTCAACAACTAGTTCACTGTCTTGAATTTGATGTCTTCGAGCGCATCACCCCTTGGTCCTTCTTCAGCTTTTTTGTTTGGCACTTTCCCAGAAAGAACCTGCCCTTTTGGGCCTTAAGAAATGATCTATTTTGGGTTGGGAAGAGCCCTCCACAAGGGTATCTTCCCTTCAAGTGGTCTTTGAATGGCCTTCGGGCTTCTTTCTTCCGGTGGGTAGCTGAGTTATTCCTTCAAATTTCTTATTTCATGTCTTCCTGAAGGGAAGATGACCTTTCAGCTTTAGGGAAGTGTCCTTCAATTTGATAGTTGAGAGTCCCCTGAAAGGGTACCTGCCCTTCAGGGTCCTTTGGTAGCCTTATCCTTAGCGAACTATTTCTCGAGCTTTCCTGCAGATAATTCTCACGGGTATTTTCCCCAGGCTTTCTCCATGGGCAAATTCCTATGGACAAAAAGTCTAGGGACAAATTCACACAGACAAAAAGTTTGGGGACAAATTCCTACAAATAAAAAGTCCATAGAAATTTCTCGATCACTTTGCCTTTGTAAAATCCTTTGGGTTTTTTCCACCCGCTGCTTGTCTAAATTCTTTCAAACTTTTTGTCTGAAGGAATTCCTTCAGACAAAAAACTTGAAGGAATTATTTCTTGCCTTAGTCTTTTTTGAATTTTGAAAGAATTACCTTTGTGGCCTTCTTTGAAAATGACCCTTCCAAAGGGTACTTTTGTTGACCAAGTGCCCTCCGTATGGGCACTTGTCCTTCGGGAGGTTTTTTGAACTTTTGCATTTGAACTGCTCCTTTGAACCATCTGAGTGAACTACTTGGTTGAACCAAGCTATTGAACTATTTTATTGAACCAAACATTGAACGCTCTATTGAACCAAGTTGATGAATCATTCCATTGAACCACTTCGTTGAACCAAGGCAATGAACCACTTGGTTGAACCAAATGTTGAACCAAGCCAATGAACCAAGCTTTGAACCAAAATGGTTCAATTTGATGGTTTAATTGAATGAACCAAGCGTTTAAACCATTTGTTTAAACCAATCATTGAACCAAGTTTTGGTTCAATAGTTCAAACGAAGCCTTGAACCGACTGATGAACCATTTGATTGAACCCACCATTGAACCAAGATGGTTCAACCTTTTAAACTTTGAACTTGTTGAACCTTTAAACCAAAGTGGTTCAATGGTTCAATGGTTTAAGCCTTCTTTTCTTAGATGCTTATCGATGGATATTTTTGATTGAACTAAGGCACTAAAACAATCCTGCAGAGTCCATAGAAACCAAGTCTGTAGTTTTCTCTAACCTTGAAAGAGTCCATAGAAATCAACCTATGAAGCCCATTGAACTTGTCCTAAAGAGTCCATAGATTTCTCTTCCTACTAAGTCTGTAGATTGAATCCTGCAGAGTTCGTAGATTTAAGTCTACAGAGTTTGTAGATTCTAGCCTGTAGAGTCTACATATTTTTGAGAAGCTTGAAAATTAAGGAATTTGAGTGCTCAAGAAAAATTTCAGAAAGGGAAGAGACAATTTTGGTCTGTAGGACCAAAATAGTTTAAATGTTTTCCCAAAAATGAGTGATATTTTTGGGAGACAATAGCTAGCTCCAGTTGGGGAACTTTTATCAATTGCAAAAAGAATTAAAGGGAGTAGAATCTAGAATCTCTAGTGTCTTCATGTGTACCATTGGGCTCCAGAGTCATGCTACCCAAAAATGGAAGGCATCAAAAAGAAATAAAATAAAACAAAATAGAATTAAAAACTTGTACAAATATACATATATATAGATGCAATGATCTGACACTTCAAGAGTTAAAGTGTTTCAAATGCTACCCATTATGAGGCAGAGAAAAGATTGTGCCATCTTGATATTTTAGTAGAAAGCTATTTTCACCAATGTGATGATGAATTATAAATGGGCCTCTCCAAAGGGAGTGAAACTTTCCATGCATCCCCTTTGGTTCTCTCCTTTTGTCCCACAGCAGGACTCAATCCCCAATCTAGAAATCATGATTTTTAGCCTTCTGGTCAAAGAGTTTCTTTACCAGAATTTGATGAGTAGCAATTTTGTCCACCACCATGGTTCTCTATTCCTCCAGCTCAATCAGGCACATGATTCTTTTATCAAGAGAGCTTTCATATGTCTGATCTTCAATTACCTTTGCCAATTTCAAGGCTGGCAATTCTAAGGTGATTGGTATCTCAGCATTGATACCGTAAAGTTGAAAATGAGACATACCAATTTCCCTCTTTGGTGTGATTTTGTCTACCCACAGAGCATCAACCAATGCTTTATGCCATGTCCTTTGATTGTCATCTGATAGCTTCTTGATAATAGTTACCAAGTTTTATTGCTGGATTCAGCTTGTCCATTTCCTTGTGGAAAATAATCAGAAGAGTGAGAGAGTATAATTCCATAATGGAAACAAAATTGTGTAATCTCTTGGGAGGTGAAACAAGTTGCATTATCAGTAAAAATTTTGATTGGAACTCTAAACCTAAAAATGATATTTTCTTTAAGGAAGTTTCATACAACTTTTGAAGTAGCATGCTTAGTTGGGATTGCTTCTACCCACTTGGTAAAATAATCAGTTGTTGTAAGGACATAATCATGTCTAGCACTTGAAGATGGGTTTATAGTCCCAATAAAATCAAGTCCCCATTGCTAGAAAGGTTCTTCTATGATCACTGGCTTGAGAGGCATAGTAGCTAACTTGGGTCTTCCAACAAATTGCTGACAAAGTTCACATTTTTTCACCCACTTATGTGCATCTTGGAAAAGAGTTGGCCAGTAATACCTAGCTTGCAGAATCTTGTGAGCAGTCATAGGAGCAAAAAAATGTCCTTCATAGGCCAGATTGTGGAAAGATTTCAAAAGTTGGCTTTGTTGTTCTTTATCTACACAGTGAATAAATACTCCATCTATGCTTCTCTTGTACAAGCCGTTGTTCCAAAGGACAAAATTGGCAGATTTCAACTTGATAGTCCTCCTTTCTTTATAAGACAAATGAGCAGGACATTCACCATAAGTAAGGAAATGATTGATACTTGAATACCACGCCTTGGTAGTGGAGACAAAAAAGACTGTTGGTGTCTTTTCCACTTCAGTTTCTTCATGTTGTGTGTCTTCTGGTTTATTGTTAGTAATTAATTGGCATAGGCCTTTACCTCTAGCTAGATTTATCAGCTTGATGTCTAGATCAAACTCTTGGATATTTGCAATGTAATTACCTCTTTTCATGCCAAACTCCTACTGAGTTAATATAGACTTGACTGTAGTGTCAAGAACTAAGGCAGTAGTGTGTGAATTCAGAATATAGAAGCAGAAATGTTTGACTACTTTCACCAATGCATAAGCATGTCTCTCTACATTTGAATACTTCATCTCATGGGTTTTAAGAGGACAACTCATGAAAGAGATAGGAGATTCCATACCTTCCTTGTCCTATTGAGAAAGAATTTTTGAAAGAGTGTGTTTAGACACATAGCTGTATATGATGAAATATTTGTTGTAATCCAGACAAACCAAGGTAGGGGCATGAGCAATGGCGGTCTTAATATCCTAAAATACTGACTTGCCTTCTTTAGTCCAACTGAAGATGGTCTTCTCTTTCATCATGTTCACAATGTGTCTAGTCTTTTCAACAAATTTGGGGATGAACCTTTGTAAGAAATTCACCTTTCTGAAGAAAGAATGAACAACATTTTTGCTTGTAGGAAAATTAAGCTCCTAAATAGACTTGACTCTATCTGAGTTAATCTTTATGCCTTCTTTTGACATAATGTGTCCAAGGAGTTTCCCTTCTTTTACTCCAAAAATAGACTTCTTGGGATTCAAGGAAATATCATTCTGGCGGCAGCACTCCATCACTTGTTGTAGGTGGCGTACATGATCAGATCGATGCTTTGAAAATATATTCAAGTCATCAAGATATACCACTATGAATTTACTAATCTCATCTTTGAAAGCCAGATCCATTTCTCTCTAAAATGTATCACTAGTATTTATCAAGCCAAAAGGCATTCTTCTATATGCAAATGTACCCCAAGGTGTGGTGAATGCAGTCTTGTGTTGGTCTGCTTTACCAACTTCAACTTGATTATATCTTGAGAAGCCATCCAGGATTGATAACATCTCTAAACTTGTCACTATTTGAAGCACTTGATCCATGATTGGCAAAGGATAATTATCTTTCAAAGATGATTGATTTAGATTCTTGAAATCTACACAAATGCGAATTTCACCATTCTTCTTCCTTACAGGCACTATGTTTGCAATCCATGTAGAATGATGGATTGGGAAGATGATTCTAGCATTTAACATTTTTTGTATCTCAAATAGAATAGTACTTGATATTTTTAGATTATACTATCTAGATTTTTGCTTGTATGGCATTGAGTCAGCCTTGAGAGGAATGTCATGGTGGATTTCATTTGGTCTGAGAGACTTCAAGTCTTCATAAGAATATGCTAAGACATCCATGTATTGATGGAGTAAAGAGGTGAACTTGAATCTTTCCTCAGTGGTGTAGCACTTATCAATGTTAACCATCTTGGAATTTTTTTCAGTGGTCAGATTCACTTGATCGAATCCCTGAGAGAAACTTGAATCTGTTTGTTGTTGTTTGATAAATCTATCATGCTTATCAAACAAATTCTCAAGAAAAACTAGGCCTTTGGGAATTTTGTTTCCTTTTAACTGTAAAAATTCTTCATTAATATCTGAACTAGATTCATAGGCTGATTTATACTTCTGAGGTTCACTACCTTTGAAATGTAGTTGTTCAAAATTGTCTTTTCATTCTAGGAAGGCAATGATTTGATGGTCATCACTGAATACTTGCCAATAATCAGCATTGTCAGGAACACTTGGTTTATAGACCAGCTCAATAGTATGCATGTCTTCTTTGAAATTTGATTGAGGAACTAAGAGAGTCTTTAAAATAGCAAGTGCATCAGCTCTGTCATTAGACTCTTTGGGTATGGCAAAAATGTTGAAAGCATCAAAGCTTTCAATTTGGTCCCAAACTAGGTTGCGGTAGTGGCGTAATCTCTTATTCTTGGTTTGGTAAAGATTTATTACTTGAAAAACCACTAATTCATCATCCCCTTTGGCATGAAGAAACTTGATGCCTTTTTCTTGAGCATCCTTCATTCCAAGCAGCAGAGATTCACATTCAGCTATATTGTTAGTGTTGTTAACTTGTAGTTTGTAAGATGAAGGAAACATATCTCCTTGAGGAGATATCAACACAATCTCAGCTCCTGAACCGGTAGAGGAATAGCTACCATCAAATTCCAAAGTCCATATCTCATTTGATATTTATTTTTCTTTAGACTTTCCTTCATCAGAGATGGAGGATCCTTCTTCATCTATATTACAACCTACTAGTTCTTTTGATGTTCTAGTTGAACTAATTTCTAAGTTGACCCTTTCAATAATTATATCAAGTGTTTTATGTACTTCATTTATGGATAGAAAATAGTTACCCATACCTACAGATTCAAAAAGAATTTGAGCTTCAGGGGCTGATGTCTAGGTGACCACATATTTTTCCTCCTTTTCAGGGAACAACCTCTTCATTACGCCTTGTACAGGGATCCTTGCCTCAGATAGATCCATGCTTAGTTCTCCTCCCACGTCTTTGTATAAATTTCATCTAAGCAAAATGCCATAGGATGCTAGAACATCAGCCACCAAAATAGTCATCTTGATTCTCTTGTCCGAAAAGGTTGCAAATGTAAATTGGGCATCTTTGATTTGCCTTAGCAATGGTACTTGCTTATTCTCCATGGAGAAACATCTCTCAAATGTCTTGGTCAGTGTGAGACCAAGAGACTCAGCTACTTTAGTAGGCATGACATTATCAGATGCACCTAAGTCTATAATACAGTTACTCAGCTTGTGGCCATTAATTTATAGGGAAACATAGAAAGGTTCTATTTTTCCAAGAATAGTTGGGGGAGTAATGACCAGATTATTTAGAATAGACGTGTTCTTTAGAGAATCAGGAATTACTTTTTTAGATTTTTGTCCTGCAAGGATGGTTTAGTTCTTAACATATTGGACCAACTTATTCAATTGATTAGGATTGGACTATAAATATTCAAATTCAGACATTTATATTTTTATCTTTTTGACATGATCAATTATGTCAAATGGCTGAATTAAGCTAGGTATAGAGAAAGGTACTTCAACCTTCTAAGTTTTAGGAGGGATGGGAGGTGGGCTAGTTTGTGAATTTGAAGTAGAAGGGGAAGGAGAAATTGATGTATTTACATTTTGGGTGATCGCTGGATCCTTTGACTGAAAAGGCAGAGTGGTTCCACGCTTAGCAATTGTGATTGCTAGCTGAGGTTATTCCTCTATCTTTTTTTTATCAACTTGTTGGACTAATTGGTTCTTAGACCTGGTAAACACTGCATATGATCCATTAAAAGCTTCTCCTTTATTTCTAGGTTCATCATGGTAGTTCAAGAAACTAATGTGGGAGTCACCAGTTGATTCTTCTTGATTTTATTCAAGGAGATCAGCATCATTTTCTTGATTGAATTCAGGCTAAAAAGAGAACTCTGATTCTACTTCAAGATATCCCATTGCTAAATTAGTTAGAGGAGCTTCAAAGGCAAGTTTCCCTTGTGGGGGAGGAAGGTGATTTTATTGCCCTTGATTCTTGGCAGCATTGTCTTGATATGACTGATTTGGGAATGTCTTTCTGTATGAAGGAGCAGAAGACATTCCTTAAGCCATTTGCTTTTTGAGAGCAAACAACTCATTTGCCTACTTTTGCACCATTGGATCTATGGTGCTTATAGATGAATATTTAGAAGATGATGAAGCTCTATTTCTATTTGGATATCTTCTTATTTTCCCTACTAAGATGAGATCATCTTCTACCTCAGTGTCCAAATGTTGAGCTACAGTAAGAACTATTTGACCAACACATCTCAAGAGAAAACTTACTTTAGGTAACTGAGAATTAATGAAAAAGTATTTAAGATTCTCAGCTATAAGTCAAGAAATTATAAGAATTCTATTTCTTAATTTGTCAAATTTGGCTATGAAGTCTCTCATAGGCTCATAAGGCTCGTTCTTCATTTGTGTAAGTTGAGCCAAAAGTGCATGTGCATCTTTTACAGGTTTGAATCTGGCTTCAAACTTATCTTTGAGAGTATTCCAATTAGTCACTGATCGAGCATGTAGATGATAAAACCAATCTACAGTAGCACCTTGTAGTGTCTCCACAAAAATCCAGACTGTTACATCTTCAAATTCTAATCTGATTACTCCACAAGCTATGTTGAAGGCTGCAATGTGTTCATCAGGATGAACTTTCCCATCACCATAGAATTTGGGGAAATTCTTCCTTGAACTATGTGGAAGCTCATGTAGAGGTGGAGTAAGATTGAGAGGACCAAAAGCATTACCCCAGGGGCCTTAAACTGCCATTATAGGATTATGAAAAGGAGGAATAACAAATCTCAGAGGGGTAATTATTGGTAAAGCTTTATCAATAGCAAAAGTAGATACTTCATCTGACAATGGAGATCTGACTTTAGTGGGAGGAAAGCTCTTGGTTCATTAGAGATGAGATGGTGAAGGAAATAGATCAAAATCACTTTGTTGTACCAACTCAAATATAGGGTCAACGATACCTTTAGCCCTTTGGCTTCATGTATACCTTGAATCTGCCAGATTGTGAAACAAAAATGGAAAAGAATTGACCTTGCTTCAGTTTGAAGATTGAGGCTTTAAACTGTGCATTCTTTCTCAATTGTTGTGGAGGTGAATGGATAGATTATAAATAAATAATGGGTATATCCCCAGTGGAGTCACCAAAAACTATTGGTTGAATATTTTTTCTATCAGCATACTAATAAACAAAATAGGTCTGATCAGCCAAAGTAGGAAGACTGGTTGTCCAAATGTGCAATTTTTACCACATCAGAAGGAAACTGATCTTTCCTCTCATCAAGGGGAGGTTCCCTATAGGTATGCTATATATATAAATAGAAAATAATACTCAAGGGTAGGACAAACCATCCATCTCTCTTTCTTTAGAGATGATGCATGCAAATCAAAGGAAAAATTCAATGGAAATAATAGATAGCACTCCTCTTCTTTCAAAAGTACTATTTAGCAAACCACAAGAATACTCCTAGTAGTAAATGAAAAATGTAACAAAGGATGTAGTAACCAACAAATTGAGATGCAGCATAAAGCCTCCACCTGAATTGCTCAAGAGTAGGATACAAAGGACAATGAGGGCACAAAGTCTTCCCAAAGTCCTTTACATAGAAATGAAAAGAAAACACACTGAAAGGCAATTATGGGGGCACAAAGTCTCTCCACAGTTGACTCTTTAGGACACCTTCCTAACTAATTTCACTAATCTTGCTTGTTGAATTAAAGGAGCATAAAATATATCAAGGAAAAAGACATAAGAACAGTTTCCCCAACAATATTATATTATAGCACAAAGTCTAAAAAGTCACTTGATTTCTTATTCCAATAACAAAATATGATCAACAAAATGAGCTCAAAGTCTCAGTGATGCCTTTCAATTTGGGCAGAGTTTCATTCTGATTGTCAAAAAAAGATATATTTAAAATAAAAGAGAGTCCCTTATATAGCCACTTCAAGGACTCAAAAACATTAACACATCATGTTGCATTGAAACCTGTTAGGAAGACAGGCTGGAAATTGGGGGCATCTACCCATTTGTTTTTTTTTAATGTAGAAAAACAAGTCACGCTATTAAAAAATTTCAACTTTCAATGTCCACCTGGCGATCTGATCTTTCCTTCATCATTCCTTCTTTTTTAGTTAATTGAATCGGGTCCTAAATTCAATTTGTTATTCTGTTCCTTCCTCACTTTTTGCTGGTCTTGGCCTTAAAGCTTGTGAATGCATTCAGGTATATAGATTACATGGATCAATAGCTATTTTATGAGATTTGAAATTGACGTTTGAGTACCCATCAATACGTTTTCAACGGCTAGTTCGTTGTCTTGAATTTGACGTCTTCGAGCGCATCACCCCTTGGTCCTTCTTCAGATTTTTTATTTGGCACTTTCTTGAAAAGAACCTACCCTTTTGGGCCTTAATAAATGATCTATTTTGGGTTAATAATATCCCTCCACAAGGGTATCTACCCTTCAAGTAGTCTTCAAATGGCCTTCAGGCTTCTTTCTTCTAGTGGGTAGTTGAGTTCTTCCTTTAGATTTCTTGTTTCATGTCTTCCCAAAGGGAAGATGACCTTTTGGCTTCAGGGAAGTGTCCTTAAATTTGGTAGCTAAGAGTCCCCCATAAGGGCACCTACCCTTTGGGGTCCTTTAGTGGCCTTTTCCTTAGCAGACTATTTCTCGAAATTTCCTGTAGACAATTCCCATAGGTATTTTCCCCGGGCTTTCTTTTCAGGCAAATTCTCATGAACAAAAAGTTTGGGGACAAATTATCATAGATAAAAAGTCTGGGGACAAATTCCTATGGACAAAAAGTCCATGGAAATTTCTTGATCACTTTGCCTTTGTAAAATCCTTCGATTTTTTTTGCCCACAACTTGTCTAAATTCTTTCAGATTTTTTGTCCGAAGGAATTGTCTAAATTCTTTCAGATTTTTTGTCTGAAGGAATTCCTTCAGACAAAAAATCTGAAAGAATTTAGACAAGCTGTGGGCAGAAAAACTCAAAGGATTTTACAAAGGCAAAGTGATCAAGAAATTTCCATGGACTTTTTGTCCATAGGAATTTGTCCCCAGACTTCTTATCTATGATAATTTGTCCCCAAACTTTTTGTTCACGAAATTCCTTCGGACAAAAAATCTGAAGGAATTATTTCTTGCCTTAGTCTTTTTTGAATTTTGAAAGAATTACCTTTGCAGCCTTCTTTGAAAATGACCCTTTTGAAGGTTACTTTCATTGACCAAGTGCCCTTTGCAAGGGCACTTGTCCTCCGGGAGGCTCTTTGAACTTTTCCATTTGAACTGCTCCTTTGAACTGTCTAAGTGAACCGCTTGGTTAAACCAAGCTATTGAACCGTTTGATTGAACCAAACGTTGAACCACTCCATTGAACCAAGTTGATGAATCACTTCGTTGAACCACTTCATTGAACCAATGTAATAAACCGCTTGGTTGAACCAAATGTTGAACCAAGCTGATGAACCAAGCTTTGAACCAAAATGGTTCAAGCCAATGGTTTAATTGAATGAACCAAGCCTTATAACCATTTGTTTGAACCAACTGTTGAACCAAGTTTTGGTTCAATAGTTCAAACAAAGCCTTGAATTGACTGATAAACCATTTGATTGAACCCACCATTGAATCAAGATGGTTCAACCTTTTTAATTTTGAACTCGTTGAACCTTTGAACCAAAGTGGTTCAATGGTTTAAGCCTTCTTTGCTTAGATGCTTACCGATGGAGATTTTTTATTGAACCAAGGCACTGAAACAATATTATAGAGTCTGTAGAAACCAAGTCTATAGTTTTCTCTAACCTTGAAAGAGTCTATAGAAATCGACCTCTAAAGCCTGTTGAACTTGGCCTATAGAGTCTATAGGTTTCTCTTCCTGCTGAGTCCATAGATTCAAGCCTGTAGAGTCCGTAGATTTAAGCCTACAGAGTCCATAGATTCTAGCCTGCAGAGTCCATAGATTTTTGAGAAGCTTGAAAAATGAGGAATTTGAATGCTTAGGACAAATTTCGGAAAGGGAAGAGACAATTTTGGTCTATAGGACCAAAATAGTTCAAATGTTGTCCCAAAAATGAGTGATATTTTTGGGAGACAATAGCTAGTAACTCCCTACCATAAAATATGATTATATTCTTCTCCTTATATTATCATGTGGGATATGAATTTATTTATTATCATTTTAGAAAGTAAGGTATTGACATGTGGCACTGACCATTGCTTACATATCAATTAACCAATATAGTCCAAGATGAAAAGTCAAATTTGGTTATTAGTCCATTACCCAAATAAAAAGGTCTAATGCCCTTTGTCCACATGTAATGGGTAGTATAACTTACCCTAAAAATGTTGGAAAAGCTAGAGAATATCATAATTCATATAAATTGTGTCCCATCTATTGTAGTGTTATAATACTTTAAGTTATGTACAGATGTTTATGTACTCCTTGAGATGTTGGTCATGAACCCCATCAATATTTATAGAAATGGTTAAGGCTTCATACCTTGTTCATTTTGAAGGATGGCTCCCTTATGAAGAGGTGAAAGTATTGGGTCTTTTTCTCTTCTCAGGTATAATTTGTATGTGGCCCTCATTTTTATATTTATGAATTTGGTTTTGTAATGCCTCACATTGATTTGTATCATGACCAATGATCTAATTATAGTTACAATATTTTAATAATTCTTTAGGAAAAATTCTATTGCCTGATATGTTCTTGTTACGAGTTAAATATATCATCCTATGTTCAAGTAGCATATAAAGTATTATATCTATAGTATATTGGTTTGTTGTGATCTATAGCATCTATTATGGATTCTTATGAAAGACCTCCACATGTTTATGTGATGTATATACATTTTAACCTTGTAAGGTTGACTTAAAGTGTGAATCCAAGAGGGATGTATGGAATAACAAGCATTTACATGCTCATCTTCTACTTTTCTTAGCCTTTATATTGATTTGGTTTTGTATCCTTTGTATGCAAGTTTAGATTATATGTACCACGACCTATAGGTGTGAATAGATTATGTGAAATATGCTCAAGTGGATCAAAATTAAGTTTTTTAAATGTCTCTTTTATTATATCATGTGATATATCATCATCACTATCATAATAATCTAAAATATGGCCATCTTGATGCTATGTATTGAGCAATAAAGTAAGCTCAAATTTTTTATTTATTGTAGTTTTGGTATTATTGGTTATTTTGGTAATGAATCTTCTCTTGACGTCTGTGTGCACTTTGGTGTTTTGTGTTTTATTTTCATCTAGAGATAAAGGATCTATTTTAATTTTCTCACCTATTTAAAAATTGGGTATATTCTCAAGTGAAATACAGTGTTTAAGTGGCACCACTATAGGGATGCCTTTTGTATCAAAATGTATCATTTTGTAAAATTTGAAAGTTTCATCTTCAAAAAAAAATTTAAAATAAGGTTCCATTATGTACAAACTTTATACACCAATGTAATGTAGATGGGATGGCCTCCATTGTATTCGTCCAAGGTCTACCCAAAATAAAATTATAATCTAATGACTTAGACATTACTTGAAAGGTGGTTAGAACCATTTTCGGTCCCACTATAAAATCTAATGTTCTTTGGCCAACTGGAGGTCTATGTGAATTATAAAATCCCTTGATATGGATAACTTATTTTTGTAGAAGATTATTGCTAATACCTAAGGTGGTTATTAAATTTATGTTACAAATGTTTAGGATCAATCCATTATCAATGAGCACCATTTTAATTACTTTTTTATGCATAATAACTTGTATGAACAAAGGAAAATATTGGTCAATAATATCTTTGGATGATAAATCTATTGAATCGAAGGTAATGATTTTTCATTATTTTTGAGATCTTGCATAATATCTTTAAAATAAGTTGGTTCAATATCAATTGGAATTTGGTTATCATGCAATGATTCATATATGATATCCTTATAGATATTAGATTTCTTTAGAAGTTATAGGATTGATATCTTAGCATGCATTTTGATTTTTTAGTCAATAAGGATGTATCCCTTAGATTTGATCACTAGTTTTAGCTTAGAAAGCACCTGTTGTATATTAGCAGGTGACAGATTAGTTTTGAGACCTTTACCTTTTTGAGTATTGACACCATGAACCATAGAATACAATATAAGTCATGGGAAAATAATGGGTGTGAGATGGTGATTATCTCTCAAATTAGATTTAGGTGTAAAAAATGGTTGATATAATGCATATTGGCATCTAGATACTAGTTATATAATATTATAAAAGGAATTATGAAGATATATTAGGTGTTAATTTCATTTTAAAACCATCTCATTGTATTGAGGTATTTGATTATGTTAGTGAATTATAAGTCTAATTTAGTAATTTTAATAACAAACTGAAACTATAATTACAAATTGGAACTCAAAATGAGATACATGCATCCATATTTCAAATATTTGTAATAAAATCAAATATAATTTTTAGCTTTTGAAATATTGTTAAATCATAAACAAAAAATTAGAAATAGAGAAACAATAAACCCTAGATCAATATCTAGGGTTTTGGGGACCAAAGGTCAGGTTCACCAAATGTTTAACCTTAAATTGAGATGGGTCAATATAGTATAGGGTTAAGAATATATAAATGAATAAGAAAAATGGTGATAAATAGATTTATAAACTACCAATTAATTTGTAAACTCAGATAAATAATGTTCTAAATAAATAATACTAAGATATGTTAAAGTTAGAGAGTACATATATTGATTGATATTGTAATGAATTAAAAATTGGTATACTGTGTACATGTAGATTTAAGTTAAATTAGGTTAGAAGTGGATTGGATATATATTTTATAATAATTATCATATTTGATAATTTTGCATTTTGTGGCCTCAAATGATTGCATCAAATCTAGACATTTGCATCGATACTACTATTTAACTTAGACACATGTATCTAGTATGGAATATCAATTAGCTCTAAGTGTAACCACCTACAAACTTATGGGTTTTATGTTTATTTTACTCTAGTGTATTCATATATTACATATAGGTTATCACTCTTTGTCAAATGATTGAACCCTAGCTCTTCCCCCTTGGAGTGACTATGGGAAAAATGGGTTAGTGGGCACACAATGACAAGCTACCCTAAGGACCCATCTATAAATGGACATTGACTACATATCCAATAATCTAAAGAGGGTCTCATAGATATTTAGTTATCCCATATATGTTGGCTTGTGTGTGTATCAAGATGCAATGTGTGATAAACAAGTACATAGATTGACATAGCTTATAACCTAGTAAGTATGGCTCATGTGTGCTCCTTCAGTACTTTAAACCTATATATGGGTTTTCCCTACGACTAATATTGAAAGAAGATAAAATAAGGAAGTTTTGATTACTTTAACTATTGATTGAGTGACTTTGGTAAGTTACTTTGTGAGTAGTTAGGTCTATGCTAGTTGAGGAATGAATGAGGGTTGTTCTTGTGTGTGTGTGTGTGTGTGTGTATCCCTTTTAAAAATATCTCACATAAAATCACTTTAGTAGACCATAGGATATGTTTCATTTGAAATTTTATGACTTTATGGGACTATACATTTAGTTTACCATAAGACACTTGCATCAACATAAACATCTGGCTGGGATGCAAGTGTCTAAGAATATGGAAAATAGGTACATGTCCAAAAATTATAGGGGATGATAATACATAAGTTTATATCATTTTGAGCATTACATATGGCCTAGTCATTAAAATAACATATGGTTTGACTAAGAGATAATCAATAAGCACAATGGATAGTAGATGTGAGCCTTTTGGTAGTAGGAATGTCTTAGAACTAAAGGTTATAGCCATGAGAAGTACTTGCTAAGTATATAAGACTAAGGCACTATGTAATTCATATTTAGTGATTAAACCTATAGACACATAAGTTTAATATAGAGGATATTCATACAAGTATTTATACATTCAAATTATTACTTATGTAATATATATATATATATATATATATATATATATATATATATATATCAAATGAAATAACTAGGTTTATAAATACTTATCTTGAATATAACCTATCGAGCCTCAATTTTTCCCTTGGAAAATAGTATTTTGTAAGATGTTATTTTGAGGATTAAAATGGTTGAATGAATATCTAAGATAAAAATTTATCCTACTATTTCATCTAGGACTCCAAAAGACAATTTTTTCCTCCAAGCCAAAATCTAAGCAATGGCTTCTCCAAATGTAGACTTAAGTAGAATTGCAAGTGAAAATGAATGTTCCTCTCTATTGGATTGAAATGGGACTTGTATTTATAGTGACACATCATCCTAACCCTTCCTTACATTTTAGACAACAATATCAACCCACCTTGACATAGTTCAAAATTTAACATTTAACTTTGAACTAGGTTAGCCTGGGTTGACTTAGTTACAAAGTGTGCATCATGACTTTCAAACTACATTGACCTAAGGTGACCTAGTTTGAATTTTTATAAAATGTGGAAAATACTACATCAACCCAAGTTGATATAGTCAGAAAAGATAGGTATTGGTTTAGTTAGGGGATATTAGGTGGAATATTTCTTAGACATTAAGTTTTAGGGAAGTGTAGTGGATATAGGTATGATAGATAAACAAAAATATCTCTTGCAAAGAACCATTAGTCTACCCTCCCATTTCTTAGTGCACTATTTAAGGCATGCACTCAGAGCGATTAAAACTCAATTGTTTGGTGTAAGATATAAATCCTTAGTAAATGATAAAGTATTAAAATATTGTATGTATATATATGCCCCACTCAAAGTTCATCACATGTCACTAGAGTATAATATCATGGTATAATTCTTCAAGAAAGAAAATAGAAACACAAATTGAAATAATAAATTGTAGTTAAAAATAGAGATTAAATGAAAGTTAATAATTTTGTAAATGTGTAGCTTCACTTACCTTGTTGTGGAAGATAAGTTTCATGTGAAGTAAATGTAGAAAAACATCCGGTCTGCATAATAAGAGACGAACTAAAAAATAAGATAAGACTTAAAAAAATTTAAAAAAATATGGGATTAACACTTTTTTTTTTTTTTTTAGGATTTTAAAGCTTCTTTTAGTTTTTTAAAAGGACTTAAAAAAACAAATTTATGAGCAAAATAAAAAAAATCATGATAAAAAAATGAAGGTTAAAAAAATTGAAAATTTACCCTAACATGGGTAAATTACTATTCATTTACACATTTTTTTAATTGTTGGACATCAAATATCTATTCATCCAAAGTTATAAAAGAGAGAGATGATGCACTGAACTCGAGGAGGTGGATGAGTTGGAGAATGGATTGTAGTGTGATTTAACTTTTTAGGGTTTTACTATGAAAATCCTATGTTTAAATTAAAGGGTTGAGATGTCTAAATCAATAAAATAAATATGTAATAATTAAGTACTAATTTTTTATATAATTTGACCTTATTTAACTTTTTAAAAATAGTAATAAATAGATATAAATAGAGACTTTTCTAAAAACTAACTATCACGGATGATATGGGTTCTGAAAGTTGAGATTTGGGTAGTTCTGAGTATCATCAATGGAATTTTGGTATTTTTTGACTCACTAGACAATAGAGGCCAATATTTACAATAGTGCCATGTTTATGTAGTGTCCTCTAGGTGGTGGTAGTGTCCCCTTTTTGAGACTATTCCTATTTATTTTGAGTACCCGTGCCTATGTTTTTAGGTCATATTTTTGCATCCCCAAAATAAATAACTATGTGTTGTGCCTAAAAAACCTAATTTAGTATGTAAACCCTAATCATCCTTATAATTATGGCATGATAAACACTTATGTGTTCATTAGTATGAGGTACTGCACATCCTCAACACCCTAATGTGAAGAGAGTTTCCTACATACAAATACTCTGACGAAGGATCAAGCCCAATGCAGTTCTCCCACCTAGTGCTTAATGTAAGTGTAATTGAATATAGAATGAGAGTGGGATTAGATTCATTTATTATGCTTGAGAATTGAAATGTTTAAAAATTTGGCTTAGGACTATTATAGATGGTAGTATATATAAGTAGGGAAGAATAGGGATCAAATACCTTGATTTTTCTCAACTTTGTTTTTAGTTTGAATATATTTTTACATATATTTTCCATCTAGTGAATAGAAGTGGAATAGAATTTTATTTATAGGATTATGTTGATTGTGTGGATAATAAAATATGCTTAAGACAACCTTAATATGGGCACACATTTGAAAAAGTATTCTTTGGGAAGAGTTAGAGCTAAGGAAAATAACACATAGTTGGGGACACTAACACCATATGGATATAATGTCCTAAAAGTGATGCTAATGTCCTCTTTATAGAATTCTAAGAAATTTGGATTGGGATCTGAGATGATAGTTTTAGGATTGTGTTTTGACTAGTTTTAGGTGATTGTGGTCTATTGAATGACTAGAAAAGTGAGTATAATCATCAAGGATAGGTTTATGGATAGCCTAGGGATATATTAACTCAAGTGACACTCTTAGAATCTAATTAACACTTTTAGGTGATTACATTTCTCCCCCCCCCTTTAAGATAGTAATGCAACAAAGCAAAATGACTAGTATAAAGGAAAAATAAGCATACCTAGACATACTTTGGAAGTGAAGCCCATGTAGCTGAGTTTAAATATGTGAATCTAGGTCTACACATGTGGAACATGATCCAAATTAATGTCCTACAATGAAACATGAAAAAATAAGTCCTTACTTAAGAGATGATCAAAAGTAAAAGACTATGCTAAAATAATGTAACTGAGTAAAGGTGAGTAAAGAGAGGAAAGGAATGAATACAATCATTGGGTATGTGATAACCTATGTATTTAATTATGCATAACAGTCATATCATTGAATATTTTTGACTGAGATGATATATTTCTCAATCCTCATATGGGTGGATCAATAACTCATTCTAATTTTGACTCCATCATCAGTATTCAATGGATCCTAATCTATGTGAATATCTTGGATAAGACTATAACTCTAACCCTCTCATGTAGGTGGATTAATAACTCAAATAGTCTATGACTCCATCATTGCTAACCTATGTGTAGTATATGCATATGTAATTGTTTGTAAAGTGTCAAAAGTATCTAACTGAGTAAATCTAATGGTGTATTCAACTCTGTAGCCACTCAAGTATATTAGGCAACTCTGGGACACTTGGTAATGCCAACCACTATAAATTAAGGAATGAATTTGGTTACAATGTGGAATGTTATATCAGTGCATACAATGTAGATAATGACAAGGTGTTTTCCATTCCATCTAATCAACCTGTGTGTAGCTAAGTGTATGGAAATTAATGTGTTACACTCATGCCCCCAATATGGTATTTGAGTATACGAAATATGAACTAAATATTTAATTGATGAATCTATATAAATTAACTAAATGTTGGAGTGATCATGTTTCACATGATGTCCTCAAATCTAAGCAACTAATATGAATATGAGCTGAAATGACTAAATCTAAGCTAAATTCGAATATAATTGTCAAACATGTGATTGTATCTATGCAAATATCTATTGTACCTAGTGTACTAATATGTATGATCCAGACTATCCTTAATTTGGGGATACTAGACAATAACACCTTATAGTGGACAATAGTGCCCTATGGTATTAGTGTCCCAATCTAGGTACTAATGTCTACTTGGTCTAATTTTTAAGTGATTTGAATTGAATTATGAGTCTTTTTTTTTGTTTTGTGTTTTGCTTGAGTCTAATGTTTGAAACTGAGCCTATGTGTTGAAATGTATATATGAATAAAAAATAGGAACCTAATATTTTTGACAAACCCTTGTGAATGCCCCCTTTTTTTAGGGTATTTATGAAATCTATGTAAGAACTACCCTCTAAAAAAGTAACTCTACAAAATGTGTTAACTAGAGCATGTGCATGATATTCCAATATAATTTAAAAACATAACATTAGAATGTATATGTATTTGATCATAAGTAGGTAATTTAAAATGTATGTTGTAATCTAAGATTACACAAGGGTGTTAATATAGATGTAATTAATGTATACATAAGCAAAATCTAAGTAACTACCTAGGGGGTGGGGCATGATATCCATCATGGATCCCAATTAGGAAGGGTAGATGTATGAGATCCCTCATGAAATCAAAAATTGGCATGTCTATGTAACAATCAAATACAAGTGTCATGGTGTAGAAGCATACAACGAATCAAACATACAAACACATGAGGAACACAAAATATAGGCCAAGGGGTCAAAATACGAGTTACATGGGCACATATCACTAAATATGAGAATGAATACATACAAGGACATGTTCAAATGTCAACATACACAAGAAACAAGCAATTTGGCTTAAAGCCATATATAAGGACATGTTTAAATGTCCACATATAGAAGTATTAAAGTACACACAAAGGACATGGGAACATGTCCAAGGCATACAAATGGAGAAGTGGCATGGATCCAAAGAATAATGGCATATTCAACTACCCTTGAAGATAGAAGAAACATAGGAACACAATCAAGTCTAATCTATGAAAACTAGAAATGAAAGCATGTATAACTATGTAGTACAAATCTATGTAGATGCTAGGATACATATATACTATGTTTAATTAGTGATAGCTTGAAAAAAATATAAGAAATGAGGAGAAATGATCAATATTAAGATAAATCAATGCATAAAATAAAATGTATAGTATGTAAATATAAAACTTGGTGTTAAAAACTATATAAGAGATGCCCCTAGTGGGTATGTATATCAAATGTATAAACTTGGATCAGTGTAAATGCCCCAAATGAGTAACTGATAGCTAGTTTGAATTGATGTAGTGGACCATTCTAATCAATCGATAAGAACAATCAAAGCATATGTGAATGATAAAACTAGCTATACTAGGATAACTATCAATATGCAATATCTGGAAAGTAGTAGAAATGTAAACATAACAATGCATATAAGCTATAAATTTTTTTTTTTGAAATATTCAGATGTTTTTTGTAGTTTGGCATGTTATATTATTTTTGTGTTTTTTGAGTATAAGCTATATACAAGCAAATGAAAATAAACTATGTACAAAGAACAAGGGAAAGAAAGAAGCATGTACAAGGATACAAACCATAATAACCAATGAGTCTGAAGGGAGACTCACTATCACGATGTCCTATGTTGAATATAGGAATGATAATCTCTTATGTAGTGTGATTTATATGTTTTAGTTGAATGATTTTGTAGTAGGAATCTGAGTATTGTTTATCATCACAATCATAATAACCTAGTGTGTTGGAGGTAACTATCTCATGCTATGGAGTTGACCATTCTAAATTATGCTTTAGCATGTTTATTGTGATTTTTCCCTTTGAAAATGTGATTATTTTAGACATATGGTATTGTGGAGGATTTTTTTCTACAAAACCTATTTTGAGAATGTTTGTAGGTTGAGCATGATTTTGATTTTACAACTTAAGATCTTTTTTTTTCTATAACATGTCCTATGTATCTAGATGTTTTTTCTTGATAAACTATATCTATGAATGATGTGCCTTAGGATGTTTAATAAATCCCAAACCTTTGTAATGAATATTATCAACTACTAGAATAGAAGTGATACCTTGGGCCTATTTTCCCAAACCTTAACAATGATAATCAAATTATTACTGATATTTATGACCAAAATTATACCATATTGAATGTTGAGCCTCCTTTTAAAAAGGTAGATTTGATTGATTTATATGTTCTTATTGTATTATTTCTTGATATGATTATGCTTTTTGAACTTTTTGTTGTCTAATTTATGATTTTATGAGGATACAAACCATACTAACCAATGAGTCTCAAGGGAGACTCACTATTACCATGTCCTATGTTGAATATAGGAATGATAATCTCTTATGTAGTGTGATTGATATGTTGTAGTTGAATGATTTTGTAGTAGGAATCTGAGTATTGTTTATCATCAGAATCATAATAACCTAGTGTGTTGGAGGTAACTGCATCATCCTATGGAGTTGACCATTCTAAATTTTGCTTTGGCATTTTAATTGTGATTTTTCCCTTTGAAAATGTGATTATTGTAGACATATGGTATTGTGGAGGATTTTTTTCTACAAAACCTATTTTGAGAATGTTTTTAGGTTGAGCATGATTTTGATTTTATAACTTAAGATCTTTCTCTTTCTATAACATGTCCTATGTATCTAGATGTTTTTTCTTAATAAACTATATCTATGAATGATATGCCTTAGGATGTTTAATAAATACCAAACCTTGTTAACCAATATTATCAACTACTAGAATATAAGTGATGCCCTGGGCCTATTTTCCCAAACCTTAACCATGATAATCAAACTGTTATTGATATTTATGACCAAAATTATATACCATATTGAATGTTGAGAATCATTTTATAAAGGTAGAATTGATTGATTTATATGTTCTTGTTGTATTTTTTCTTGATATGATTGTGCTTTTTGAACCTTTTGTTGTTCTAATTTATGCTTTGGTAATCATTTTTGTATTGTTTCCGAGTTTGACCCTTTTTGAATTAGTGGATGTGCCATTGTATGTTATGAATATGAAGTGTCACTTTGTGAGTCATTTTTATCCATTATCTTTTGTACTTTCCTTTTTAATGTTAAACATGGTGTGGTGCCCATCTATTCCATGATATGAACAAAAATGTCTAGATCTCCTCATTGAGTGTAGAGGAGGTAGGTTGATAAACTTAGATTTAATCATGTCCCTTATTATCTCACTTGAACTCTTATTTGACCTTTGAATATTTTTGGAATCACTAGTTATAGATGTACTTTGTTATGATTTCTTGTTCTAATATGTAACATTGTTTTCCACAAATTTACTAGTTGAAGATGTATAAAGATGATTTACACTATTGTGTTATAGATGCCTTTGTCTTTTAAATTGTTTTTCCAATGTTTTAATATTTTCATGTAATGTTTGATTTTGATTTTTTAAACCTATAATTATATTTTTCATATGGATAAGTTGATCACATAGATTTTCACAAGTGAAAACCCTAGTTATTTCTATTTGAAAATGTAGGCACACACCCTAAAGGGAAGAGGTGTGAAAAGGCTGAGTAGGGGGATTAGTGATAGTGTTATAGGATGATTCATATCAAAATTAATTTCCTACAATTAAACATGAAAAAATAAGTACTTAAGAGATGATCAAAAGTAAAAGACTATGCTGAAATAATGTAACTGAGTAAAGGTGAGTAAAGAGAGGAAAGAAATGAATATACCTCATTGGGTATATGACAACCTATGTATTTGATTGTGCATAGTAGTCATATCATTGAATATTTTTTACTGAGATGATAGCTTTCTCAATCCTCATATGTGTGGCTCAATAACTCAATCTGATTTTGACTCCATCATTGCCCACCACTATTTGATGGATCTTAATCTCTATGAATTGCTTGGATAAGACTGTAAATGTTTATAATCTTCTAATTTAGGTCAGTCAAGAACTCAAATAGGCCATGAATCCATCATTATTGACCTGTGTGAAGTATATGTATATCTAATTATTTGTAAAGTGTCAAAAGTATCTAACTGAGTAAATCTAATGGTGTATTCAACTCTGTAGCCTCTCAAGTATATTAGGTAGCTCTAGGACACTTGGTAATGCCAACCACTATAAATTAAGGCATGAATTTGGTGACAATATGGAATGTTATATAAAATGTATCTAGTGTAGATAATGACAAGGTTTTTTTCCCATTCTATCTGCTCAACCTGTGTGTAGCTAAGTGTATGGAAATTAATGTGTCACACACATCCCCCCAATATGGCATTCGGGTATATTGAATTTAAACTAAGTATTTAATAGATGAATCTATATAAATGAAATAAATGTGGGATTTATCATGTTACACATGATGTCCCCAAATCTAAGTAACTAGTATGAATATGAGATGAAATGACTAAATCTGAGCTAAATCTAAACATAATTGTCAAACATCTAATTGTATCTATGTAAATATGTATTGTACCTAGTGTATTAAATTATATGATCTAGAATATCTTAAAGTTGGGGATATTAGACAGTAGTGCCTTCTAGTGGACAATAATTCCCCATGGTATTAGTGTCCCAATCTACTTGCTAATGTCTGCCTGGTCTAATTTTTAAGTGATTTGAACTGAATTATGAGTATTTTTTTTGTTTTGTGTTTGGCTTGAGTCTAATGTTTAAAAATGAGCCTATGTGTTGAAATGTATATATGAATAGAAAAATATGATCCTGATCTTTGTGACAAACCCTTGTGAATTTCCTCTTTTTTTAGGGTATTTATGAAAGCTATGTAAGAACTTCCCTCTAAAAAATTAACTCTAAAAAATGTGTTAGATAGATCATGTGCATAATATTCTAATATAATTTAAAAACATAACATCAGAATGTAAATGTATTTGAGCATAAGTAGGTAATATAAGATGTATGTTTTAATCTAAAACTACACGAGGGTGTCAAGATAGATGTAATTAATGTATATAGAAGTAAATACCTAGGGGGATGGGGCATGATGTCCATCATGGATCCCAAGTAGGAAGGGTAGATGTATGAGGGCACTCATGAAATCAAAAATTGGTGTGTCTATATAACAATCAAATACAAGTGTCATGGTGTAGAAGCATACAAGGAATCAAACATACAAGCATATGAGGAACACAAAAGATAGGCCAAGGGGCCAAAATATGAGGTACATGGGCACATATCACTAAATATGAGAATGAATACATACAATGACATTTTCAAATGTCCAAATACACAAGTAATAAGTAATTTGGCTTAGAACCATATATAAGGACATGTTTAAATGTCCACATATAGAAGTAGGAAATAAATACAAAGGACATGGGAACATGTCCAAGGCATAAAAATTGAGAAGAGGCATAGATCCAAAGAATAATGGCATATTCAAATGCCCTTAAAGATAGGAGAAACATAGGAACACAATCAAGTTTAATCTATGAAAACTAGAAATGAAAGCATGTATAACTATGTAATACAAATCTATGTAGATGCTAAGATACACATATACTATGTATAATTAGTGATAGCTAGAAAAAAATATAAGCAATGAGGAGAAATGATCAATATCAAGATAAATCAATGTGTAAAATAGAATGTATAGTATGTAAATACAAAACCTAGTTATAGAAACTATATAGGAGATGCCTCCAATGGGTATATGTATAAAATGTATAAACTTAGATCCATGTAAATGCCCCAAATGAGTAGATGATAGTTAGTTTGAATCGATGTAGTGGACTAGAGTCCTATCTAAAATCTACAAGTAATCGATAAGAAAAATCAAAGCATATGTGAATGATAAAACCAACTATACTAGGATAACTAGAAATATGGAATATCTAGAAAGCAGTAGAAATGTAAACATAAAAATGCATATAATCTATAAAATTTTGTGTTTCCAAAATATTTTTTGTGTTTTTGGAGTATAAGCTATGTACAAGCAAATCAAAATAAACTATGTACAAAGAACAAGGGAAAGAAGGAAGCATGTACAAGGATACAAACCATACTAACCAATGAGTCTAAAGGGAGACTCACTATCACCATGTTCTATGTTGAATATAGTAATGATAATCTCTTATGTAGTGTGATTGATATGTTATAGTTAAATGATTTTGTAGTCATAATATGAGTATTGTTTATCATTAGAATCATAATAACCTAGTGTGTTAGAGGTAACTTCCTCATGCTATGGAGTTGACCATTCTAAATTGTGCTTTGGCATATTTATTGTGATTTTTCCCTTTGAAATATTTATTATTATAGACATATGGTATTATGGAATAATTTTTTTTACAAAACCTATTTTGAGAATGTTGTAGGTCGAGCATGATTTTGATTTTGCAACTTAAGATCTTGCTCTTTCTATAACATGTCCTATGTATCTGGATATTTTTTCTTCATAAAATATATCTATGAATGATGTACCTTAGGCTATTTAATAAATCCCAAACCTTGTTAACCAATATTATCAACTACTAGAATATGAGAAGTGATGCCTTGGGCCTATTTTCCCAAACCTTAACCATGATAATCAAATTGTTATTGATATTTATGACCAAAATTAAACCATATTAAATTTTGAGCCTCCTTTTTTAAATGTAGATTTGATTGATTTATATGTTCTTGTTGTATTATTTCTTGATATGATTGTGCTTTTTGAACCTTTTGTTGTTCTAATTTACGATTTGGTAATCATTTTTGTATTGTTTCCGAGTTTGACCCTTTTTGAATTAGTGGATGTGCCATTGTATGTTATGCATATTAAGTGTCACTTTGTGAGTCATTTGTATCTATTATCTTTTGTATTTTCCTTTTTAATGTTAAACATGGTGTGGTGCCCATCTATTATATGATTTGCATAAAAATGTCTAGATCTCCTCATTGGGTGTAGAGGAGGTAGGTTGATTAACTTAGATTTAATCATGTCCCTTATTATCTTACTTGAAATCTTATTTGACCTTTGAATATTTTTGTAATAACTAGTTGTAGATGTAATTTATTGTGATTTTATGTTATAATATGTAACATTATTTTCCACAAATTGACTAGTTGAAGATGTATAAACATGATTTACACTATTGTGTTCGAGATGCCTTTGTCTTGTACTTTAATATTTTCATGTAATATTTGATTTTGATTTTTCAAACCTATAATTATTCTTTTCATATTGATAAGTTGATCATATAGATTTTCACAAGTGAAAATCCTATTTATTTCTATTTGAACATGTAGGCACACACCCTATAGGGAAGAGGTGTGAAAAGGATGAGTAAGAGGATTAGTGACAGTGTTATAGGATGCTTCATATTATGGAGTAATGATAACATGGACCTAGTTAGATGGAAATTATCTATAACCCTCATGGAGATGAGGAGGGGAAGGAGATTCTTTCATGTGCATAATATATGACATTGAAGCTTGAAACATAGTTATTAGCTTATGTGATAAATCTTCTATGTGTGTATAGGTTTACTTATTAATGGAATTCCATATATAATAAAGATAACATGCTATAAGATATGAAATATATTTAAATTGATATAAATTATCATCTATAGTGTGTTTATGTCTTTTCTAAGTTCATTCTGAATTAAAGGAAATAAGCATGTAAATGAAAGTATTAGACTTTGTAACAAAAAGTGATTGATTTTTCTATTATTATGATGATGATTATATGAATTAGAAGATATATGAATATAAAATTTGAGTATAAATAAAAAAGGATACAAACCCTAAGTGTGTCTAAGGTTAGGGTTTTTTTAATCTAGGGTTTCTTTTACAATAATTTAAATTAGATATAAAATAAATTCAAAACCTAATATGAAATTGATTTTAATTAGCTAGGTTGTATAAAAAATTAAAAATAAAAATTATGCATCCCTAAATTTATTACACAAAATTTGGATAAATGCAAGATAGGGTTTGAAGCAATATGCAAAGTAAGATGAGTTCACTAAATGATTTAAAATTTTAGGGTTTTACTATGAAAATCCTATGTTTAGATTAAAGGGATGAGATGTCTAAATTAGTCAAATAAATATGTAATATTTAATTAATAATTTGCTATAGTATTTGACCTTATTTGAATTTCTAAAAATAATAATAAATAGGGATAAATAGAGACTTAACTAAAAACTTACTTTTGCAGATGATATGGGTTCTAAAAGCTGAGATCTAGGTAGTTCTAAGTGTTATCAACGGGATTATAGTGTTCATCTACTCACTAGATAGTAACAACTAGTATGTAAAGTACTACCACATTTATGTAGTGTCCTCTAGGTGGTAGTAGTGTCCCCTTTATGAGACTATTCCTATTTTCTATGAGCACATGTGCATGTGTTTTAAGGTCCTATTCTTGTGTGTATAAAACCTAAAACTTTATTTCATACCTAGAAAAACTAATTTAGTATACAAACCCTAATCCTCCTTAAAAGTATAACATGAGCAATAATTATTAGTTTGTTATTAGGATGGACTATACATCCTCAACACCCCTATGTGAAGAGATTTTCGTACATACTAGTACTCCAAAGATGGATCAATCTTGATGTAGTTATCCCACCTAGTTCTTGATGCAAGTGCAAGTGAATACTATAATGAGAGTGGACTTAGATGCCTTGAATGTCATTGAGATTTTAAATGTTTGAAAACTAGTCTTAGGGATGTTTTAGATGGTATTATGTAGAATTAGGATGGAATAGGGATCAAATACCTTGATTTTTCTCAACTTTATCTTTGGTTTGAATAATTTTTTGCATCCATTTTACATCTAGTGAATAGAGGTGGATTAGACTTGTAGGTATAGGGTTCTAATGCTTATGTGGATAAAATGTATGCTAAGTATGAGTTTAGGTGGGGTAAATGTTTAAAAAACTATCTTTTAGGAATAACTAGGGATAAGGATAGTAGCGCCCAATTAGGGACACTAGTGCCATGTAGCTTTAGTGTCCCAAATGTGGCACTAATGTCTTCTTTATAGACTGCTAAATAATTTGGATTGGGATATGAGATGATAGTTTTGTGAGTATGTTTTAACTAGTTATAGGTGACAATGGTCTATTGAATGACTAGAAAAGTATGTCTAGTGATCAAGGATAAGTTTATGTCTTGCATAGGGATAGGTTAACTCAAGTGACACTCTTAGCATATAATTACCACTTTTAGGAGATTAGATAGTGGTAGTTGGTGTAGTATATGTATAGGATGTATTTATTACTAATTTGTGACTTTTTAAATTAAAATATACTATATTAGGGAAGGTAAATGTTGGGTCACATCCATATAGGGGAATTTCCCCAAAAAGTGTAGTAATAAAGTAAAACTTAAAATAGGAAATGGGTAGGAGACTAAATGTTAATAAGTAGGTAAAAGATATTTATGATGATTCAGTGAAAAATCATCACAAAAAATAATATGGTATCAACCAGGCTGATGTAATTTAAAGGGGAGAATTTTCATGAGTAGTCAACATAATTTATGGTGGTTGATATAGTTATACTTGTGGTGGTCAATAACATAGTTCATGACTGATAGCATATAAAGATGGTTGAAAACATACACATTGGTTGAATAGTTTGTAGAGAAGGATGATATAGTATATAAATATGATACAGTCTAAATTGTGATAGGGATGATGTAGGCTAGTTACATGATTGATAGTGTTGAGTGTAATAGATGGCCAATGTAGTTTTTTACATGGCTAATATAGTTAATAAAATGACAAAGGGGTTGATTTAGTATTGTACATGGTCAATGAAATAGTTAATTTAATTGTTTATTTTTTTCAATTTTTTTAATATTATTTGTGTCAACTTTGGGATAGATAGCTAATAGGTGTTCTACTATTTGACATTTTTAAAAAGATACAGAGACTCTAGAGACTAGAGGATGCACTTTGGTTACTAGATCTAATAGATAGATTATTTATCATGGATCAATATCAACTTACTACACTTGGTTTTGGTGGGCTCATGGAGATGAAACACATCCTATTGAGCATTGAGTTAGTCAAAATGTTCCTAAGAACATGGGAGAGACTAACTAATAAATTTTGATGGGTGGTGAATGGGTATACGATTGAGTTAAGGATTACCCTAGAGGATGTGCATGTATTATTAGGACTCCCAATTATAGGCATGATAGTGTTGTGTAATACACTAGATTCATATGATTATAGGTGATCCTTAGCATTGTGGGAGATAGGCTCAGAGAGATATGCTTAGCCTAGGTTGGTGGTGCATCTTTTTGATGTGTATGTTTTGGTCATTATAAATATCTAAAAGACCATTATGGGACTTGTGAAAGCTCAATTGATCTATCACAAGTCAAATGGGAATGTCTTGTTATATATTATATATTTATGTTGTTCAATGTTAGAGCATGGCACATTATATTATTTAGGTTCTATGATTTGGGTGTAGTTAGTGCATGATTTTTATAGTATTTTATTTAGGGGCTAACATACTATGAGACCAATTGTAATTTTTTATAGTTATATATATTAGAGGTTTCTTATATATGATGATAGGATTACATAATGTTAATGATGATGCCTCTCACATGTGTGGAGGTGGACACAATACCATGTGGTGCAAGTTGTACTACATGTTTTGATGTTATAGAGTGTGATATAGGGTGATATTATTTGGTGCCCATATCAAGGCATCACAGATACTTGGTAGTCCTGGTCAAGTGATTTTTAGGCACATGGTTAACTAAGGACTATATGACATTATCATTTATGAGTGGAGACACATCATGTACCAAAGTAGTTTGGGTTGCCACATCTAATAGCTCTTATAGTGGTTCCTCCATTTTGGGCTTGAAACATGAGGGAATAGTATGGTGTGGGAGGTATGGGGACACTAATAGATATTCCCATTATACAACCTCATCAAGTGAGTTTTTTTATATGAATATGATGGTAATATAAAGGAGATAGAGTACTAGGTGTTATACCACAATAACATATATTGAAACCACTACCATGGTTTTAAAAATAAATATGAGCTCTAGTGATACCATTAATATAACTAGAGGCACACCCATAGGGATATCTAACAACACATCCTATGTTGATTTAATCTATTATATGATAGATTCATATTAGAGAACAACATGTTTATGTTATCCAAAATGTCTAATATAGAGGTTTTTCACCACCATAGATCCATGTTACATAGGAAGTGCTTGATATTCAAGCAGATATAGAAACTATTAGTGAATAAGATGTGGTTTATTTTGATTATTTTGATATAATGTAGATATAAATACATGCTTAAGTATATGTATGATTTTGGAGATATATATGTGAGATATGATGTAATTTTGGTTTTAAATTTTTTAAGTGTTGTATTGGAGGAGACCTAATGGGATACTATGGTGGATATAGTTTATCATAATATGTTACATGGCATGGTATCATGGCATGATATTACACATATGGTTGATCATGTGATGCCTTCAGCACTTACATATGCTAGTTGGTTTTGATTGGTTAGTGAGGTGGCTCAAGGGATATAAAGACTATAATATGTGACTCAGGTTTCATCACCACTAGGAATTATTCAGGGGGAGATGATATTATAGTAGTTACTAGCTAAAGAGAGAGTCACCTAATTGGCTACAATTAAGTACTTGACAAATTTTTAGTCCTAGGTAGCCAATTTTCAAGGATGGGTAGATGGGTTTTGATCATGGATGAATTCACTATAGAAAAATATTTAGAAAGGGTAGTCACAAGCCTATATGGATAGTGTATCACATCCTTAAGATGGACCTCAACCTTAGAGCTATATTTTTTATTATGATTATATCATGTTGTATCAAACTCTCTCTCTCTCTCTCTCTCTCTCTCTCTCTCTCTCTCTCTCTCTCTCTCTCTCTCTCTCTCTCTCTCTCTCTCCTCTCTCTCTCTCTCTCCTCTCTCTCTCCTCTCTCCTCTCTCTCTCTCTCTCTCTCTCTCTCTCTCTCTCTCTCTCTCTCTCTCTCTCTCTCTCTCTCTCTCTCTCTCTCTCTCTCTCTCTCTCTCTCTCTCTCTCTCTCTCTCTCTCTCTCTCACACACACACACACACACACACTCTTATGACTCATCGATGATATGTATCTATTTTATTCCTAGAATATTTTTTTGTTTCTTTACACTATGATAAAATATATGATGTATGTATTATTATTTCCTATAAAATGTGAGAAAATACATGTTCAACAAGAATTTAAATAAAGAAAACATGGAACCAAATTATTAAAAGAGAACAACAATAAATAAATGTCAAAATATGTCAAATAAATGTTTTTATAATATGTAATAAAAGATAAAAACATATGCTAAAATAAATATATGTGAATATGAGAAATATAAAAATAAGATCACAAACCAAGAAATATGTAAAAATGACAAATCAACTTGATACTTGTGCTAGTTCATAATGTAGAAGAGTATGACCATTTATGGACATGTCAAAATGTGGAACATTGTGTTTATGGGATATAGGGGTATTTTTTGAGGAAGGCTTGGCCCTATCCAATTTTTATTATTATAACTCACAAGAGGAAAATCGATGAGGTATGAAAATAGGAATTATGATCAAAGGTATGATCATCTAACAAATAATATTCATCAAGTGAAATATCAAGAATAATGTGATGGAAAGTACTACATAGACATTTTAATAATCCTTAATATAAATGAGACACACTAAGTGGATTTGTAAGTGATAATAATTTATTTTAATAAAAAGGACCTAATATACTCTAACTAGTAGATGAAATTTTTTGGGTTAACAAGTGAGGTACATAAATCATCCCATGAAGGTTATATGTGTAGGAAAAAGTAAAATGGGCATACCTTCCCACAACATGTTCTTTGTTCCTCAGGACCCATTACAAAGTCATTGATCTACTATGATTATTTGGTATTTTTATGAGAAAATAGGTGGAACTAAATAGTATAATTAGACCTCTTATCCTAGTCTACTAGCTTACTACATCCAATAGATCTTAGCTCTATCATGAGGCCAACTATAAAGTTTGAGATTAAACTATAATAATATATGTGCCAAAGAATAATCATATATTTTAGTGTGATTTTTACTTTTGAATTTTTAATTTGATTTTTATGATTTGATTTTTTTCTTTTATGCTTTGGATTTTTATTTTTTTAGCTTTTTTTGTTCCTCCTCCATATGGATTTGGAAAACTAATCACTAGTGATATAAGTGACAAACACAATAAATCATACACTTTAATTACAAGATATAAGTACTTAAATAATATTTTTTCCTTAAACATTCGTAGACTTTCCTACAAGTAAGTGTGTAATCTCAAGACTAACCTATATGTGCTTTTAAATAAAATAATGATAAGGGATAAATTAGGATCCTTAAGAGACCCATTTTTGTAATAAATGGAACAATGATGAATATGATTTATAGTTGATCATGAAAGGAAATATAATAGTATTGGGTGTGGTATAATATCTATGTCACATAAATAACTATATTATTCATCATAATAAGCTAACACAAGCATGGATATAAGGAAGAGTCATCCCAAAATAAGGGGAAGACAAATGGTTGCCAAATATAAATGAATCATAGATAACAAATTGAATTTAGAAAGAATTTTTTGTAAGAAAAATATCATAAATGCAGAAATTATATTAAAAAAATTACATATAGGAATCATGAGATCAAGAGATGAACAATGTATCAAAAAGTTATAGTGAATTTTTAGTATGAATTCTAACTCATATGCAAATTTGAATAATACTGTGATGTAGCACAAAAATGTGCTCATAAATGTTGATATATTTCATGACATACATCATTAATAACATCAAATAAATCTTATTATATTTGAAATCTAACTTTATTACTCTTATCTATCTTCAGAGAGAGTTATGTGAGGACTTCCTAACACATGGTATCTATGGAGAAAGTAAACATGCTAGAATAAGGATGATTGTATGTAACCTCTTGTGAAGGTTAATCAATGTGAGGAACTAGTACTAAAATGTGACTAATATATTTAGATCTTGGGAATGATGTGAATTATTGGGAAGGCTAAGCCTTTGCACTTTAATGACTTTGAGTGTGTTTCTAAGAAGGTGATGATTTAGGTTACGGTAAATCATGAAAATGTTGTTGCATTACTTTACACCTATATATGTGTTGTGTATCACATTGATACCAAAAGAAATAAACATAACCATGTTTAGGGATATAATCTATAATTATCTTAAGAAAAGGTAGGTTTTTATCAATAGGAGATTTTATGTTATTTAGATGAAACATATTAATAAACTATTGAAGTCGTTGACAATAAGTAAAAATTATGCATGTGTGTGTCATGAAAACATAAAACACATCTAGGAATAGCTGATTTTTTAGGTTTAATATTTGTGTTAGGAGTGAAACTTTATGCCTATTTATGTGTTAACAATCTCTACTATGTATGATAATATTTGGTGCAATTACTAGAAACCTTATGTAATTCATAATATGGCTCATCTACCCATGATGTAGGTGAGGGATCAAGCTTGGGAAAAGGTAATAATTAATCAAAATCAATAGGATAACTTAGATTGGGTTCAATACAAGGCTAAATAATTATAAGATAAGGTCACAATGTAGGTCATAGTAATGTGGTTAACATCTTAGGAGGGAGCATGCTCGAAGGATAAAATAATTTAGCAAACTTATATAGTCTAGTCATGGCCTAATCAAGAAGCATACTCTGAAGAGGCTCAAAAGTGACTAAATGAGAATTAGTTGGTATTTGATCCATCTCAAACTTTTGAATTTCAAGTGAAGAATAAATAATGTTAGGTATGGTATAATAACATGGAACTACATAAATAGAGTTAATACTATTTAAATACAAATAATGTTGTAAAAGAAGAATGATATCAAAGTATTTATGTATGTTTATCTTGAGAAAATACAACTAAAAATGGATCATCTAATGAATATATATCATCATCATTAAGGGTATGAAGATCAATGGTATAAAATTCAATTATTGTATTGATTGATGAAGGATGGGGAATGGGTTGTTTTGGCATCACTATGGAAGCAATAATTTCACACATCATTTTTTTGTGAGACCTAAGTCATAAATAAGTAGGTAATTGAGTAATTATATGTGAAGGGTGATTGATGGTTTTTATTTTAAAATTGATCTCACAAAGTTTATCACTATTAAAATCTAATAGATTATGTGGTATATTGATTATAAGTTTAAGGTGTCCATTATAACCTCTATTAGAATTAATGGGATAATAAAAGCTTTGAGATTCATGAAAATGAATATTAGGTAAAGGTTCAAGTGTGGGTATTTTAAAAACACTACATTATTAGAATTTTTTAAAATTATAAGGGTTCATGTCTCCTTGAATCTTATATATAACATCATTATGAAATAATTTAACACATTGGCACATGGACAAAGCTATATCTCTCATGTGATGTGTCCAAGATAAACCAAGTAAACTATTATATGATAATGAGAATTTAAATATCATGACTTTAATACAAATCAAGATAGGAAGAACTATGATAGGAAGTCAAACAAAACCTAGAGGAAGCATTTATCTTAGATCATATCTTTGGCATGTACTTTAGATATATTTAAGGTTTTATTCCAAGTATATAAGAATTTTAATGAAGTCAATGTATGTGATTCAAGTGATATAAACTTCATCAATCAAAGTATGCTTTACTTGGATATCACCAACTTGGACACTAATGAATAATAGAGCATCATTTGTGTGAAGTAATATTTTGTCAAAGATTATTGAATCAATGGGAAACTTGGTTGAGAGAGAAGTGTCTATAGTTAGTCAATGTGTATGGACATTTCCTCACATTATTGAATAATATTATCCTTAGACCCAGACAAAGTAGCTTCTTACCTAATAGGTGAAGGTTGAAGGATGTTCATTTTGAATAAGTGTTGCATTAAGAAATTTAAATGATGATGGGAAGTCCTCATGATTTAAATAAAATGAATTTGATATGGGAGAAGAGAAATATATTTATCGGATCCCATTAATCATAACCAATTAGAATTATATCCAACAAAGGTTATATTGTTAAAATAAGTCCATAAAAGGACTTAAAGTGCATTTAAATTAATGTTGATTGGAAGTATTTTGTTTGAAATTCATTGATATAGGTTGGCCAGGTGATTTAAACTAAGTTGAGGTGTTTTATGTCATTTTTGGCATGGTTGGATTAAGAACCAACTCTCTTGAGGTTGTTGATGTAATCAATGGAGATGTAGGTATATAAGTAGATTGATTCATGATATTTGAGGAAACTAATTTTGAGTGAGGGAGGCTAATGGTATCATATTAGTAAATGGCATAGTGATAAGAATTAATGTGTATCATTGTATTTGATATAGTTTAGATAGATGATAAGGGAACAGAGTATGTTTTTTTATGTTTGATATTTGTGAAGTGAGATGAATATATAAGTATCTTAAACAATGTGGAAAGTATTAAAATTTTTATAGATATAATGTGGATAATTATAAATATATGATACTACACCACTCATGTTGTTCATGTTAAATATAATTTCATCATTGGTTAGAGAGTTAGGATCAATTGAAGTATCCACAACATTAGAGGTAGGAGGTTGAGTAGTATTATATTGGTGATTGGGAAGTGGATATTTATAGATATTTAGGTGATCATTAGCTTGATTAAGAGCTTCATGCTTAACTTTAGAATAATGAGATTTAGCTACATTTTCATATGCTTATTTACATTAGTGAATCATAGTTTCATGATCAAAGTTAGGACCAAAAAGAAATTCAAGAGTAATTTTCCTAACTTTCCTACAAGTTTCATGAGAATGTCCCCAACTTATATGATACCAACATAACTAGCGTGGATCATACCAACATTTGATAGGGTGAGTAAGATCAAGTTATCATGTTAAAGGTTTAGAATAAATTTTTGGATTTCCACAATGGAAAGAGGTTAGTTAACATCCACATTATTTACATAGGAAGATATGGAAGAAGAAGGCTAAAAGTTAATATTTGTGAATGGCAGAGAAAGAGATGCATCATTTAATACACTTGGAATAATAGAATCTTGGATGATGTGTATATAATAATTGGTATCTTTGACACTATCATTACTAGCATGTTAGTTTTAGATCTCATAAGCATGAAAGTTTTGATTGGAGGCTGGGAAGGCTTGAATTGTCTTATTAATAAATCTTGGCATTTAGCTTGATCAGAGGCATCTTAGAAATATCTTGGAGATAAATTCCTAACATGGTATTAGAGTTTAGGATGAAGATAATTAGTGAAAAAATGGAAGAGATTATCTTTAGACATGTTGTGTTAAGATTTTTAGGATAAGGCTTTCCATCTTATAATGAAAACTTGAAAAGTTTTATATTTTTACCTATTTATAGTTAATAAATTTTGCTAAGTTATTTTTAGGTAGATTGATGGACCGAGCACACACAGGTAAAAGGTAAATCTATATTGTATTTTACCAGTGTTTAACACAAAAGTAAATAAAAAATATTCAATGCAAAATCAACTTGTTTTATTTTTGTACAAGGTAATATTTAAAGTCTTATGGAGAAGAAGTTGGTTAAAGAAAATTAACTCATAGGTATAACCGACCCATTAATCGAAAATAAATAGATTTAAATAAAACATAAATAAATATCTTTGGATAAATAATCCAAAAAAATCCTCTTGATCCAAAAGGGTTTATAATAAAAATACTAGAGCAATGACTCTAAAATCATTGAAGAAACTATAACTGGTACACTTCACCTATGGTACTAACCAAAAATTTATGTCACTTCATAAAAAATCCCACCCCTTTGAGTTTGGAAAAAAATGGCTATTAAACACAATCAAAGCCTACTCATCCCTAATGATTATGATATCATACTACATTAAAACATGATTAGGCATGTTTAACTACATCAACCCACATAAGGTCCCACATAGGAACCCATCTAAGTGATAAAAATGCACTCTTTATGGCACATCTCCCTAATGTCTAACAAACACTGATGAATTTTTCTCAACACTATTGTTTCTAATAACTCCTATCAACTCGTACTGTCACTAATGATTATTCAAAGACCAACCAATACTATATCTTCTCCCCTATTAGGAGAGAGGTGAGAAGTTGTACACCAAGAGAATTAAAATCAAATAAATTTATCTTTTCCATGTCATGAATATTAGGTATAGAAATCCAAAAATAGAATTGAAAATAAGAACACAAGCCAAAAAAATTGCTACCAAAATTGTCATTCAAGCGTTGAACCTAAACTCTGAGTGAATACCTAACTAGTAAAGGGTAATAGTCCTCCAGCCTCTAACAAATCCTTCAACCTATAGTATGACACTTAGATTTTTTCAATCACAAATATTATGATGTACCTGTAAAGGATAATACATTTTTTTGATAGCACAAGTGTAGTATTTTAAACTTTTCATTTTGGAGGTGTCAATTTCCACTGATAATACACCTTTATACATTAATTTTAATAAATTTATTGTAAAAATAATATAAATATAGTTCAAAATAAAAAATTAACCATTCCAATATGTTTGAAACATCCCAAAACCTATAAATTGATTGGTCACATGACTACCTTCAAAGAAAATAGAGATTTATTGAAAAAAGTTTCATAGTACAAGTCACTCAATTACAAACATGACAAAAAATACGTCCACAAATTTCAAAAAAAAAAATACTTTGGAGGTTTAAAATATTTACCTCTCCACTTACATGTGACTACAAAAATTATTCTATCTAATTTAAAAATCAACCAATTTGATAATATGAATAGAGAATATTCTATTTAACCCTGATTTCTCTAATTTGCAAAATAAAATCTTTACCTCTTCACTGTCATGTGAATAAAAAAAATATTATATCCACATTACCATCAACAAATTTTATAATATAAATATATAATATTCTTTTTAAACCATTATTTCTCTGATTTGAATATGTGTATGTGTGTGTGTGTGTGTGTGTGTGTGAAATATTTTTACTTTATTTGACTTTCATGTAAAATTATGTGCATTTATTCCTTTGGTGGGTCCCATGTCAATAAAATACGATTGGAAATAAAATATTTAATAAATGAAAACCACTATTGTGCTTTATTTCCTTCTAGTACACTCTAGGCCATATAAGGTCATACTACTATAAATTCCAAGCTTAAATTTTTTGTGAAACTCTTAGATTTCAAAAAAAGGCCGTACAATTTTTTACAGGGGCATACCAAAAAAATTCTATTGTTTTTAGACCTTATAATTCTATTTTTGGGAAAAAAAAACACTAAATTACTACATTAAAAAAATCTACACCACTACATTTCTACACTGTATAATAATTCAGTCACACAAAATTTGATTTAAAAAAAATGGACACGTATTACTCCATACCTCTTCCTCTTTTCATCATGATTTCTCTTCGATCTTGGCTTCACATGGATCCTCAAATCATTCACCAAAAAATTCTTTTTTATAACTTTATCTGATACCACTGATGGACCAAGGGTACATAGGTAAAAGTTAAATCTATATTATATTTTACTAGTGTTTAACATAAAAATAAATTAAAAATATACAATGCAAAATCAACTTGTTTTATTTTTCTACAAGTTAATATTTAAAAGCTTACAGAGAAGAAGTTGGTTAAATAAAACCAACTCATGGGTATAACTAACCTATAAACCAACAAACAAAAAAAACTAAAAAAAACATAAATAAACAACTTTGGATAAATAATCTAACATAGATCATTGATTTAAATTTATTGAACCAATGCATTGACTAAGTCTTAAAAACTAGAGATAGTATTGGACTTGATTTGATTATACCAATCTATGACATCACCTAAAAAGGTTTTAGTTATAAGTTTTATCCAATCTTTGTAAAGGTTTCCAAAGGCTTTCAAATGCAATGCAAGATCAGTAGATCCATTGTAGGCTATATTAGGATTAATACCACCTATGGTTATAATTTAAATTTGAGGGATTAATGGTTCATATTGAATATGTTTGATAAATTTATTAGGAGTGGGGGTTGAGGAATAAGACTACCTTGTGCATCTAGAATGGGGGTAGGGGGAATTTGCATTTTTCACTCCCCATTGATTAGGTTAAGCACAAATTTTTAATTTTATAATTTGATTTTGCATTTGCATCTTTTGATTAGAATTATTGGTTTGGTAAGTGTCCATTTGATTCATGGCTTGCAATATTATTTTTTCAATGTTTATGGCTTGTTGGCTAGTAGTAGTGGCTTAAGATGAACTAGTAGTAGTGATATGAGATGCACTAGAAGTAGTAGCATGATATGTGCTAGTAGTATCTTTAATTTGAGTGTTAATGTGGGCACTTTTATTAGGCCCACTATATGAAAAACCTACCATAGTAGTGGCTATATTAAATAGAGTAAAATAGGAAGGATAGAAGTAGTTTTGTATTGATTTACCCTAAATATTGTATAAAAACCATGGTGGTAAAAAGGGATATCTTATATGGGATCCCATCATGAGGTTATATATTACTATGGTATCTTTGACCCTATGTTGAGGGATTTTTTTAATGAAAATGATCATTTCAATAGTATATTAAAGATCACTATCATCCTCTACAATAGACATGTGTGGAGGATAATTAAATGGATTAATGGTTTTAGAAGGAGACTGTCCCAAATTATTGGTTCTAATGACCATGTGAAAGTTGCTTACAGGTGTATTTTCTATAAAAGTATAATGAGGCAAGATTTATAATGTTTATGGAATTAGTTAGATCCATCATGTTATGTTATGTTATTTCTTTAGGGTCATCAAAGATATATTGCATGATGGAGGTCTTGAAGGAAAAATTGTATTGGCCAACTCAATAAAGTAAAAAAATTACTATATTGACTCTGTTCGGTGTAGTTGTGTAGATAAAAATGTAAGGATAAAACCATATCAAACATGGTCAATGTATTGGAGTTTGGGAAAATTTTAATAGTGTTAGGAACATGAAAAGTATTATATTGAGCATGCTCGATGTAATTTATAAAACATACAATGATTAGAAATAGTGCTCATAAAATGCACTATATTAACTATGGTAAATGTAGTTACAAAGAAAAAATGTGAAATAATTGACTATATCAATCTTGGTCGATGCAATCAAATATAATTAAAAAAATTTAGTAATTTGAGTAAAATTTTCCAGTTCTAGTGATAAAGTATGAGAAATAGAGATAGAAATAAATTAAACTTATTAGACTAGATCAAACATGGTCGATGTAGTTTGTTCACACATAGACAACTATATCAACATTGGCTGATTTCATTGGAACACACAATACAAAATTATATCAATGTTAGCCAATATAATCTATAATATAAAATATAGTAGCAAGAAAAAATTTATAAATTTAACTATTTTTTCTAACTATTTATATGAAATCAAGATTAGGTATATGTGCTAAAAGGAAGTGAATGATTTATAGGCTCTCAAAAATACTTACTTGTCTATTAGATAGTTTTAGCTTGATATTTCATAGCACTGACTATGGAGGAAGTACCATTTCCATAACCCATTAAAACTAGTTTTAAAGGTAAGCTGATAGTAACTTCCTAGTGCTAACTATTAATTGGTGCACTACATAATAATATGGATAGTTGGTTTCTTAAGGTTTAATAAAAATGGGAATTTTAGTCATTTTTAAAATATTGTGAGGTACGTGAAAACTAAAGTCCATGTTTATATTTTTACTATATCTATGAGTATTTGGGCAAGCCTCTCATAATATGATGTCTATAAACAATAGACAAATATTGTAAATATAGCATTACATATCCCATCATAATAGTAATTAAGTAGTTTTAAAACTATCAAAATATAATTTCTAGGAAAAGCCAAACAAAGAAAAAATAAAAGGTGAAAATCAATGTCAAAAATCAATTTACAAATTTTAATGAATGGAAATAAATAGATAATTAACTTGAAATTAAATGTTTAATTAATTATTAAAAAATAAATTTAATTTTCCTTGCTTATGTTGAAAATTAAAATACACAAAACTATATCAATGTAGGTTGATGTAGTTTATTTAGATAGTACAGATAGAGTAAACTAGATTAGACATGGCCAATATAGTTTACTGACAATAAATGTAAACATGAAAATGTATCAACCAAGGTCGATACAATTTGGCATGGAATAAAGTGAATTTATAATTATATCATTCTAGGTTGATATAGTCATTTGTGTAAAATTAATTTTGATAGAATGTAAAATTTACTTACTAGAATTGACTGTAAATAAAAACTTTATCCGACTGGGTCGATATAGTATGGTAGATAATTACCTAAAATATAGAATTATATTGGCCTTGGTCAATTTAGTAGGTTGACTAAAAATAATGTATATTGAATGTTAAAATTAGATCATCATGCATCAGAGTAGCCTATTGAAAAAAAATTGAATTAACACTGTATCGACTTGCATTGATGTAGTTTCCTAAAACAACAAACAAAAATTTAACCAGATAAACCTAAGTCTATGTAGTTTTAGAAAAGACTAAAAATAAATGATATAAATAAAAATAAATTAGACTCGGTTGATATATTTTGTGACTAAAGGATGCATAAAATTAAACTAGATCAACCTATGTTGATGTATCTGTAGATGGTAAAATCTGATTTATATAGTACCTTAGTCTTGTACACTTATAAAATACTTTTCATGGTTGTAGCTTTTAGTTATAGACCTACTCAGTGTCAAAAGGCTCATGTTAATTATATCTTTGAACCAAATTGATTTTATCTTAGTCTGACCATTGATATTCTATTAATCTAGACCTTTTATACTATACAAAAAGCTCTAAATATAATTATTATCCTTCACTGCCAGTTTTGGACCAGTCTTTCAATATCATCCATAGGAGCAGTCTTTCTACATGTTTGAAGAATTTAAAAAGTAGCCCATGAGACATATTTTTCATGTTACAACCTAGGTCATTACATGTCTTTGATTATCATACATTTCACCCTTGTGCACACACAAGCCAACACATAAGGGATAACTACATTAGTTTGTGGCCCTCTTCAGAGTATTATCTATATAGGCAACACCCACTAATAGAGGGTATTTGGGTTTAACTCAACACTGTGAGCCCACTAATCCATTTTTCTCATAATCACTCCAAGGGTGAAGATATGGGGTTTGATCATTTAAAAAAGATTAAAATCTTGTGCACACGATATAGATACATTATAATAAAGGTGACATAAAAATTAGAATTCTCTAGTTGGTTGCATCTATATCTAATCAATATTATGTGCATGCCACCTGATGTAGATTTAGAAATATGTGTCGATTTAAGAATCTAGGCCATAGAAAAGATATTTATAGAATATAAAAATATTCTAATATCATCATTCATTACACTTATATCATGTTCTCTCTTAGACCTACATGTGCATAGTAAACTAGATAAGTGTCATTTGTTTCCAATTTATTGCAATACTCCTAATCTTCCTAACCCTAGATACCACATTATCTAAAATTTAGGGCTAAACATTTGGTGAACCTGACCTTCACATATTCTTATCAAATCCTATTGTGCCCTATGGTTTTTGGCTTCTTAACCACACCATTTTAAATTTCCTTTAATATTTATTATACTCAGGTCAGTATATTCAAAAATCTCTTTTTGTTTGCCCTAATTCGATATAGATCTTTCCATTTTTGTAATTACTATTTTTAGTAAATATTGACATATGAGGAGAATGGTGTAAATATTTTATAATTAATTTTTTTATTTCATCAAAATCATATTTTATTCACAAAAATATCACATATATCTTAAATAAATTCATGTTTTATTAAAACTGCTGATTCTTTATTAGGAATATTCTAGGATTTTGTTTGTGAAACATTATACATTGTTTGGCTCATTTCTAATTTATAATAACTCAATTTTCAAATTCCTCAAATATTTTACATGTTTCCCTTTGTATAATAAGAAACCTTTTTTTGTCAAAATTATGTAAAGAATTCTCAAAACATTCAATTTAGTACATCTTGATATAAAGTGTGCAAGGAAAACATATTTTCCCCTAATTTTTTAGGTTTTGCTTATTAGATATTTTTCATAAAAAAAACTTTATCATATTTCCAAAAAACCCATCTAATCACACTTAATTTATTCATTATTATTGTGAAAAAAATATTTCTACGTTTTCTTTGAGGGTTTCAACTTTCTAGGGTTTCAAATTATTACATTTATTATTTCCAAGTTTGATTTAAATGTGAGCATAGTGTCGGTAAAAAAAATCCTTATTTATCTATCCTCCATGCTCTTTCTTTTATGTGTGTTTAAAAATTTTAAAATAGGTAAAAAAAACCTCTTCCTTTTCCTAACCCTAAGGAGGCTGATAGATCACATCCCTCTAACCAAATCTAAGCTATCACTTTTTTAATGGGTAAGGTGGGCTATCCTATAGTTTCAAATGAAGGTAATCAACACAATTTTTCCTAAAACCCCACCACCTCCCATTTCCCCTCTAGATGGTGTGTGTATGCATATTCAGTCTTAATCACTTTGGGTTTGTTCTTGTGAATCCACAAAATATCAAATTGCCATCATGAGAAATTTGATAAAAGAGTTACAAAATTATATTACATACATAAAGAATACAAAATATGTTAATTTTAATCATGTTTTGACATTTTCATATAGCACTGTTATACCTAACAAGGTTTCATATCAAAATAATAATCTAAAGAGAATTCATCTACAACTACTAATCCAAAAAGTGAAAAAAAATATAATAATAGTCCAAGTGAAATCCTAAAAGAAATGTTTCAAAACAAAGTGATTCAATTACCTTCTCTACATCTGATAAGGAGATTAAAATATTATTGTGCATATCATAGAATGCATGAGCATCATAATGATTAATTTTTTTCCTTAAATAATAAAATACAAAATATAAATGATAGTTGTGATCATATCATTAATACATCTATCTAAAAACCCACTCATATTGTGAGTAACTCTCCAAAAGCATAGGTACAAAAAAATATATGGGTGTCAAAAGATAATTTATAGAAAAAGTAGTTGAAAATGAAATAGTTATACTAAGAAAATAATAAAAATATACATCTCCATGATGATACTCAACTTTCAAAACAATATGGTGTCAGGGAATCCTTTGCTTCTTCATTACCTTCATGTTGATTCTCTTTATCTCTCAACCAACACTCCTTTGTGTGTCCTCTCTTTCCACAAAACTAGCAGGTAACACCTCTGGATTCGGATCTCCTTCCCACCTTCGACCTTGATTTCCCTTGCTCAACCTTCTCTCTTTGCCTTCCCCTGCTTTCTACACTTAGAGCATTCCCTGATGATTCACCTATGCTTCTCCTGTGTATTTCTTCATTCAAGATCACACTCACAACATCATCAACTTTTTAGATTTTAGAAGCAGATGCAAAATTACTTACTGCCATAACCAAACTATCCCAACTTTCACGTAAGGAGCATAAAATTAAAAGAGCCTTTACTTCATCATCAAAAACAATATTGACTAAAGCTAACTAGTTTACCAAACCATGGAAATCACTAAGATGAGTATGTATCGATCCACCTTCCTGCATTTGCAAAGTAAATAATTGCTTCATAAGAAATACCTTATTAAAAGCCGAGGGCTTTTCATATAAATTCGCCAAAGGATTTATCAACTCTTTCATTGTCTTGCACTGTGATAAGTTAGAAATCATAGACGATGCAAGGCTCAACAATAGTTTTGACTACCATAGGTGACCGACGTCGGTCCCTGCCTTCTTGGAGGTGACCGATGCTGGTCGATATCCTGTCGATGCTAGTTGTTGTTAACTGATCCCTGATTGATGTCAGTTGTGGCCTACCGATGTCGGTGACTGCATACCCAATGACCTCCTTTTGTTTGCAACAAGGTGAAGCTTTTAACTCCACACCCTAACAATCTCCCACTTGGAGATAAATAGTTGCACCTGTACCTATACCAGTACTTTGTCTAATCTGCATCCTAGCTTGTATTCCTCTTCAAGCTCCCACTTGAGGACAACCCACCACACTCCTTATGGTGTTAATCCTGTGCCTGAATTTCTTCATCCTCATCTTACCTTATTCTGTCATTGCTACACTTCCACTCAATCAAAAACCCCTGTGAGTAACCTGTAATCAACAAACTACTAACCAGATCTGGCCATCTATTAGTCAAACTCGCTCTGAGAACATCCAACCTTGCTCTGATACTAGTTGTCAGGGAATCCAAGAACAAACACACCTGTTCTGATCCCACTTGTTAGGATCTTGCTCCTCAGAAAGAGCACAATATGATTACCAAATACAAGCAATTAAACATGCGGAAATAACCAGGAGCACAAGTAACTAGAATTCACCAATAGCACAGAATATGAGAGACAATACACTATCTTGTATTAACATTTGTATAGAAAAGAATACAATAAAGAGATGCCACTCTCTTCCACCTTACAGAGGCTTCCCACACCTCAAGTGTACAATAATTCTTCTTCAAAACACTCTCCTACCAAAAACAGTCCCAACACACAACTCACACATAGAATTGGTGTTCACCTCTCCAACTAGTCAGTAATAACCCTGCCAGTACACCAAGCACTCTAAAGTACTTCAAGTAGATCTCCCATGAACTTGCAACTTGCAATTTAATAGACCATACTCACACATGTAGATCTCCTATGAGCTTGCAACAACCTGTAACTCAATGATCTTACAATGGAAGGATCTTCCTTGCCTTCCTATCTAGCTCATTAGTGGAACTAGGAGAAACACACACTTTGTTCTCTTCACTAGCACACTTTACAATACATGCCAATGGGTCTATAAATAGATCCCAGACTTGAACAATAACTTAGACTCTTTGTTTGCTAATAATAGACACGTAGCTCAAGACTCGAAATAGCCTTTACATGCAAACACTCCATTCACTTAACTAACTGTTCATGCAACAAATAGTTCTGGAACACATAGGTGACCGATGCCAGTCCCTGTTTGCCTGGTGCTAACCGATGTCTGCTGACTTCCTGCTGACACCAGTTGCCTTTTGCTTCATCTTGATCGACGTCGGTCATGCTACCAACACCGGTGCTCCTGGAACTTCAGCATCCTCCTTTTCTTCATCTACAAAGTTGAAGCTTTTAGGTCCACAACCTAACATATGGTTTTGAATAACATTATTTACAATACTTTAGTTATCAAGGTCAAGGATTAAGAAAACATGCACAAGACATCACTTTTTTTTATCTCTACATCTGATCATAATGATCGATAAGGTTTGGGATATAGTGGCAATACTGATGAAAAGCATTAAAAGATAAATTTTGTCGATGTAAAAGAACACGAACCTATAAATGACAATAATTTAAATAATAAAGTATAAATAAGAAAGGTAATGTTATAAAAAGAGAAATGGGTACATCAAATTTATAAAACAAGATTTCTAACAAAAGAGGTTAAAAAGTAAGAGACACTCAAAAAATATAATATTCCAAATATGGATATAAGGAAGGAAAATATAATCCTTTATTCAAATAAGACCAAATTCACTACTCATATAGATGGTGAATAATCTTTAGATGAATAGTTTAGAAAATTATGTTCTAATCCAGTCAATAACTTACCACATTATCTATTCATACCTACATGACCTAGTACCTATCAATTGAATCCATCACAAAACAATGAGAAACCAAATGTAGATAAATGAAAAAAATATATACCAAGTACATACTCACTAGAAGAGAATGATACACTTTATGATTTTACTATGCACACATATGGCACATCTCATTCTAGAAATATTATACATCTTACACTCCTCATAGATTCTCATCCTCATCTTGAGATCATTGGATATATTTTTCATCTTCAAATACTATAGAGAAAATAAACATGTTACTACTAATAATAATCCAAACAAACCTAAGATCACTCAAAAATGGTTTCTACGAACCAATACATCTACTACTTCTACTCCTTGGCTTTATACTCTTATGAGGGATACACATAGTGTTATTGATTCTCCAATTTTAGCTATGACACATATATATGATCCTTGGTAGCATCACCAATTTGATTCACTATATTTAGAGTTCAGATAATTTATATATAATCATCCCTTAGATGGGATAATTGGCTAGACTTTGCCTTCTACAAATATTCAAAAAATAAAACATTCCAAAAATATTAAAAAACCAAAAAATACAAAAATACAAAAAATATTTAGCATGTTCCTAGTTGTATTATTTATTATACATGTGTTATTTCCTCCATGTTAGTAGACAAGATATCATTATTTATTATATACACATATGTTTCACCATCATTTGAGTGTCATATATGCATACCCAAATACATGATATATGCACATACATATGTTGGGCCTTCCTTCTAATCACATAATAAGTATGTTTGGGGAATTCAATTCTTAGATCATGATAAACCTAGGTTACACTATTTTATAATCACTTTCCATTATCATGTTTGATATTATATACTTACACATGCCTATATCCATACTTATACTATAGACACTAGAATTCTGCACAATAGTTTTGAATGTTGAAACACCCCTTGATTGGACCATTACTAAACCCTTGACCATGACCATGAGTTAGGTTTAATAATTAGTTAACCAACTCATTAAATTACCCCTTTCTACCCCACTTATCCTTTGACACTTGACCATCAACAGTTAGGTCCTTTCCCTACCACTTGAACAATCACCTCACTAACTATAAACATGATAACATGGCATAATTTAATGTGTTCACCTTACCTGGTTTTAACACATCATGATGCATTTAAACCAATAGTCCTAAGCTCCTATGAAACCTTCTACCTCCATCTCTCTTTGCCTATAAAAGGAGGGGAGTAGTAGGTGAATAGGGATCCTTCACATCCATAATCAAGCATTATTGCACATAGGTGATCAAGCTTCTAGCCACCAGGTCTTCCTTCTAGAAATTTAGCAACTATAATAGAGACCCAAAACTCTACCAAAATTACCTTGAGGCAAAGTATTGTTACTCTTCCAAAATTGCTCTAGGATCAACCATCAACCATTAAGCAATAAAATAGGTACATTTTGTATTTTTAGCTTTGTTATTTTGGTTTCTAACCTCCCTACCCCAATCAAACCTTTCTACACCTACTTTATAACCCTCAAACCTTAAATAGAACTCTACCTAATCATTGACCCATTTTACAACTCCTTTTTTAAATTTTTTAAGAATACACAGCAACCATCGATGATTATCCCAACCACTAACGGTCACCTAAAACCATTGATGGTTACCCAACCACTAACAGTTAGCTTAACTATTGATGATCACCTTGATTACTGATGGTCACTATGGAAAAATATAATAGCGAGTTATTTCTAACCCTTTACTCCCAATGAAATTTGACTTTTTGTGTCCCTACTTATGCATAGACTCTTGCCTAATTTTTTGAACCTAACCCAACCTCCTTTAGCACTAGTATTGACCTACTATTGCTATATTTAGTTTAATTTTTTTATCAAGCATCTATTTCTCCTTGTATTTCATATCAATTATTTCTAGTATTTTATGCAAGTACTTTCCTTTTATCTCTTTAAACTTAATTATTATCAAAGAGTGGATTGATAACCTCCTATTAAGCTCACTATTCTTAGATCTAGCTCACACTAGGTAGTCCACCTTATTATCTTTATAATAACCCCTTTTTTAGTGCTTTCATATCTATAGGTCATCCTTCCCAAGACAAAGAGGAACTCTCCACACTCATCTAGATCATGCATGCATAAACAACTAGGTTCTTCTACTACACCCTTATTACTAGTTTCTTGCTTACTTATTTCCTAAGAAATATAGTAGAAATTGAGATAAATTTTTTGGCACACCCAATGGGACCTAGTAACATCTAGGTTCCCTTTTCTTCTTTTATTCTATGCTCATACAATAAAATTAAAAATTTCTTTTGGGTATAAAATAAACCTTGCATACATTGATTAATTGCATGTATTTAGTTCATTTAGTTAACTTAAAAATCAAAGTAATCAATCATAGTTTCACTCTTGTTATCACCCACTATACCAAACCACATAATTAATCAATACATCAAAACAGACTTGAGACAAGACCAAACTAGGATTTCATCACCTAGTGGTAACCTTAACACTTTCCTAACAATCCTACTTGGAGGTCATTACCAATGGAAGAACCATCTCAACTCTTTGGTTAAGTATAAACTCTAAAAATTAATATATACTAGCTAATCACCCAATACCCTTATCGTTGTGGTGTGTGAAGTGAAGGGGTAGGCCCCAATACCAAACCATGTATTGATTTCTAGTATAGATTCTTTTTGAGAGCCTTTAACCCCTGAAACCAACCTTAGACTTCTTTTCTAGTACCTGATCTACAAACAAACTTCTTCACACTTTCTAAGGCATAAGCCAAAAGCAATATAAAAAGAATCCTAATTTTTTAAATGCACTCTTAGTGTATGTTTAGATTACCTTGATATCTTTTTATTTTACTTGCTTTGTGTTTAAGATGTGATATTTTTGTCATTTCATTTATATTCCTCACATGGTCTTTACTAGACAATAGTTGAGGAATCAAACCAACCAAAAACCACCTTCATATTCTTCCTCCTCTATACAACATACTTCAGATGTTGGGGGTTCCCCCCATCATTTTCCCCATCCTACCATGCCTCATATAGTTGTCAAAGGTGGTGTATATTTTTCCACATTCTTTGATAACAACCCCATGGCCCTCCAACATTACCTCAATACCTTATCTTAACATACCCTTGATTCATTTCTTTCTAGTGATCTACCCTATGGGATGCCTCTTCATCTTATGGTTGGAACTACCTCTACCCAACCTATGATCACCCAAGAATCTTCTTCTACCAATATCCCATCTACTACCTCCACCGAAACTCAATCAAACATCCTAACCAATAACCAAACACCCCCTACACAAACCAACACCTCCATATAGGGGAAACCTCACCTTTTTCTACCCATAATCCACCCACTTTGGGAATATCTTCTAATATTCCCCTTATCACTACCAACCCACCAATCTCCACCCCACTTCAAAATATGGTGCTTTCTATACCTTCTACCCTTCCACCTATCAGTACTAGATTTACCACTCACCCCCAATCCACACCTCCAACCCAATCCATATAAATTTCCCAACCTACCACTTCAATCATACCTCCAAATCAATATATATCAATCCCTTAATAAATACCCATGACACCCTACCCTCCTTATATTCCTAACCTAAAAGGATACATAACACCTTCTACCCAACCTTTTGTGCCCATTAACCGTTACGTGGCATCATCCCAACCCTCAATGACCACACACCAATATGTGGAATCTTCTCAACCTTCTACCACTTATCCATATATTTCATCCACCCAACCACAATAGAACTTTTCATATAACTATATAACCTCCTAGCCCCAAATAGATTTGGTTAAAATGTTAATGGATAAAATAACCAACCTGGAGTCATCTATCTTTAGGGCTCATAACCTCTTGTCTTATGATAAAATCTATAATGAACCTATTCATCCATCTATTCCCATCTAAAATTATCATCCTCAATGGGAACTACCCAAATTCACTAATTTCCAAAGCAATGAGGATCCCCAACAAAACTTAATAGCATTTTGTCATTCTTTCTATTTAATTGCATATGATGACCTCTTCTCCTTCGTACCTTCCCTATGTCTTTATTTGGACCAGCATTAGATTGGTATAGTGATCTCACTAATCACTCCATATTTTATTTTTCTCAGATTTCCCAAACCTTTTTAGATTGCTTCTCTATCGATATATCTAAGGTCTCCATTACTAACCTTTACTCTATTAGATAATTCAATGATTAATCAATTGACAATTTTGTAGCACGATGGAAAGGTCTTATGAACCAACTCTCTTTCTCTTTTCCCCAACTTTAGTTAATCAAAATTTTACTCAGGATTTCGCTAAACACATTACTCTTACACTATAGGTTCAAACTTTTTGAACCTTTGACAAGGATTTCACCATAGCATGCAAACTCAAAATCAAAGCCATTGATGAAGGGAAATTGAAACTGAGAAATAAAAAATTATAGATTTGAATCTAATAACCCTCCCTCATCCAAAACCACCAACCCATCTAACCACCTTAACACCAAACCAAAGGTAACCACAAATGTAGTTGTCCTTAAACCCACTCCACCTCCAATTGTCAACCAACCGAACCAAACCAACTCTTCAAACTCCTCTAATTATCAAACTCAAAATCAAAGCCAAGCTTCCCCAAAACATTACACTCTAATAGGGGAGTCATATGCTTCAGTTTTGGATAAATTTCTCAAATCCAACATTATATAGCTTCCCCCCATCAAGCCTCCCCTATAATTTGATGCTTCTCACCTTGTGCCTAGTTGGTACAATGAGAATGATCTTTGTGCCTTTCACTATGTCATTGGACATGACATTAGTAGGCATAATACCTTTAAAACCATAAACTTAATTGATAAGGGATAACTTGATTAAAAAATCCCAATTCACCCCCAAATCAGTCACTTGATATCTTTTGACAACCTTTTTCTAATCATGCCCCTGCCACTAACCATGATAACAACAAACCAAAATCATCTCATGCTCGTGAGGTCCATATGATCAATGTTATTATCAGTGAACCTATCATTGAGGAAACCATTACCTCAACTACCTATTCCTCCATTCCACTCCTTGAAGTGGTGGAATCACCATCATTCCTTTAGATACTAAAATAGAGGAAGAAACCATCTCCTCTCTTTTAATTGATGAGATAATAGACTCACCTACCTCTCCTTTGATAGAAATACGAAATGAAGCAACCATTGCTTCAACTACATCTTCCTCCACTCCACTGATTGAAGTGATGGAATCACCATCCATTCCTTTAAACACTCAAATAAAGGAAGCAACCACCCCCTTTCCTTCACTTGATGCCATCACACCTTCCTCACCTATCATAAAATCACCCATTCTCTCTTTTGAAACCATTCCAAAAAATGAGATTGCCTTATCTACTCCTTCCATAGAGGAGACACCTTCCTAAATCCTATAACCTTCCATCAAGGAAAAAGGTGAATAAACCACTCCCTTACCTCAACCCATGGGATTAATATTTGAAACCAATGCCTAAGGAATCAACCATCTACAAACCTTTTCTCTAGATTGGTCAAAACCCTCAAATTCTCTTCCCAAACCAATCTAAATAGAGCCACCTTTTGGCACCATCTTGGAATCCCATACCAAAATAAACATGAACCCTTAACCTCACTTTCAACCAACATTAAACCTATCATCACCTCAATCCCTTCATCAATCACCTCTCCCTCCCAAACCATGGAAGAACCATCCAAACCACCTCTATCCAAAATTATCAATTCACCTTACACCTCTTTTACCAAGCCTATCAAGAACCTAGGGGTAATTATTACTCCTATCCCTCTCCACCCCTCTTTTAAGTTGGATTTAACCCATCTATTTTACCAAATAAAACCCTAACCAAATTAACTAAGAAGGTTGAACCACCCAAACTCCTACCTAAAACTAGAACCATACCACCCCCTTCTCTTTTACCTTTTATCTTGGGACCCCATCCTTCTACCATCTTAGGAGTTCATATTTTTACCAAGAAGGTGAACCATCCCAAAACCACCCAAACAAAACTTCCTCCGTTTATCCTACCTTTACATACCCCCTCCAAATTATCAAACTCCCCATCATTTTTATCCCAACTATCTACCTCTACCTTCCCACCTACCTCCAAACCTTAATCATCATCAATCCACAAATATTTTACCTTCAAAGATTCTACCTCAAAACCATACAACATCAAACAAACCCAATCAAAATCATCTACCAAAACCATTATACCATCCATAACTTTTATGGTGAAGCCTCCTTTTAAGAAGGCTCCTACCTCAAATACTAAAAACCCATCACCCCTAACACCTTTGATTGAATATTATTGATCCAAAACTCAAAAAAATTGGTTGAAATATATTTAAAGGACATGAAAATAACATAATAATAATTATTTCTCTAAGAAGAGATGTTTTATTACTCATAAGATTGCAAATACAAACATATACTTATCTCTAGAAAGAGATGTCTGATTTCCTTCTTAGGTTACATCTATATTTATACATACTTTAAAGATAGAAAGAGGATGTGTAAGGTCACAAATATTGAGGGAGATGAAGTGGTTCAACTTACATGATTTACTAAAATACAAAATTCAATAAATTACTATTTTTAGAAACTTACTATTTTTAGATAGCACTATTAAAATTAAAATTTAGGGAACTTTCATTAGGTTTTTAGGGGTCAAAACCCACCAATCATATCTCATGACATTTCATCAAATTATCCTCATTCTTATATTTTTAATGGTTTAAATGGGGAGTCAATCAGAGCTATGATACAAAAGTTATGGCTCCTGGAAGTTCCACCACCAATTGGGATAGGATCATCATCTGAATTGTCACTTGAAGTATTACCTAGATCATTCTTCCCTCCTTGAGAAGAAATGGTCCCCATTACATCAAGATTTGTCATCAAGTGTGGTATTTGTGTCTTGATTTTATTATCTATGATCCACTCACCTTTGTGGCTAAGCTTGCCCTTTTTGACCACCTGATAAAGAGGAATAGAGCACCCTCTTATTGTCTTCATCCAGGTGTCCACAATCTAATCTTCCTCTATTGGAGAAAAAATTTATAGATCAAGCTCATCAATGTTCAATTGTTCTGCTATGACTGAAGTGTCCAATAGAGGTGGATGATATGGTTTAAGGATCTCCTCATTAAATATTAGATGTAGACTAAGGTAGGCTAACAGGTTCAACTCAAAAGCATTTTTTCCAACTTGTCTGATGATGGTATAGGGACCATATCATAGAGGTAAAAATTTTATATGTGGGCCTATGAGTCATTAATTTTTAATCTAAACTAAACCTTATCACCTAAAATAAAATGGTGTTCTACCTTATGTTTATCATGTCATTGCTTATACTTTTGATTCATCTTTTCCAAGATGTCATGAACCTACTGCTGGATGTGTTGGATTTGTTTAATGAACTTTATTTCTTTTACTACCTTAAATCTCCCATGAGGTGTATATTCCATGGTAGATAATGGAATGGATACATCTATTGGTGCCATAGGTTAGAATCTGAAGCATACTTGGAATGGACTATGCTTAGTGGAGCTGTATAGGGCCTAATTGTATCCATATTGTATGAAAAGAAGCCTCTCATCCCATGTGTGTGGATGTTTGGAGTGATACATCCAAATCATGTGGATAATCAAGGGGTTCACCACTTCTATTTGACCATCAATCTATAGATGGAAGGCCATGGAGTTCATCAACTTGGTATTCATCATTTTCCATAGAGTGGACTAGAAGATACTCAAAAACTTGCTATCTCTATCTAAAATAATGGACTTGGGGAGACCAAAATGGAGCCATACATGACTAAAATATATTTGATAGTTTCCTTAGTAGACATAGTTTTCTTAAAATCAATCATGATAGCCATTTTTTAAAAATGATCAACTACAACAAAAATACAATCCTTTTCATGTTTTGAAGTGGGCAAACCAGAGAGAAAACCCATTGAGATAGATTCCCAAGGCCTAGTTGGTTCTAGTAATGGTGTGTACATAAGATATTTCAATAACATGAAAATAACATAATAACAATGATTTCTTTGAGAAGATATGTTTTATTACTCATAAGATTGCAAATACAAACATATGCTTATCTCTAGAAAGAGATGTTTGATTTCCTTCTCAGGTTACATCTACATTTATACATACTTTAAAGGTAGGAGGAGGATATTTAAGGTCACCAATCTTAAAGGAGATGAAGTGGTTTGACTTCCATGTTTTACAAAAATATAGAATTTGAGAAATTACTATTTTTAGATAGCACTATTAAAATTTAAATTTAGGGCACTTCTATTGGGTTTTTAAGAGTAAAAACCCATCAATTATAGATCATGACATTTCATCACATTATCCTCATTCTTAGATTTCCAATGGTTCAAATAGGGATTCGATCAAATTTATGGTGTAAAAGTTATGGCTCATGGAAGTTATGCCAATAATTGGGGTAGGACCATCACCCAGATTGTCACCTAAAGTGTTGCCCAGATCATTCCTCCCTCCTTGAGAAATAATGGTCGCCATTGCATAAAGATTCATCATCAAGTGTGGTAGTTGTGTCTTCATTTAATTCTCTATGAGCCACTCACCTTGGTGGTTAATCTTACCCCTTCTGACCACTCAGTAAAGAGGAATAAAGTGCCCTCTTATTGCCTTCATTTAGGTGTCCACAATTGATCTTCCTCTAATGGATCAAAACTCTAAGAATCAAGCTCATCAATGTCCATTTGTTCTGTTATGACTAAAGTGTCCAACAAAGGTAGATGATATGCTTTGAGGAGCTCCATGTTGAATATTGGATGCAAAACAAGGTAGGTTGGTAGGTTCAACTCAAAAGCATTTTCTCTAACTTGTCTGATGATGGTGTAGTGACCATATCATAGAGGTCAAATTTTTTGTGTGGTTTTTTGAGTCATTCCTTTTGAATCCACAACCAAACTTTGTCACCTATATAAAAATGGTGTGCCACCCTATGTTTTTCATGGCATTGCTTATACTTCTGATTCATCTTTTCCAAGATGTCATGAACCTCCTACTAGATGTGTTATATTTAGTCAATGAACTTTGTTACTTTTTTACATTAGATCTCCCATGAGGTGTATATTCCATGGTGGAGAATGGAATGTCTACATCTATTAGTGTCATAAGTTGTAAATTGAAGCATACTTGGAATGGATTGTGCTTGGTGGAGCTATGCAGGGCCCAATTGTATCCATGTTGTATGAAAAGAAGGCCCTCGTCCCATGTGCATGGATGTTTGAAGTGATACTTCTAAAGCATGTGGATAATCAGGTGGTTCACCACTTTTGTCTAACCATCAGTCTTTAGATGGAAGGTCATGAACTTCATCAACTTGGTATCCATCATTTTTCATAGAGTGGACTAGAAGGTACTCAAGAACCTGCTATCTCTATCTAAAATAATGGACTTGGGGAGACTAAAATGGAGCCATACATGACTAAAATATAATTTAATAGTTTCCTCAATAGACATAGTTTTCTTACAAGCAATCATGATAGCCATTTTTGAAAAATGATAAGATACAACAAAAATATAGTCCTTCCCATGTTTTGAAGTGGGAAAACTTGAGAGAAAATACATTAAGATAGATTCCCAAGGCCTATTTGGTTTTGACAATGGTGTGTACATAAGATATTTCAAGAACACAAAAATAACATAGTAATAATGATTTATCTAAGAAGAGATGTTTTATTACTCATAAGATTGTAAATACAAACATATGCTTATCTCTGAGAAGAGATGTCTGATTTCCTTCTCAAGTTACATCTATATTTATACATAATTTGAAGGTAGGAGGATGATGTGTAAGGTCACCAATATTGAGGGAGATGAATTGGTTTAACTTCCATGATTTACAACAATACAAAATTTGAGAAATTACCTTATTTGGAAACTATTTTTAGATAGAACTATTAAAATTAAAATTTAGGGCACTTTCATTAGGTTTTTGGGGGTCAAAACCCTTTTAGTAAATCTCATGACATTTCATCATGTTCTCCTCATTATTATCTTTTTAATGGGTCAAATTAGGAGTCAATCAGAGCTATGGTGCAAAAGTTATGGCTCCTAGAAGTTTTACCACCAATTGGGGTAGGATCATTGCCTAAATTATCACTTGAAGTGTTACCCAGATAACTTATTCAACCATTATACAAAGGTTATTATAAACCTCTTCTTTAAGCCTACCACCTATCAAACCCTTTGACCCTTTAAAACCTAAAATTTATTGGTTCAATGGTAGTTTAATCTACTCATACCATAAGACACTTAGACATGACATAGAGAACTACAAAGCTCTTTAAGTACTTATCCATAGCTTATGGGATGATGATGATCTATTGTCTGATGAACCTCCTTTGAAACCATTACCAAACCAATCACAAAATAAACCTATCCAAAACTTACCTACTCCCATACTCTCACCCAATACTGAGGATGAATTGAAGCAAACTTCTAGCTCAGCACCTCCCCTCATCCACACTATCCATATGGTCACTTGATCTCAAGCCTAACAAAAGGATAAGGGAAAGGCCAAAGTGTCCATTTTGTGGACATACCCTTCCACCCCTTTACCTTCCAACCAACCTCAAGCACCTTCACCTTCACCATAACCATCACCAAAACCCAAAGTATCCATTTTGGGTGCATTACCCTTCAACCCTTCTAAATTTATCCAATGAGTAGTTCTGAAACAACTTCACTAGACACTAGTGAAGATGAGCCTATATGAACTAATAAACACCTCACCCCATCACTTCCAAGCACTAATAAAGGCCCTAAAATTTATAAAGGTCCAACCCAAAGACCATCAACCTCTTTCAACCTTTATCATAACTCTTCGGCTTTCCTCCCTTGTCACATTTAAGGATTCAGAAATACCTTTTGATCATCCTAAAGATCTTGATCTTCCCCTCTTCATCACTACATACATCAATAAAACCCACATAAAAAGTGTGATGATTGATGAAAGACCTAGTATTAACATTATCTCCTCTCATGTTTATGACCAACTCTAGTTACCAAATAGTATCATGTCAAAATCCTTTGTGGTCCTTTATTCTTTTAATTATACTATGGACATAGCCTTAGGAACTATCATCTTCTACATCCACTTGGGACCTCACATGATTCTAGAGCTCTTCTATGCCATAGAATATGAGTTCCAATAGAACATCTTAATTGGATGCCCTTGGATCCAATCCATTATTTGTGTCCCTTCCACCTTGCATGGATATGTCAAGTTTAAACATGAGGGTTATGTCATTACTATCCAAGCTGACCCTAGTCCTTTTACATCTTGCAACATGACATATCAGCCTAATGATATTCTTCTTCCTTTCTCATCCACCTCACCATCAACCAATAACAACCCCACCTCTAACATTGAAGAATATTCAACTAGCTCATCTATCCCTTCTTCTCAGATCCCCATAGAGGACCCCTTAGAACCTAAATTCCAATGTCTCTCACTAGAAGAGTACCATATTTTGGCCTTGGATACCTTCCCTACTCCTCAAAAGTATGGGAACCTTGACCATGATCCTAATTATGATCCCAACATTAGAACCATCATTTTTTTGGGGCTTCCTAACCACTAAATGAATTTCATCTATGGGGGACTTGACCATTTGCTTCTCACTTCCTCCACTACCTCTTCTATCCAACCATTTGATTTTGATTTTTCCTATTTAGACAAACCAAAATTTTCCAAACTATACCTCCATACGTGTGCCTAGAAGGGATTCAACCTTGACTATTATGAGTAGGGACCTCATGAGTTACCTTTGATCAAAACTTAAAAACCTTTTGAGCTATTTGGCCTTAGGTTCATACCAACAAAAGAACCAACCAATTATCCCAAACCCATTTCCACTATTGAGGATGACATCCCCTCCTCACCAACCTCACCTCCTTTGAAATATAAGGATTTAAAAATCATTACTCCTAACTTTTTTTTAGTCAATATTGTTAGTTTGGCCCCCCTAACTTATCAAAAGGATGGCCAAACTAGGACCTTTCTACTAATTCATCTTGAAATGGTAGAAAATTATTATCCTACCATCCACACCATCTAATATCAAGATGATGATTTTATTATCACCTATCTCAATACATGGGATTATTTTATCCATAAATCCCTTCCTCTTAATAACCAAACTATGTTAAATGAAGACACTATTAATGTCAACTTGGGTACTCAAGACAACCCCCACATCATAAATATTGGTCAATCCTTAGATCCCTCATAACAATAGGATTACCCTTCCTTCATGATTGTAGCATAGTATTTACTTGGTCCTATCAATATATTCCCATAATTAACCCATCCATAGCTCTCCACAACATCTTCATCCATCTTGATGCTAAGTTGATTAGGAAAAATCTTTATAGAATGCACCCTCACATCACCCTTTTAGTCAAATAAGAGCTTCAATGCCTCTTATCTGTCAACTTCATTCAACCCATTGACTAGACCCAATGGTTTTATATCATCTTTCCCATTACCAAACCCATATGGGGACTTCATCTTTATATTAAATTTTGTGACCTTAACCTTACTTGTCCAAAGGATGGCATCTATTTACCTAGCATCAACCAACTTATTGATCTTATTATCTAGCCAAAAGATGTTATCCCTTATGGATGGTTTCTTGAGATATAATAAAATCTTGATTTCCCCCAAGGATCAACATAAGACTTCCTTCATTACCCCATGAGGAACCTTCTATTATTGGGTCATGACATTTGGTCTAAAGAACACTAGAGTAACCTACCAATGTGTGATGACCTATATCTTCCATGATCTCATCCATAAAATCATAAAGGAATATGTAGATGAATTCCTTGGGAAATAAAAATATCATAAATATCATCTAGATATTATCAAAATCATCTTTGAATGCCTAATCCATTTTCATGTCTGACTCAACCCCAAGAAATGTATTTTTTGGGTCCTATCTAGAAAGCTTCTTAGCTTTATCATCTCTCTTTGAGGAATAAAATTAGATCCTACCAAATTTGGAGACATCCTAGATATTCCACCTTCAATCCACCTAAAGCAACTTCACAACTTATAGGGGAAGCTCCAATCCATCTATCACTTCATCTCTTAGCTATCTGATAAATGTTAACCCTTTCACCATCTTCTCAATAAAGATACATCTTTTAAGTGGACTAAGGAATGCCAACAAACCTTTTATTCACTCAAATAATACCTTCTTTCTCCACCTATTCTTACCCCTCCGAAGGAGGACCAACCCTTCTATCTTTATATCTCTACCACAAATCATTCCTTAGGGTTAATGCTCACTCATCATGATGAACCAAAAAAAGAGCAAGTTGTCTAATATATAAGTCAAACACTTATAGAGTATGAGACTAGATATACCCATACTAAGAATATTTGCCTTGCCCTAATCTTTGTAGATATCAAACTATATCATTAACCCTCAATCACAAAACCTATGTCATCACCCACACTGACCCATTCAAGTACATGCACTCTAAACCATATCAAAACTAACATATGGCTAAATATCTCATGCTCCTAGCTAAGTTTGACCTTTAGTTCCTCCAACAAAATTCTATTAAAGGTCAAGTCATTGTCTATCAATTGGCTAAAGCTACTATGCCCAAAAACCAACCACTTCCTCTTGCATTTATAGACAAGTCTATCATAAATATTTTTCAAGGGGACATCACCTACCAAATGTCCATGTTCTTCGATGTCTCAAAGTGCTATCATGGTGGGGGTTATAGAGTTATTCTCATTCCCCTTGATGGTGAACAGCTTCCCCTCTCTTTTAGACTTGATTTTGAGTGCACCAATAATATGGTTGAGTATGAAACCCTCATAATAGGTCTCCAAACTACTCTAGCCTTGGGATTCAAGACAATCAGTGTCTTTGGCAACTCCCAACTTATGGTCAATCAGGTCAATGGATCCTACCAATGTAAGAATGATGTCTTAAAAAGGTACCAACAATTATTTATTGTAATCTTGGCATCATTTAATCATTACCCTATCTAGTTTGTTCTATGATCCACCAATAAATTTGTGAATACAATGGCTTCCCTTGCTTCCTAGATCCCATTTCAACCTTCCAATTCTAAACTCTTTGTCACCATCCATCATTTAATCACACCCTCTTATATCCAATTTGACCTCCTTAATATATGTAATATGGAATAATATCATTCAAACATTTGGTATGAGAAAACCTTTGACTACCTCTACCTCTACATCATTCCACCTAACCTCTCTAGGAATGCTTGAAGAGCCTTTGTTTAGAGTACATCTCATTATACCATTCTAGGGGAAATCCTTTACAAGTATGGTTTCGATGGCATCCTTCTCCATTGCATTCATAGTCATGAAGAAAGTGCTATCAAGGAAATGCATAATGGGATATATGGGGGGCACTTTAGTGGTTTATCTCTCGCTAAATGTATCTTTCACCTTGGATACTATTAGCCCACCCTCAACCAAGACTGTTTTGATTATGTAAAGAAATTTTCAAGTGCCAACAACATGCCAATTTACATCATGAACTAGCCCATGGCCTTTAAATATCTAACGAATTTTGGCCTTTCTCATAATGGGGACTAAATCTTATTGGGGAAATAAATTCTCATTCTTTATAGTAGCATCACTCCATCATCACCACCACTAAATATTTCACCGAGTGGGTGGAGGCCATTCCTCTCATTTTGACCAAAGCTAAAAAATTTATCAACTTCATCAATCATCATATCATCTATCATTTTAGTGTTCCCCATAAGATCATCACTGATAATGGAAAATCTTTCAAAAATAATAAAGTCCAAGGTTTTTGTGATGCATATGGCATCAAGTTAAGATTTTCCTCACCTTACCATCCATAATCAAATGGACAAGCACAATCCTCTAACAAAATCCTCAACAAAATGTTAACAAAAGTGGTTAATGCTTCAGGTCAGGATTAACATTTGCACATCCCTATCACTTTATGGGACTATCACACTAGCATACAAACCTCTACGGGTGTTACCCCTTTCTCTCTAGTCTTCAAAGCATAAGCAGTCTTGACTCTTGAAGTCTAGATTCATTCTCTTCACATATCCTTACAAGACATCATTTTTAAGATTAACTATTGTCAAGAGCATCTATTATGACTAGAGATACTTGATTAATACCACCTAGATGCACTTAACCATATTCATGTCTATCAAGAATGAATCAAGCATGCCTATAGCAAGCACCTAAAAGAGTAATAATTCAATATCAGAGACTTCATCCTAAAGTAAAATTATCATGTGACCAATATGGATAAAACAAATCAAGGTAACTTTTCTTTCAATTGGCTTGGACCCTACATCATAACCCACAAGTATGGATTAGGAGTTTATCTTTTTTCCTCTCTTGAAAGCAAACTAGAACATAAGCCTCTCAATGCTTCACATATGTGTCATTTCTTATATTAAATAGGGATAAAACTCACATTTTATCTAACTTAAGCTCATCCCTTTATTTACAAGATTTTACATCTTCCTCACACCTTCATCCCATCCCCTTGAGTAAAACTGATTACAACATAGAACCACATGATTAACCATCATATTCCTATCCTAATCCTAAATATGGGTACCATGGCTCTACCTATGGCATAGTTCTCATGGATACTTTTCATCCTTAATCAAATGGAATCCCATGGTCATTGTCCCTCAAACCACTCCTTTCTCATTTCATTAACCTTCATGTGCTCTAGGTTTTTCCCTCATAAAGGTTAACCTCTAAGCCTAAATAGACTTTTCCATGTCTAAATCTAATGTCAAAACAATTTGGGATACCAAAATGTCACTTGGGTCAAATATCTCTGGCACGTAGACTACTCCCTTGAAGGACAACTGCTCAAAATCTAAATTGCTTAAAAAGGTAGATTGTTCCCTTGAAGGACAACTATCAAAATGAACGTAATTCAAACTTAGACCACTCCCTTGTAGGATGACTAAGTCAAAATTTTCAAAGCAATAATTTTAATATTCTTGCATCAATTATCTTCATAAACTTATCAAAACCAAGCAACAAATGACCCTATATCAAAATCAAAACAAATTATCCCAAGAAAGCTAAAATCATCTTTCATAGCCAACATTAGTAGACTTCCTGCATCGATCAATCTACACCTTGAATTAAAACATGGAATTGTCTATTATGGTTCTTAGGTCACCTATAGTAAGGGCAAGCCAACCTATAGTAAGGTTAAACTACCCTTCACATCACCTATCACCCATCTCCCATTTGTACTATCTACACAATTAAGGTATTCAAAGCTTACCTAACACAATGTGATCAAGATGTCATTTTATCAACCAATGCATGCTAATGCAAAGCATTCAAAAGGCTTATATTCCTTAAGCCAATCTAACTTTAGGTTTTATTTTGTCTTTACCAATGAAGAAGCATCATGCCTTTTTCATCATCCTCTCATAATTGGTTCATGTATTTATTTAGATGTACATATTATGATTCTCATCTCTTTTTTTCCACATCTAGTTTGGTTATCTAACCTACTTTCTATGCTATCATTAACATCATGACCATAATTAAAATATCCATAAAAATCACCTCCATAATCAAAACATCATAAACATAATCTAAAAACATATACATGATCATAACCATGATCATAAACCACATCATAATCATAAAAATAATAACCATTTACCATAAACATCACAACCATCATCACAATATCACCACATCTCCAAAATCATAGATAACATCATAACCATGCATAAAACATCCTAACCATGATCAAATAAACATAACATCATATCAATATTCATAATCATAGAATCACATCCATGTATCAACATCATCATAACCATAATCATAACAAAACATCATCATAATCATATATAAATCATAAACATCACATCATCATAAACATATATAACCAAGCATCATCTAACCTTATCATAAACCATAACATCAAAAAATCATGAACCATAAAAATCACATCATATACATCATAAAAATCATGTCATTAAAATAAAAGGTACATATAATCATGTGCATCTCTCTCTCTCAAAAACATGTACATCTCACTACATCGACACACAGGCCAATATCAAAATCATGTACATATATATCATAACATATCATATCATATCATGCTCTAGGGGTACCTCTATCACTTGGTATCTATCCCCTTGAGGTGCCTACCTATCCACTCACTAAAGTAGCCCACTGAATTAGAGTTGCTACACCTACAACACCCACCAAGCTCTATACTCACCCCATCAGGGCTCTTATGGGCACTGAGTTAAAACTATGGCCTCATAATATTGTAACTCCTTAATGGTGGAAAATAACATGCCATAGGGATGCTACCTGGTGGTCTTATTGGTGCTACAAATTCTCCTCCTCCCTATCTTAGAGAGTCCCTCTCCTAGGTCACCAAGCCTAGTGAAGTCCTAACATAGTCTCTCTCCCTTATCATAGTGTAACCTGACCCTATAATATCATAATCTAGCCCTATAATGTGGCCACCTATCCCTATAACATTGTGATATGTGCCTACATAGTGGCTAGTGCCACTCTTGCCTATCTATCGAGGCCAACCCCTATACTTATACTTGTGGTCCCCCACCAGCTAGATCCACATCCATGGGCTACTTACCCCCATCATCCCACCGAAAATCAATTGTTGTATAAATTTCCTAGTACCATGCCATATACCCATCCATAAAATCAACATCATCAACCTTTTCTATAATTAATAGCTCCTCATAATCTAAAACCACCTCCTCTAGCTATAGCTTGGGAAGTAAAAACTTAGCATCCTCCCTCTTGTACCTCGAGAATGGACCTAGGTTCCCTTGTACTAGGATAAACTACCTTCAAACTCTATCAAATGGGATGAACTCAATATCACCCTCTCTCTCCTCCCATAAATCCACTTCTAGCTCTGCATCGACAAAATATGATGAGTGTAATGGGCCCACCTTAGAAAGTTGACATATGGATTCTAGACTACATCCCCAACCACCAAGGCCTCTAATTCCCCCTAAACCAATCTATGTCATAAACACCCCCTCTAACTCTTATCAGTTCATAGTCACCCCTCCATCACATGAAGCCCACCCTAAAGTCCATCTGGGCATATCCCTCCCATGGCAAACCCATCAGCCTTAGGACTCTAATATGCTCTTAAGCCCAATAATGTATTATAAATCCCACACTAATGCCATATCTCTAATGCACTTAGAACCCCCATAAATATATATAAATTTTAACCAATAAAATTGGTTCCCACCCAAAAACTATTTGACCAAGCAACATCTCCACCAAAACACCTAGTAGCAGATATGGAAACTACCCACAAATCAAATATATAAATACAAAATAGGAAATTGCCATCATCAACAACAATTGCCTATCATCCCTAGCTCTCTAATATATAGGTCTATAACTAAACCCTCTAACATGCCATCTAGAAAAAGTATGATCATCACCACAGAGAAGCTCTATATGATCATCTCTCTCCTCACTCTCAATATGGTATATAGGCTCCCCTCGAATGGGTAGTTTTAAAATCTTATGTACATCCTCTAGTAGAATGGTCATCTCTCTTTTCAGCAATAGAAATGTGTTCATAGCCAAATCCCATCTCTTAATGAGGGGCATGATCATCACTGCATATCACAACATGTGATGGAAATGCTTCATCACACTAAAGCTAACCTCCTCCATGTGTGTCCAATCATCCTAAGTCATCCCCTGATGGATCTCTACAAAGATTTGAGGGACTTGATCTTGCATCTAGATCAAATATTGTGCCTAAAAAAACCATTAGGAAACACACATATTTTTCTATTCTCTACTTTAACCATAGCCTTCACCTCATTTTTCCTCATTTCAACTACCTACTAAACACCTATTTTTTCTCTATCTTAACTACATTTTCATTTCTCCAAGCCTACACTAAACCCATATTACCTACATTCTAAATGCTAAAAACACTATCCTTATCCTTTTATCAATCATATCTTACCCCTAACCATCTTACCTTACCACTTTTTTTATCAAAATCACATTTACCTTAACATTTTTCACACCTACCTTAGCTCTTTTATCAAAAACATTTGGCCAGTTACTCAACCATTGATGGTCACTATGACTACCAATGGTCAATATGACCCATTTTCCCTTAGTCTTCAACCATTATTGGTTAGGTATGACTATCAATGGTCATTTTGTATGACCACTAATGGAGCATACCTAACCCTACCTACCTAGAAAACCATCATAAATTCATTCTACACCCTCCACAGATATATCTAATACCTACCTTCACCTCTTTCAACCTAACATACCCTCCCCATTTCACTTTTTTATACCAAATTTTATAATAAAAAACAAAACTTAAAACCTAAGGAAATAAAAATAGAAACCCTCCCCAATCATAAATAAACTAACTAAATTTAACAAAAATAACAAAAAATAATTAATCTAATAATTTAAGGTTGCACCTACTTTGTTCCTTGACTATCATCAAGGATTTTTCTTGGCTCCTTATATTTGGCCATGTCCTCATCCACCCTACATACTCAATCTAATAGTCTAGTCCACCTCACCAATTAACCAATCACCCAGTCACCAATCAACCCCACCTCATCAGTACTCTGGTGCAAAATGTCAAATTTACTGAGTGTATAAGAATCAAAGTCACCAAAGCCAAAAGTGAAAATGAAAATTCTATTTTCACTTTTAAATATCCAAATTTTTAGGGTTTCCCTCTAACCATCAATGGCCAGGGTGACTATCAATAGTTGAGTTTAATATCCTTGATCGTCGATGGTTAGGATGTCCCCTCTTCAACCATTTTTGGCACCTACATTTTTTGCCACTTTCAGAGATTACCCTTCTCCACCAAAACACAACCAAAATTTAGAGAGCACCTATTCTCTAAAAACTAACCATGAACCTTTGGAGAACACCTTCTCTAACCACCCAACTATCTCCACCTTAACATTGGCCATTTTGGCCCAAACTATTGCATATTTTATGATGACCTTACCTTAGTCTTTTTTATCACACTAACCAACCTTGTCATGTTGAACATTTGAATTTTCACCACCTAGTATAGACTAGACCATTTGTGTTTTTTATAGGATCACTTCCTACCTTGAATACCTATAAAAACACTAACCCTATCTAGGAGTCTTGATAGGAATAACCTGATCAGCTATGACTAATGTTGGGGACTAGTTACCTTGTCACTTATTCTTATAAAACCAATCTTATTTTTATCAACCATGTAAATTTAGTCTTTTCATGATCTTTGATATTTCACTTAGTCACATTTTGTGCACACATTTGTGTTTTAAATTCCCAACCACCATTGTCACTAACCTCATGACTCACCATAACCATTTATAAAAATTGTACTTGATTTAGTTTCACCTCATTGACTCCTAATTTGAAGGAGAACACCTCTTCCTATAATTAGGGAAACCAACCTTTGAACCATAGTCCATTTTTGTTTCATAGCGTTCTAACACAAATTACATAATAAAAAGGGATAAAATGTAGACACCATAATTCTGCACTCTATAGTTCTAAATATCAAAACATCCCTAGATCAAACCATTACCTAGCCCTTAACTATGACCCTAAGTTAGGTTAACTAATTAGCTAACCAACTCACTAACATACCCCTTTCTACCTCACTTATCCTTTGACACTCGATCATCAATGGTCAGCTTGATGACCAATGATCACCTTGACCATTGATGGTTAAGTCCCTTCCCTATAACTTGAAGAAACACCTCACCAGCTATAAACATGATAACACAACATAATTTAATGTGTTTACCTTACCCAGTGCTAACACATCATGATGCATCAAAATTAGTAGTCATAACCTCCTATGTAACCTTCTACCTCCATCTCTCTTTGCATATAAAATGAGGGGAGTAGGAAGTGAATAGGGATCCTTCACATCCATAATCAAGCATTATTACACATAGGTGATCAAGCTTCCATCCACTAAGTCTTCTTTCTAGAAATTCAACAAATATAATAGAGACTCGAACCTCTACCAAAATTGATATTGAGTCAAATTACTATTACTCTACCAAAAGTATTCCAAGATCAACCATCAACCATCAAGCAATAAAATAGGTACACTTTGTATTTTTAGTTTTTTTATTTTGATTCTTGACCTCCCTACCCTAATCAGACCCTTTTTCACTTAATTTTTAACCCTTAGACCTTAAATAAACCTCTACCTAATCACTGACCCATTTTATAACTCTTTTTTTGAAGTTTTTCAAAATACACAACAACCATTAAAGTTAGCCTAACTACCAATGGTCACCTACAATCGTTAATAGTTACGCAACCATTGATGGTCAGCTTAATTTCCAATGGTCACCTTAACCACCAATGCTCACTATGTTAATAAATAATTATTTATTTATAACCCCTTATTCCTAACCAAATTTAACTTTTTGTGTCCCTACCTATTCACAAACCCCTACCTAATTTTTTTAACTTGACCTGATCTCCTTTAACACTAGTATTGACCCACTATTATTATATTTAGTTTACTTTATTTATCAATCATCTATTTTTCCTTATATTTATTTTTAATTATTATTTTTATTTGATTCAAGTAATTTCCTTTTATCTCTTTCAACATAATTTTTATCAAAGAGTGGATTGACAACCTCCTAGCAAACTCACACTTCTTCGATCTAGCTCATGTTATGTAGTCCACCTTAATATATTTCTAACAACCCATTTTGTTAGTGCTTTCTTATCTATAGATCATCCTTCCCAAGAAAAAAATAACTCTCCACACTCATCTAGATTATGCACACATAAACAACCAGGTTCTTCTACCATACCCTTATTACTAGTTTCTTACTTCTTTCCTAAAAAATATAGCACAAATTGAAAGAAACATATACCTTTCACAATGTACTTGATATGTTACATACTTAAATTTTTTTGGAAACATATATTTATAGGAACTAATATGTTATGTTTATGTTGTTTTTCTATATTCCATGCTTTCATTTATGTACTTCCTTGAGTGTGTTCCTTGCTTGTTATTGTCTTGCATTATATTGCATGTTTGATCATGTGAATATGCTCAATTGGTTATGGCCCTCATGCCTTGTTTTACCTATTTATAAATTTTAATATGTCATTATTTATTATATAGACATTTGAATATGTCATTTTATACTTTTTGAACATTTTACTAAGTCATTCCCTTGGATTGTGTGAAATTTGAACATGCCCCTTGTATGAGGTCTCCTTGGACCATTTCTCGTTGCTTTGATTTTGAGTGCTCTTATATGTGTGTTTGACTATTTGTTTATCTTATAATGCTACTCTCTAAACATTTTCATGATCTATATTATGCATCTTATGAATTGATGTGATCACATATTGCATGCCTTAATGTTATATCTACCTATATATGTTTTAGATTGAGGTAAAAGCAGGTTTTGAAGGGGCCCCAAAACCCTTTAATAGAGAGCAAAATAAGAACAACTAAGCCCACAGGCAATGCATAAAAAACACTATAGTGAGGTAGCAAAAATAGGTTTTGAATGGTCCTGAAACCATAAGAGACACATCCGGTCAAAACCCAGAAACAGAAGTCTGGTATCTACCTATATATGTTACCCTATATGCTACATGATCTATACACAACTTATACCAATATCCTATCATTTTGAGGTAAGGTAAATACAATATTATATTTCCCCTCACCTAAAAAGTGGGTCATGTCATAGAGGCATGACTTCCACATTTTTATAGTTTTAGATTATAGTGGGAACATGTCAAAAATACATGACCTCCATGCTTATTCAGTACTCAACATGCCCTGATTATAGTGGGGGTATGTATAAAAACATGTTCTACATATTTAAACTAGTTATTAGATTCTCCATATTCAATGAAGGAATGTCATAGAAACATGTCCTTTACACTTGTACTAATTTGAAATTCACCAAATTTCATAGTTATATGTGTAGATAAACATATCTAGCAATATTTTATTCATTGATACTATTATTATACCCATATTTCAACTTGAGACATATATGAAGTGCATATGCCATGAAAGGGGTGCCTAAAAATTGGAAAATCAAATCATTTTAGAAAAATTCAAATACTATTATGGATTTTTATCATAAATAGGGTGGATTGTTATTGAGTCAATCCATTCTAGTAGTTGGTTCAGCTTTATAAGGTTGAGTTGATTAAATCAATAAATCTTAAAAAAATTATAATTTGGATTTGATGAAATAATCTAACTTCAACATAATTATAGTTTGGATTTCATTAAATCATCTACCCTCACTAGATATATAATGTGAGTTGATTAAATCACTCACACTCATTAGGTTATGCACATATTTTAGTTGCATGATTGAGATGAAACAAGCTTAATGGTCGTGTTACAACTCACCTTTACACCAATATTGGGGGCATGTATTCTCATGTGTGTACATGTGTGTGTGCATGCACCTGTAGGTTTTTTATTATCCTAATCTTAGTTTTAATGCTTCAGAATGAGGCATCATTTCAAATCAAATTTCCATAAGTCAAGATATTTGAATCAACACATAAGTGTGTGTGTGTGTGTGTGTGTGTGTCTATATATAGTAAAAAAATAAAGGTTAGGAGTACACTTGTGTGTCGATGCAACCATCTTGCCTTATGGCAATTTGATTTAAAAGGATGCCTCATTATGAATCATTGAAACTGAGATTAGAATAATTAATAACATAAAATTTCATCTATATATATATATATATATATATATATGAAATTTTATGTTATTAATTATTCTAATCTCAGTTTCAATGATTCATAATGAGGCATCCTTTTAAATCAAATTGCCATAAGGCAAGATGGTTGCATCGACACACAAGTGTACTCCTAACCTTTATTTTTTTACTTTCAAACACTTTAAATTATTTCAATTTCATATTTCATACATTAATTATATATTGTAACATGTTTTTGGTTATAAGTTAGTCACCATCATAGCACTCAAGGTGGGCTTATGTAAAGATAAGGTGTGTCAAACACACCAAGGTACACTTTTATTTCCTTTAAAATAATAATTCCATTACTATATTAAAGTGGGGTAATGGGGAGGTCATGAATGTAGATGATAAAATTTGAGTTTCATATTACCTAAGTCTTATACACTTGAAAAATACCTATCATGGTTCTACCTTTAATTTATCTACCTTCATGTTGTTGAAAGGCTCACATTCATTATCTTTGTGCTAAATTTATTATGTCTTAGTCCAACCCTTATTATTTTGATGATCCAAGACTTATATACTATGAAAAAATATATAAACATTATTATTATCTTCACTTCTAGTTTTAGACCTATACCGATTTTATAGCTCCCTAGACAATTGGGTCCCAGATAAACACATGCATTGACATAAGTGTTTATTTTTCTAAAAAGTGTCTAGTTCCTAAATTTCATCCAATTTGAAAAATATACATATATAAAAGGTTGGCCTAAGTTAGTTAATGTGATATATTTCCAAAAAGGATTGGTATATATACAAGATCAACCTTCATTCATTCCTGACCTAAAAATCACATACAACTCACAAGGAAATATACCAAGAAGCACTCAATCAAGAATTAAATCAATAAAATTTTCCCTATTTATCCTTATTTCCATATCAACCATAGTGTTAATTTTTATATAGGTTTGAAGTATTCAAAGAGTAACCTATGAACCATATTTTTCAAGTTACAAGATAAGTCATTGCATGTCTTTACTTATCACACATTTCATTCTTGTGCATACAAAAACCAACACATAAGGGAGAGATATATCAATATAAGTCCCTCTTAATGTTAATTTATATGTAGCTATCACCCATTGACATAAGTTTCTTTGGGGTCAGCTCCACACTGTGATCCTACTAACCCATTTTTTTCACAATCATTTTAAGGGTGAAGATTTATGGTTTGATCATTTGAAAAAGAGTGACAACATATGTACATGATCTAAATACATCATAATAAATTCCACAAAAAAAATTATAAGGCTCAAATTTATCACATCTAGATCCATTCAATATTCCATAAAATACACCTATGGTAGAGTTAGACACCATTGATATAATTGTCTAGGTCTGACACAAGTATCTAAGGCCACAAAAAATATAGTTTTAGAATCTAATCACCATTCCAAGATAATAATTCATTCCACTTCCATATTTTTCCTACGTGATCATAGTAAACTAGTTAAATGTCATTTATTTCGAATTTATTACAATATTTATCAATAGTTATACTTTTTATTTTTAGTAATCTTAGTTGTAAAGATCTATAATGTTGTTTGTCTAATTTTTATATTAATTAGTTTACTTATTATATTAGTTCACCACCCTTGTTTAAAATATAATATAATATTATTGACCATAGATACCACATTTTTTAAAATTTAGGGTTAAACAATAGCCTCTTGAAAAAACATAGAGAATTAAAATATTATCAGCTTACATTGATATACTTTTTCTTAAAAATACATAGAAGTTAGACTAGATCAACCTACATCAATGTATTCTATTGAAAACTATAGAGAAATAAAATTGTATTGACCTGCATTGATATAGTTTAATGAAGGATAAAAATCAATGGTTAGTTCATGTTAGGTTAACGATAATATATGCTACAAGATAGGATTAACCTATAGCTTATCCTATCTAAAATATCTAAACTCAGAGATGGTAAATCAAATAGATATTATTGATACTTAGTTATATTAGGGTATGACCAAATAAATCTGCTAAACCTAGCTAGAAGAGCACTTAAAACATCAATTGAGAGGGTTATAAAGCCTCTAGGTAATCAACACTATGGAATAACCCTAACTATGTCTTATAATATTAATATAATATAATATTTCCAAGCTATAAATATAAATAAATGGGTATGATTAAACTAAAAAAGGTAAGGAACCATAGTAGTAAAATGGAGGCCTAGGTTACCAAGAGTGGGAAACAAAAAGTTTGAAAAACCCTATAGCCATACTAAGTATAAGTTTAGAAGAGATTCAAATAAAGATTTATACATTCAAATTATTGATTATGCAATATCTATCTTTAAAATAAAAGAGTCAAGGTTAGAAATACTTACCTTGAATAAAACTTGTCGAGCCTCAATATCTCCCTTGGATAATAGTATTTTAAAAGATATTATTGTGTTTGTAAAGATCACAGTGGTTAAATCAAGATCTAGGTTAAGAATACTCCTCATATTGCATCATATATTCCACAGGATAAGTTTTTCCCTCCAAGGCAAAATCTAAGCAATGGTTTCTCCAAATATAGAATTAAGTACAATTATGAGCAATACTAATGCAAAAAATGAAAGTTACTCTCTATTAGATTAAAATGGGAATTGTATTTATATTTCTATGTGATCATAACCCATTTTTTAATTTTATATGATAATATCTACTGACCTTTATGTACTTCATAAGTTACCATTTAACTTCAAACTAGGTTATCTTGGGTTGACTTAGTTACAAAGTGTGCATTGTGACTCTTGGACTATGTCAACTTAGGCCAAAATAATTTTAATATTAGTGGTATATATAAAATAAAATATATACCTAGGTCAGTATAGTCATAAAATACAAGTCTTTATTTTTTTATGGGATATTAGGAGGAAGATTGCTTTGGGGATTAAATATGGGGAAAGTGTAGTGCATATTAATATGATAGATAAATAAAAATGTCTCTCATGATGCACCATCATCAACCCACCCATTTTATATTTCACCCTTTAAGGCATTCACTGATAGATATTTAAACTCAACAAATTTATATAAGAGAAGAAGTGTCAGTAAATGATAAATTTTAAAACATTATGTGCATACAATTATCATTACATATAGTAGAACTCAATAGTAATCAATGTAAAAGATGCACGATATGAACCATGGCATCATGCACATGTATAATAATTAATGATGTGAATAATGGAACATAAATTATATATTCATATAGATATACATACACATATGCACATAATTTCATGATCATGACACATATAAGCACTCAAGACATGACACAAATCTGACCTAACACTGAAAACATGACCATGAGATGAACTAGAGAATATTTGAGATAATTGATGTATGATGTGATAATACAAAATTAATGTAGTCATATAAATATGTAATATATTAATCAATTTCATGCACATCAATGGTTTCACAATGTAATACTTATCAATGATCACACATAATACCACATAATGTCACACACAATATTCATCTCATAATGTAATACAAAATTAAGGATCACATCATGTAACACACAACAACACCAAACATGCATAGAATAAAGAACTAGTCCATACATTCATTTTGCATCACCATTACATAGTAAATTACACTAAAATATAGAATAATATATAGTATACACTAGATAAAATCATGTATAATTAGTATGTATAGCTCCATGTGATCTATGGAATGGTCTTAAAAATATGTAACCTATAAAGTGTACTAATATTCCCCCAATGTAGGCATTCTTACATTATATAAAGGTAAACCTTAGGTGTAAGTAATATATTATATATGTCCATAGGTTATATATAACCTATATGTCATGCATCCCACATGTGTATACCATAAAAATCATGTGCATATAAAATGGATATGTGATCTACCATACATATGAGAGATGACATCAATGCATCATGTAAGTATAAAACTATGTCATGCATAGGTATTGATTTTTGATTTTTAAATATTTTAATTTTAATTTTTTAATTTTTCTTGAATTATATGTTCATCCTAACCAATGGTCCCATCAAGGGGATATTTATTTTTGGGTCTTGGAACAATCACTAGGTACTTCATACATCATGGATAGGGATCAACATCAATATAAATGTCCAAATCATATAAACTATCAGGCATTGTATAATATCCATCATAATTATCATACTTACCATGATCATGTATATGCATGTATCCTTAGTATTTTGAGCAACTTGTGAACTTTATTGTGTATAAGAATTATTGAATTAAATAACATTATCAATAATGATATCATATATCTTATGTCTAAATCTAAAGCACTTTTTTGTAGAGTGTCCCATGCATCTATGATAATGAAATATGTATATATGTTGGATGCCTTATATGTTGCTCTATTAATATCAACCTCATTTTATAAATGGAAGGATATGAGATTACACACAAGTATCATATGTAATATATTTAGGTTATATTTTAGTAATTATGTAAACATCATCCTTTGAGAGATTATGTTAACCATATGCATAGTATGGTTTATATGTGAGTGTAATATTTTAATCATGTTTTTATCTTTAAAATCATGAATATTTATCATAATGCACAATAATTATATATTTCATGTCCAATTATTCTATGATAATAAAATCATGGTCATGATCCTTATGTTGAGTAGAAGGTAGAGAAATTAAATTATTTTTTTGAGTAACATCTATAATATACCACTTATTTTATCTTATGCACTAGTAATATGTAATTTACTAGTTGTTTTATATCCATGAAATACACATTATTTATTGAATCTATCACAAACATTAGATATTCGCATTTGATACATCATGCAATGTGGTGTTCCTCTTATGGTATAGTTATTCTATATTTTATGAAGTACTATATCGATGGATCACTTATCATTAAAGTATCCTCTCATTAATTGATAATGAAAAAAATATTTTAATTTGTATCATTACGATTGTTTAGAAGGGGTGCCTTCCCTATATCTAATTTAATATTTCTCACCATCATTGAATTATATTTATACTCTCTTATACATATGGGTGAAAAAAATATAAGATACAAATACTCATCTATATTTAGCTAAAATTCATTTTCATCATCATCACTATCATTTTCCTCCATGAATGTTTGATTAATATTCTCTGTATTGACTAATAAGGGAAGATCTAGTATCTTCTATACTTGTGTTTTAAAAACCATTATGTGTGTCCTTTTTTGTATCTTGATTTAATGATGTGTTTGGAATTGGATATTTTTCATTATCTTTTTTGGACTCCCTAAATTCATATGTATTTTATATTTATAGTGGTATGATTGTGGTGGAGATATTACAAAGGATTGAAAAGCATCAAATTGTGGACTTCATCCATCGCTAGATTTTTCTACTTTTCAATATTTAAAAGGTTGATTATCCATAGGAAATGTGTGAAAACATCTCTTATGCACAAAATTTAAGCACCAATATAAGGTAAATTATATATCTTCCATGTCATGTATCTATGATGTACCTCGAAGTATGTTATAATGCAAATTTTTTGGCATCACATGAAATATAGTAGATAGTATCTTAGGTCCTGCTATCAAATCTAAAGTAATTGATCATAGCACTTGTTGAGATATATTATTAAATCCTATGATATTATTATCTAATTTATTAATATATTCCATATCGATACCCAATGCTTATAGAAAATTGATCTTACAAATATTCAATCCTAACCCATTATCTATCAAAGCATGTTTGAATCCCATATGTAATATTTTCACTTGAATTGGGATATTTTTATCTACAGTATGTTGAGTAGGAAAATATCCCTTCAAAACATAAATAATGTTTTCACTATTCTTTAATGTATTTAAAATAGATGCAAAATAAGCAAGTCCTACATCATTTGGTAAAGTTGTGTCATGTAATGTTGCATATAAAATATATTTGTAGGTATTTAACCTATTGAGTAGCTATTTTATATAAATATAAGCTTGGGTATTATTAAATTTATAAATTAAATCATACCATTAGTTATATTGGCTAACGTCTTAGGAGGTGGAGGGGGATGAGGAGGGAAATTTTGACACCTTTATTCTTCCATGCATGATGGGTTAATCTACCTTTTCATGATATAATAACATGAACTAGAAAATTAAATATAATCCTAGGTAAAATAATTGGAGTGGGATGGCATTTATCTCCATCTTTAATTCTATGGGTAAGAGGAAAAAAAGAAGTATTACATGCACTTTGAAGTTGATGGTAACATGAAACACTTCATAATGGATATTTAGATAATATGAGTTAGTATGGAGAGATAAGGATTATTCATCATCAATTTTCACCTTGTTTTAATTCACATAATTTAACCCATTTCATTACATGTTTATGAAAAATATTACATATTTCAGGGAAGCAATATGTAATAATGGAGATCATAGCTTGAATAAAAAATATAAACTATGTATATTCATTATAGCCATGATTGATTTTATATGTGGAAATAAAAAATCAGATTTGAAACTCTAATGCATAAATATGAAACCCAAACAAGGTATGATGAAATCTTAAGATAAGCCTAAAGTTTCCCATAGTCAAAATAATGGTTGAGTCCACCAGAATGTTTTAACTTATTTTGGATATAGTTATATTAACAAGTATAATACTATTTAAATTCAAATTATATAGTTATATCATTCACCATACAAATTTTAATGCTAACATATCATTGATTACCCTTATTAAATATGTAAATCACCAAAGGAGAAGGCACTTAGATAAATTTTTATTATGTTTTTCTCACCGCCTATGTCACATTCACCCAATATAGCCTAAAATGGATCTATGGTTGTTCAACTCATGAGACTAACTACCAAAACCTTCCCAGACATTTCTAGTAATGTGCAGACACCTATGGTGATTTTATGTGACCAATGTCTACTAGAATTATCTTCTTGTGTTTTTGTAGTCTATTTTTCCATAGGTCACTGTGATTGACTTTCAGGATGTTTTTTAATTTTTAGATGTTTAGTCATGTGTGTATATTCATATTTGTCTTAATTTCACCTTGAAACCTTAGATTTACTTTCTACACTTGCTTAGTTTGTAAAAAAGTTATAAATATTGGTTAAATATCCCTAAACCACACTCCACTAAGTATTTTAGTTTGACCTATGTTCCAATACTCTAAAAATTCTCAAATTGAACATAGCTCTCCTAAATATGTGTATGTGTGATTGATAATGATATGCTAAAACATAATGCAACATGTTGGCTTCTAACACTTGATAATATGAAACTTTGACCTTGATATAAGTATTCAGAATTGGCTTAGAGTATTTTCCTTTGAGGTGTTTTTAGATATTGATGATTTAGGATAGTGCCTCAAGGATGTGTATATGTATTATTCAATGTGCAAGTAGTTTTCTATGTGATATCTATACAAGAATAACCTTAGGCTTGATGTGTATATATATAACAAAAATTTGGGTATTTTCCCTCCATAAACAATATGCAAAACATATGGTCCAACCCAAGGGAAGGGCTATAATTTTAAAATATATGTTTGATATTCTAGGAAACTACCAGTGAAGGTAGACCCTACCAATAATTGATAGTGTCTGATCATTACTGAGAGTGATCTAGAATATGGTGATAATATACTTAAGATGATATACCATTTAGGCACAAACTAGGGAGATCATGTCTATGAATGATGGAAATTTGGAAAGGCTAAGTCCATAGGTAAATAAATGGAAAAAAGATAATATATACAAGATTCAAATGTGTATGTACAAGTTGTGTATATCAAGGATATATCAAAACTAGCATTTCCAAGTCTCTAATATTGAGTTTATGTGTATATAGATTCATATCATGCATCTTCTATGTGGCTTACTATTAGGTGATTATATCTACAATTATTAACATTATAATTACTATTAATGTGTACCTAGTTATTATGTCTACTTGGCGTGTCACTTGTATGCCTTGGGCTATGTGTTTCATATCTATGTGAATAATCCAATATTTATATGATGAAATAATATAATCATGTTATCACACACTATTTACATGATTACATCTTTTATATATAACATGATGTGTATAACTCTCTTATTTTGAGATGAGTTATTCACATGCTTCATCATTCACCTTAAAAGGTGGACTATTGGGATTCTCATAGAGATTCAATCCTTGATGAAAAAACAAGTTAGATTTTAGTTTAGATTATATTATTCATAGGAGATATATTGGGACAAATTATGATATAGATTAAGATATATTATGATTCATATTTGGATAGACTTATAGATTTATATATAGAAAGAGAATATATGGGAGAATTTTAAATGATCATGATGAACAAGTGATAAATTATATGACATGATGTGACATTTTTTATGGATCAAATTGAGCATAATTATTAGATTACATGGGTCAAATTAATATTTTGGATAGAGTGACATACATATTTATGACATTCTATATCACATTGAATTACAAATGGATAAAATTATAGGGCATCCATTTTATTCATGCATGTATTTTTATATTTCTATGATGGGAACTATGGTACTAGGTAAGAAATTTGAATCTAAAATATGTTTGTAATGATTGATTTATATTTTTCATATTTACATTCAAACCTTATATGGGGTTCTACCTTTTACATATGAACCTAAAAACCTACTCCACCTTAACATGCAAACCTAGTACAACGTCCACTAAATAGTTGTGTTGAGATTTTGAGTTGTACAATAGGGGTTTTGAAACACTCTATTGTTATCACTTATCAATATACAATAGGGTTTGAGGCATTTTTTTTTCAACCCATGGTTTTAATAGTGTCATCTCCTTGGGTCATAATAACCCCATTCTCTAATGGCTTTAGAGGGTAGCTTGGTTTGCATGCCCATACTTGTATTCATTCCTTTATAAAAGAAATAATTTAAATTAGCTAAATTATTTTATATATTTATATAATTAGTGTAAATTTATTTCTATAGGTTTTTCATAAAGTAATTTATATATTTAGGACATGCTTGAAGATAACAAATATCTATACTCAAGTACCAAATTTCTTACTTTATCTTTTTAATCTATCATTTTTAATACTAGACTAAAATGTAGACATTTTTAAACAAATAAATTTGGTATTATACATTTGATAATATCAGTTTTCACATATTACATACATGAATTTCACATCCACATATGACTCTTACACATCTTTTTCCCTATCCAGTTGCCTGAATAGATTTCCCAAATTTTCATCAATCATATACATGATCTCCATAATATATGCTATAAAATTTATCATATTATCCATACTATCACCATATTACATATTATTTTTTCCTCCATCTTGGATGGTTTTGGTAAAGGTCATAAAAAACTAGTTACTTATAGTGTATAATTTCACCAAGAATGTCCTAAGTTCCTCAAAGTTCTATTTTTCAAATCAAGATCTTTCCCTTAATTTAAAACACACATTTAAAATGTTAGTTAAGGGGGAAATTTACCCAAATAATCATCTATTTATACACATCAAGCCTACGGATATTCCTATCTAAGACTCATCTAGCTCTCATTTGTTCACTACTTAGAAAACTACCTATTATCACGTCCTTGAGGAAATATCCTAAAACATCAAAATATTAAAAACTATCAAAAGAATAGTCCCTAAGCCAAGTATAATAACCTAAATTAAGGTAAAATTTTCATATTATTATGTGTTGAAATCGAGATAGTTACAGTGCATTCTAGTGGATCGGTATTGATCACACTACACATAGGTGGGAGAACTACATACAATTTGAGCCCTCTTCAGAGTATAACATCAGTAAAATATCAACCACTCAACCAGGTGTGATTTTGGATGTCCAGTCCACATTTATAACCCCTTTTAAAGGTTGAGAAAGTGTATAAAGTGGATCTATGGTTTAAATTAAAAGGAGGACAAAATATTACTCTTTGCATAAGATTGAGGGTAGGAAATTACTCAAAAAACATTTTGATGTCCAAGCACAATGATATGTAGTAGAATATAACATAAAAAACTATAGAGATAATTATAATAGACAATCAACACATATAGTCATTGAATTTATCTAAACATTAACTATAGTGTCCTAGAAGATTTTGATAGTCAATAGCCTAAGTCGAGCAATCATATATCCATTACATGTTTTTTATGATTGTGCATATACTAAGAGCATAAAAAACATAAATAATTTAAGTACCCTTTTCTCTTATGGTTTATATAAATAGTAAATTTATTTTCAATTTTATATTTTACATTTAGATCTACATAGTGAATGTTATATCCTATTTAATCAAGAGTTTGGTTAATTATTTATATTAGTAAATATAAAATAACTTAAGACACATAGTAAAGTGCATGTGAAGTCAAATTTTCATCCTAAGTATTGTTACCTCATAACCAATATGATTAAAATAATTTAAAGAATGAAAACACACTTTATCCTTTTGAGGAAGAAAGACATTTCTATTACATATGTATTATTTCTCAATATCCATTGGTTGATATATCAAACAATGCATGTTACTCTGAATCTAAGGATATAATCATGAATAAGATCAAATTGGCCTTGGTGTTATTTACCATAATTATTATTTTAAGTAAAATAAAAATAAATTATCTAAAATTAAATATATATAAGCAAACATGACTAAAATTTCATAATTTATATCTATATAATAGGATATGATGAGAAACAAGTCCAAACACTACCAATAAAACTAGACTAGGCAATGAAAATGACAAAGGGGTAAGGAATTATCAAACCAGTTCTAATCTAGATATTTGATATTGTAGAAAAACTTTGGGGATTATGTGGAACCTATTCATATAATGTGTAAATTATGTGATGTTATAGGATTTACCCATTCATGTGTATATCTTTTCAGAATAGACCCATACCTCCATGCTTATATGATTGTGGTTGATTTATTTTACTACATATGGGTTTGTCCTCTAAGGGTTGCACAGTCTAGTTTTTATGTCACATGTGAATTCTTGAATTCTTATTTCAAATGTACATTCATTTCATATATATTTAAATTAGGAAACATAGAAATAAGGATCTTCTCCTTGACCTAAATTGACACTCCAAAATAAATCAAAAATATATGGAGTTGGGTAATCACCAAGGTAACATTATAAACTACCTATCCCACACACACAAAATTAAACCTCCACAAAGTTTTTTCATTGTGTGGATGTAATACCTTTAGTGAGAAATTTTTAACCTCCTCTTCCTTAAAAGTGATGATGTGGCTACATGCATCCTAATAACCTTATTTCGCACAAGGTAAATGTTGACATAGCAAGATAGAATGATAATGTTGTAAATGTATGAGATTCAATAAATTTTGACTTGAGTGATGCTTTAATATAGGATTAAACTTGTATACATCAAATTTTTACCACTATCATGTCTAAATTTCAAGTTAGAATGACTTCCTGCAATAATGCAAAAAACTTGATTAAATACCATTAGAACACTCTAATCCATCTACACACATCATGTATAATTTATAAATTATATTTATACATCCTTAATTTGTGTAATGCATTGTATTCAATCAACACCTTCCTATGATTCATCTCTATTAAAATTATGACCTAACAAATTGACATTTTCAACTATTTATTCATGATAATTTATTAAATTCCAAAAAATTGAAAAAAAGCTAATCAGGATTACTTAACTAAGTAAATCCAATTAAAAGTTTGCATAAAAAATCCATGGTAATTGGATAAATATATAAATTTTAAAATTATAAATTTTAAAAAAAAAAATCTCAAACTTACATCATTATGACATCATCAGTCACAAAAGTCAATAATCCAAAATATCAAGATACATACAATAAATATCAAAAATGTTGAGCCATGTCTATTAATTGTAATATTAACTCCAAAATTGAATGCCTTTGGTCTACTAAATTTCATTAATATTGGGCCCTTGATACTCATATTGAGTTGGATGGTCCTTATCACTTTTCCAAGCCTATAAATATAAGGACCACCATAGACCAAAATTAAGCTTTATTATGTAGAATTCTTATGCATAAAATCCTCCAAAAAGCTTCACTTAATATCTTCTTGTTAATCGATAAACCATACTAGATATTACTTGGGGAAGTGTTTGATAGACATGGCATTGATAAAGACTTTGAGATCTACATCTAAGGACAAACATGCATATGATCCAACTTCAAATGGAACATCCAAATGAAAGATAAATCATCTTGTTTAGATTTATAGTTAATTATTTATTGCTTCAAGTCTTGCCAAATTTGAGGACCACACTTAAGATGTTATATTTTTATTTTTTTATGTTTTTAGAATATTAATGAGAACTAACCTACTTCATATTTGTGTGCTTACATTTGGCATGCTTGATGGGACCATGCACCCCACAAATCTATTTCCAAGCCTTTTAAGTATTCTATTTAGATAATTAGGTTATCCTTTAACTCTAATTCTTCATCTTTTCTTATAAATTTCCTATGTTTTATCTTATGTGTATCAACATCTCCCTATGAATTGATGATATAGACCTTGAAAATGCTGAATTTGACTTGAATATTGATGGGATTGCATTTTATTAATCTCCTTTTTCTTTGTATGTTTAAATAGGTTAGTGAAATTGACCTATGGATTGATGGGATTACCTTGCATATTAGTGAGGTTAACTGATAATTGGTGAGGTTGCATTACTAACATCACTATAATTTCTTGAAATTAGTAGGATTTAACTACACATTAGTGGGATTTACTTACTAAATGGTAGCTTTGTGTTTCTAGATTCCATTTGTTTTTGTATAATTAGTGGGATTAAACTACTAAATAGTGGTATTGACTTCAAAATGGTGAACTTGACTTGTTGATCAGTGAGGTCACTAAAAAGATAATTATTCTTTCTATGGTTATGTTTATTAAAATAGTTAACTTGTCCTATAAAATGGTGAGGCCTTCCTACTAATTGGTGAGATCAATATAACTATATTTTTTATTCACTATGAAGTAGTGACATTGAGTTGGAATCAATAGGATCAACTTATGAATCAGTGAAAAAATCTTGTAAAATAGTGAAATCTCCCTATGTGAATTTTCATGAGGCCTAAAAATATAACTTCCTTTGATATCCAAAATCATTTTTTAAACAATTAATCCTTTTTATTCTAGGTTTTGATAAGCTTAAAAGGGTTTTTTTACATAATTAATAAGGCAAATTTCATTCATATTTATATTTGGTGCTTAACAAGGAACATACATTTTAATTTTGTGCTCCTAAGATCACTTGGACTTATCATTATTGTAGAGATATTTTTATTTATTTTTTATTTGCATAAATTAATGTGTTTATTCTCTCCCCTTACCCCTTTTATGGATCATGGGTGACCAAAAACACATAGTTTACTTTCATTATTATTTACCCAAAGGACTATTTTAAAGTATGCTCTTCTCTTACCCATATGTGGCATCCTAAGAATCAAAACCAAAAAATGTCTTTCATATTTTCATTTTTTTGACTACATGAGGTGGAATTCATCACCTTCTTATGAGGTCTTAGGGAGAGTTTATTGGGACGTCATTACCCAAAATTCATACCAACCCATTATTTGATGGGGTATATAAATTGAGGCTATGCCAATTATATATTATATAGAATATCCCTTGGAAATTGACTTAACTATTAGCACTCCATTGATATCTTTATAAATGAATTGGTTACAAAGGGACAAGATCCTTTGGTGAATGGCTTGTTGAACCTTGACATCCAATTGATAGATTTGTGTTTTTTAAGAACCATATAGAAATATAAACAAAAACTTATAATAGAAACTAATTTTTTCATGACATTCTCATTGATACATGGATGCAAAGGTATCATCCCCTAAAAATTACCTTTTCGTATATACATTTGAGATAAGGATGGAATTAAAATGCCACCATAATTAATTTAATTAATTAATGAACCATTAAATTTTCATTCCTCTTAAAAGGGGAGAAAATTAAAAGGATTAGAGATTATGACATAATCCACATTAGTTTCTAATGTATGTTTGAGATTGCTTGATTATTTTTTCAAAACTAGTTTTGTGTTCACAACCACATTCAAACAAGTGAATCAAATTCTATAAATAAAGGTCTTAATACATTTATTCATGTATTTACACACTAAGGTGTTACACTACCCATTTTATGACCATCCTTCTAACATTTTTTAGCATTATGATTTCAAATTAAAACAATCTCTTGTCTCATTTGGCACCATTATGCTACCCATTCCATTCTTGGTTTTAAACTTATGTTTTATTGTGTCAAAACCAATTCTAAAAGTCTAAAACTATTTGATCTTATTCTAATTTCAAATTCTAAAAATCTAGTCAAAGACAAACCAAGATCCAACTCTTCTCAAATTCAAGTACCATTTCAACTATATATAGGTACACATAGAGTGAGGCCTATTACATCCATAGTTTTAAATAATAAAACTTATATGATCCTTTAGGATACCTCAAAAATTCTAAAATGAATGAAGATTAGAAGACCACCCAATTATGTTTGAATACCTCCCTCCTATTTTAAAATCTAGTCAAGGCCAATTTGAAAATCAAATCATGGAAGATAAAAGGATGAGGTGATTCTAAGACTTCTAGAATCTATAGAAAATCTCCCAGATAACTTCCCCATAGGTCAATTATGTAGCCATTTTAGGGTAGAGGAGTCACCTAAAGTGATATTTTAAAACCAAAGTCAACATATTACCCAAATTTTAAAACCATCTATAGCATCATCTAATAAAGATAAAGGACAACTCATTGACACATCCCAACATGGTAATATTATTACCTATATAATATAGTAAATTAGTCAACAATATGTAGATTAACTTGTATCTAGTTTGACAACTTATCTATTTATGACTCCATTAAAAAATTCTACATTTGTAGACTAAAATTATTTTTTTGAACAACCACAGTAACCCTTAGTTAATTCTATGTCTATCATAGATCCATTGGCTCCTTCTAAACAAGAAATTCCAATAAATGCTTCACAATAAGTAGAAATTGGCATTTATAATACCTTTTTCAATCATCAAATTATCCTTTCCAATATGCAACAAGTACCTGATAATCCATAACAAGTTGAAAACAACCCACCACGATAGTAATTAGTGAATAGATCACAACACACATTACCTACTTCTAATTTTCAACAACAATGGATTCTTGTAAACTAGGATTATATTCCTTATAATCAATATTAGATCCCATTCAATTCAAAATAAAAAATTCCTTTGAATCATTAATAGATTCCTCTAAGTCAACAATGCCTTACCTATTCACATTCAAATCAAAACTAATAGTAAGTTCTTTATCAAACCCAAAATTTAGGTTATAAGGTGAATATCCATAATAGAACCATGTAAATGGGGTCCATCCTTACTTACACCAACTCCAACAAAGACCATTAGTCCACTAATACCCAAAAAAATGCGTTCCATCATAAATTGCTCTTAATGTCCAAGAGTGGAATATGAAGAAGGAGATTGTCTCAAGACTTCAAGTAGGTAACTAAATCAACTACAAATTTGATAAAATATGGCCATACCCTTTTTATTTAAGTGTTCTCCAAGTGCCTTTCACATATCATTTCAAAATTACAAAGTTTTAAAAATATAAAGGTAAAGCTGATCCTAAAGATCATTTATAGGTATTCTTTGTCACATTCCAAGAAATAACATACAACAGTGTTTATTTTATTTTCTTCTTTCTATCTAGCTTGGGTGTAAAATACCTAGAGTTGCTCCTCAAATTACCAAAGGGATTGATGACCTCTTTTAATGACCTATCCAAGAAGTTTATCAATCACTTATCCTATAACATAGAGCATGAGTTGATCATGGTTGACTTATGTAATTCAAAGAAGCATGGTAGAAAAAGCTTCTAGACATTATTACAAAGGTGGAGAGCCCTAGAAAGTCACTTTGCACATAATCTACCAAATAATTAGTTAGCTAGTATTTTTCCAAAAAAATCTAAATTCCAAGGTTGCCTATAATCTAAGACTTCATTATTCCAACACATTTGAAGAAATCATTGACAATAGGGTGCAAATTAAAAAGGCACTTATTGATAAGGGTTTAGTTAAGATATACTCTCAAGCCCAACCACCAACCTAGACTCAAACACCAATTGAATATAATATAACCAAAAAGTATAAGGTCTTCAATAAGAATAAAAACATATCTAAAAATGGGGTCAAAAAATCAAGACATGTGTAAATGATGTAGCCATTACCTATTCAAAACACCCAACCTAATCCACCACTCACATTAAAAATAGCTCCCCCAAGATGGGGAAACTTCTAAGATAGAGTTTTTAGTAACTTGTGTGAGCCCATTAAATCATTATTCCAAAAATTAGTTGTAGCTAATATGATTTTTTATTTAGGGAGGAAAGAGTAGAAGGATCAAAAGAGGGGGGAAATTCAATTTTTTTATGTAGGGGGTGGTTATTTAAAATGAGATCAAGGTATAAGAAACACAAACACCCAACTAAGAAAAGAGGATAAGAGCAAAAAAATGTGGATATCTCGAGTCAGGTTGACCACTCCCCTGACAAGGCCCCATGAACTATATAAACATCCCAACCAAAATTGTCTTAGCTAGAATGTGTAATGGGTAAGAGACATGTGGACCATAAACCATCTAAGTATTATACTGATCCCACCATAGAAAATGATGAAACCTACATCAATGTTCCAAATGTTGTGGTGGAAAAAATTGATGATAAGCTAGCCAACTCCATTCTTACAAAAGTTAAGAGTTTCTAACCTAATATTGACTCCTTTCATAAGTGTTATAATAACAAGTGTCATCCCAAAGGCCAAATAGAGGTAGTAGCCATTTCAAGGAATGTTTTTCTCATAAACTTCAATCTCGATGAAGATTGATTCAGAGTCCTCATAAAAGGCCCCTAGTTCATGGGGTAATCTAATGCCAGCATAAGGAAATGGAAACCAAGGACCAAACTCAATGGGGTCATGAGGTTTAATGTTTAGCATTGGTGGAATATGTGTTAAATATTAAACAAGATCAATGGTGTGTATTTTATCTAAGTTGAGGCTACACAAGATTCAAGCATTATGTTTGAAGTTTAACTGTGACCATTTGAATTCAAATATTTTAATTTAACACATGCAAACACTAGAGCTCTATATTTTGTCCATATCTTTTGATAGAAGTAAAATTTTTTGGTGCTATAAAAAGGGAAGTGTTAGAAGAATCCAAAGTGCATCTAAATATATATATTTAAATATTTGAAATTTAGTATAGTCAAATATATCAAACCTATAAGTTGACTGTGTGTTTGTGTTTATTTTACAAGAGACACAAGAAGGCTATTTGATCTTGTGTTGATGTATTTCAGAGTCTCATGATAAATTAACTATTGGATAATGTTATATACTCCATAAGGATTCTCTATGAGTATTTTATAGGCATGATCAATTTATTTTGATTATGAACAATGATTAAAAAGTTGATTGTATGTTCGGTAATGGTATTCTTATGTATAAGGTCTCTGTTTGAGTTGTTTGAGAATATGTAGAGGTGAGCTAAGTTGACTATGAAAATTTAAGGATGTTGAAGGGAACATAAGGAGTTGACCCATGTATTTATCAAAGGTGATTTAAAGGATGGAATGGGTTCACATGAGACCTATAAGGGATATAAGGGCCTTATTAAAAGGTGTAGTTCCTTAAGGGTAACGCATAGATGTTATGGCTGACCTATGAAGAATATATTGAGATATGTATTCATATGATAGATGCCTTAAGGGATAAGGAATACCTAATGCTTGACCAAGGTGATGATTATCAAGATTTATGTATATATAGTGAAACCAAATGTGATGGTTTCTTGATTTACAAGAGTTGGATGAGTGAGTGCGAGTGTGGAGCCAAACAAAAGATATAACCTTTGAAAGAGAAGGTATAAGTTAATGATTACAAGAAAATAGAAAAAAGGATTAGAAATTCTAGTCTGAGTAAGGTGCTAAGGTGATCATATAGGTTATTGGACCTAATAAGCCTAGAAGAGTCAGAATGGGTGAGTATGCTAAAGAGGTTGGTTAAGAGAGTCTTATGTATATGAATTATGGAGTGAGGAAGGGGTAGAGAGCCCTATGGATAAGTTGATGAGCAGATAAATTTAAGGAATATTTGTATGAGTTGTTGGTCATAATTCTATTGGTATAACAGTGCTCTTATTGTTTGAGTATGAGAAAAGGTGAAGAGTGATAATCAGTGGTCCATCATTAGGTGTTGAAGAAATCAGTGTAAAGGTGGATGTGTTCATAGGTGTTGTTGTAGAATCTTAGAATCTAAGGTGGTTTTATCCTTCTTGTAAGGTGAAACTTTCTAAAAGGTCTAGTTGTTATTGTAGCTCAGTTAGATAAGTGTGGTAGCACCTTGTGGAATTGTAGTCTCACTAAATAGGGATTGTAGTTCCTTAATCATTTGTAGATGGTATAAATTAGTTCTTGTTTTATATAATAGTAGTCCAATTGTAGGTTCTAATGGGATTTATTCCCTAAGATGGTTTCCCACATATGACATGTGTTATGTGTTTGATCTTGCATTGTCTTTATTGTTCATTACTATGAATGATGTATGCCCCATGAATATATGTATTGAATGATTAAGAGTTTGAAGGATTTGGTATTAAAGTTGAAATTATCTAGGATCACTGATTTAGCCCCCCTCTTAGTGATTTTACCTCTAACACCTATGTTGTTACTACAAACTAGAGTTCTATGGCATACAAATTGGCTATACCAAATGGATAAGAACTTGAGAATCCTATTAAAATTTTGCATCTCAAATGATTCTATGCTTAATTGATATGAACCATTGTCTATAAGAGCCCTTGATTTGGAGCATATATTTCACATTAACCCATTTTTATTCACGTTATCATTCCCTATACCATTATTATCCCCCTAATTCATATTACCATCATGATGTTGATTATGACCAATAGTTGTTACATTCAAATTTAGATAACATTTTTGAAGGAACTCCAAATTGTGAAACATCAACAACTTCTTTTTAGAGAGTGTATCAAGGCACATCAATAAATATCTTATCTACTTGTTAATTCTTTCAGACATACTCTAATTCTCCCCATATTATTTCCCCATTGTGTTCCTTCTTATGCCTATCTTTATGTTGCATGGTATTTCCCTTAGCCCTAGGTTCTACTGTTGGTTCATGATTGGTACTATTGTAGCTAGTTTAGTTGTTTGAACTCCTACCTTAGGTTATTTTCCTTTTCTATATAGTTCCTTTTACATTTATGAATATTCCCTTTCTTTCCTTATTTCAAAAAATCCAAAAACATTGAAAAGACCTTAAAAACCCTTAAAAATCAAATGTTTTATAAATTTTGGCTTAAAATATCTATGAGAGATATAAAGTTACAAAATATTTTCTTATTTTTTCATCTTTTTCATTGGTGGCTATTGGTCCTATTTTGGGTGGAAACCTTTTCTCTAATCCCAACCATTTTTACTTATAATTACCATTCCTTCATTATATCATCCCATTTATGGGAGAATTATAGGCCTGAGGTCCACACATACTATGTCAGTATCACTTGTATGCATGGGGCATCTTGAGTCAGCTCTAACACTCTTCATTTCCATGTCCATTCCTATTTTATCTACCACTCTCTTACACTCACCATTTTTTTATTAATAACTTGCTTGACACTCTCACTATTTTATGAGCAACAACTATCCCTACACTCTCTCCATTTTTTGAGCCCTTCCTATTTTTCATCTACAAAGCATTTATCTCTATACTTATCATTAATTTTATTCTATCTTTAATCCTCTGAGGACTACATTAATCTTGAGGTTTATATGCACTATGTAGGAAACATCAATTTGCATGGGGCATTTGGAAGCAGCTTGACCACCCCTTTCTTATTCTTCTATTCCAATTTTCTTGAGCCTAATCTTCACTTTATCCTATCCATATTCCATATGACTTAGGGTTATATTGTCCAATAATAATTCATTATCAATCACACATGAAAAATTATTTATTACTTGGTTGAGTTTTATCTTCTTGTAATGTGTTTTTTTTGTGTTTTACTTATTTGATTACTTGCTCGTTTATTTAAAAATTACTTGTTTTATTGTTTGTTTATGTTTAATATAACTTGATTTACACTTAAGTCTTTATATTTTATATCTTGGCCTTTAGTGGTTTACACTTGTATTTAAATTATTTTCTTTGGTAAGTCTTTTGTTCAAATGAATTGTGTTTTACACTTAGGTCTTGATGTTCTATATCAAGCTTTTAAGTTATAAATATTTGCATCTAAATTATCCATTACACGATTGGAATATAATGTTATCATATGGTGTTTATATTTATGGTGTATATTATCATTTCCAAATTTAAAAACCAAGTGCTCAAGTCTTATATACCAATTTTGCACTGAAAGCATTTCTCCAAGCATGATCTAGTTGTTTAAACACATGATCAAGATGTCATTTCATTTCCCATAATCACATCACATGACCAAATTTGAAACAAACATGGCTATCTCTATGTTAATTAAGGAAGTTCATATCCTAAGTAAACATATAACATCTAGTCATACCAAATGTTTTTTGCCCTATTTTCTTCTAATTGCTCCATTTCTCATCCTCTTCTATTGAATCACATGTCATTTTATTCTACTCAAAGATATGTCCATCAAAATTGTTTTTTCTACCCTAACCTCGAAGGGGAATCATGCCCATCCTAAATGTTATTTGAGGCATTTTCATGAGCTCATTTTCACAAAAAAGGTAAATTCAACAAAAATGGAAACAAAATCATTTCTTCTAATTGTGATCATTTTAAGCAATTTTGTTATTCTTTGAAAAGCCATTGCTTCATCTAAATATCTCTCCATTCCCTTTCAAATAAGGGTAAAATTTAGACATATAATTATTACCACTATCATGTTGAAATTTAAAGTTAGATTGACTTTCTATAATACTGCACAAACTAGTCCAAATACCATTGGAATGCTATAATTTATCCACACACATCACATGCAATTTTTAAAGTGTATTGATACATAATTAATTGGGGTAGTGCATCATATATAATCATCACCTTCCTCTAATTCATATTCAGTCAAATTGTGACCTAATGAATTGATATTTTCAACCATTTATGCATGATAATTTATTAAATTCAAATAATTATAAAAGGCTAATTAGGATTACTTAATTAATAAAATTATGAGCTCTTTTTTATAAAAACAAATAGGTAAATTCAACAAAAGTGGGAATAAAATTATTTCTTATAATTATGATCATTTTAAGTGAGCTTTTTATTATTTGAAAAGTTGTTTCTTCATTTTAATGTCTTTCCACACCCTTTCAAATAAGGATAAAATGTAGACATCCATTTTTTACCACTATTATGTGAAAATTAAAACTTAAATCTAATTCCCACAATAATGCAAAAACTAGAAAAAATACTAATATAACACTCTAATTTGTCTACACATAGCACATGAAATTTTTGAAGTGTCTTGATACATCCCTAATTAGGGTAACACATCATACGCATCATCACCTTCCTCTAATACATCTCTAGTCAAACTATGACCTAAAAAATTGATGTTTTCAACCATTTATGCATGATAATTTATTAAATTTTAAGAATTATAAAAAGGGTAATCGATATTACTTAACTAAATAAATCCAATTAAAAGGTTAAGTGAAAAATCCATGGTAATGAGATGAATATCTAATTTTGTAAATTCTAAATTCAACAAAATATCTAAAATTGAAGTAATCATGACATCATCAATCATAAAAGTTAAGAATCCAAAATATCAACATAAATACAACAAATATCAATAATGTTGAGCCATGTAGATTAATTGTAATATTAACTCTAAAATTGAATGTCTTAGTTCTGCTAAATTTCACTGAACATGGGCCCTTAATCCTCATCTTGAGATGGATGGTCCTTATCACCTTGATAATCCTATAAATATAAGGGCCACCATAAACCAAAATTAAGCTTTATTTTACAAAGTTATAATGTAAAAAATCCTCCAAAAAGTTTCAAATGTTCTCTTGTAATTAATTTATAAACCATACTAGATAGTGATTGGGTAAGTATTTGATGTCTCTTGAACCACAACATTGCTAAAGACATCGATATCTAAAAACATGCATGTGAGTTAGCTTCAAAGGGAACATCCAAACAAAAGGTAAAAGTGTGTTGTTTAGCTTTCTAGTTCATTATTTATTTCTTTAAGTCTTGCTCAAACTAAGGACCACAATTGAGATGTTAGATTTTCTATTATTTTATGCTTTTTTTTCATACTAATGAGAGATAATATCTTTCATATTCATGTGTTTATAGACCTTATATGAAACATAGATCTTAGTATTCATAGAATATCTTATGCTTCCTTTAAAATAGTAATTGGTTTGGTCAAACCTTGTATATATAGGCTAATATAGGATAACTTATGCATGATTTTAACATATAAAAATGTAGAAAAGAAAGGGTAAAGGCACATGATTCAAGGCAATAGGTTGAGGGACTACAAAATTATAAGGGACATACATGTGAAGTGTATGGTTTTTTCTAAGATGGACTAGTACAATGTGTTTTACCCTAATTTTATTATACAACCCTAATCAAGATATAAACCTGAATGTAATTCTTATTTTAAAGAATGATAATTAAACTTGAATATAAATGGAAAATACTTAAATTTATTTGAAAATTGACATGTGTTAACTATAGAAAATCTAAAGATATTGGTACTTATATTTTCTAGTTCACTGACTAATTGTGACCAACTTTCAATAATGGAAAGTGACTAGAACCAGGACTATGAGTCATTCAAATATGTAGCTAGATATTTGTATGCATAGGGTCTATAACATCAGATTTGGATAATTCCATTGATGGTAGTGATTATAGTTAAAATTACTATCCTCAACTAATTTGGTTTTTTGCGACCATATAGTAAATTATTCCTACTTGTAATACCTTTGTATGTGTGATCTTGACACTTGATTGTTTTCTTAACTTCAAAAATCAATCTCATTCTCCTTAAAACCCTAGGTCCACTTATAAAGTGATAAAACCTATAAAACTTTGGAAGTGTGATGGGTTACACTGATCCCAATCATAAATCTTAGTATTCATATAATGTTTTATACTTCCTTTTAAGTAGTAATTGGTTTGGTCAAACCTTGTATATATAGGCTAACATAGGATAGCTTACGCATGTTGTTTTATATAAAAATGTATAAAATAAAGAGTAAAGGTAAATTATTCAAAGAAATAGGCTAAGGGCCCACAAAATTATAAGGGACATACATGTGAAGTGTATGGGTTTTTCCAAGATGGATCGGTACAATGTGTTTTACCCTAGATTTATTATACAACCCTAATTAATATATAAACTTGAATGTAATTATTATTTTAAATAATGATAATTAAACATGAATCTAAATGTAAAATACTAAAATTTATTTTAAAAGTGGCATGTGTTAAATATAGAAAATAATAAAGAGATTGGTATTTATTTCACTGACTAATTGTGACCAACTTTGAATAATGGAAAGGGACTAAAAGCAAGACTACAAGTCATTAAAATATGGAACTAGATATTTATATTTATAGGGTATATAACATCATATTTTGGTAATTCCATTGATGGTAGTGATTATATCTAAAATTACTATCCTCAACTAATTTGGTTTTTTGTGACCATATAGTAAAGTATTCCTACTTGTAATACCTTTGTGTGTGTGATCTTGACACTTGATTATTTTCTTAACTTTAAAAATCAATCTCATTTTCCCTAAAACCCTAGTCCACTTATTAACTAATAAAACCTATAAAACTTGGGAAGTGTTATGGGTTACACTAACCCCAATCACCCTTGTTGATGATTGATTATTGCCTACATATCTAATACTCTAAAGAGGGAAGTTAAGCCATATGTAATTCTTCCTGTTAGTGTCAATGTAAAATTATGCTTATTTATTATATTAATTCACCTATTAATATATATTTTAACATTATGTAATTTTGACTCTTGACTTGTTTTGGCGTGATTTAGACTTAGCTGATGACTACTCATAGTGACTAATTTTAAATTTGGAAAGAATAAGGTAGTTTTTCTCATTGTGAAATAGTATATGACTATTTGATAGATAAGTTTCAACTAAGTACCAAGTATGGATTTTATTTATATTTATATGAGTCCATTTGGGTAATTTATCATGCCATCAACATGCTATGAAAATGGATCAAACCATAGGAATGATTTAGAGTTTAAAATACTCATTTATGGGTGAGGGAAAATAACATCACCCTCATGAAAATTTTCATCAATGAAACTATAAGATCTTGATGTTAGTTTCAAAGAGATAATAATTAAAATATGATGATATTAAATTTTATAAGTAAGATACCTAGTTGGTTTGACATATAATGAGAGGTTCTTTTAGATTGTTGACAATAAAAATGGGAGGTTTGTACTCATATCAAGCATGTAGGTGTGAGACAATTATGAATAAGAGGTATAAATGTGTGTTGGATGTAAAATCACTAGGAGGGGGTGAATCATTGATGAAATAAAATAAAATTTAATTATAATTATTCTAAATCATAACCATTAAAAATAATAATTCATGAAGCATATAAACCATTCATTGTAATGAACAAAGAAAATAATGCAAGATCAAAGCACATAACCCATGAATTATGTGGGAAACCCTCATGGGGGATAAAACCCACTTTAAAAATATTTTTAATAATATCATATAATTATATTGATTCAATTTAGATCAGCACCAAATGATCAAGGATCACCCACCCCTCAATTTAGTCAAGCACCCTCTTGACCTTTAACTAGCACCACCTAGCAAGGAAGCTACAACCCCCTATATGATCAAGCACCAACTCAATCATCTCCAAACTAATACCCACCTCTAATATAATGTATTACACACTTTATGATGGTATTATATTTCTATAACACTTATAAACTTTCCTCTCTACCTCATACAACTTGTGGTAGTTCATACAAACATAAATTTGCCTCTTAGATAGGCATACAACTCTTCCTCTTCTATACTCATAATACACATACTCATGACCTTGAGACCATTTATCCTTCACAATTTTATCTTATTATATGTAAAAATATTATTTAAACATCATAAATATCATTCATACAAAAATTATTCATTACTCTTTCAACATATAATCAAAGCACTTCTTCACTCTAGGTCATCTAGACAAACTAGGCCTAATCATGCCTTGAATCAATACAAAACTTAATAATTACCTTCAACACCATTGTATGATATTCATGACATTTTCAACATGTTATTTTTATTATTTTCATTCCCTCACACACTTATTAAAATTATCATACCATTCACTTCATTCTTTAATTAACAAAACCTTTGCCTAGGTCACCAAAGCAAAATAGGCCTAATAGTCTTGAAACAAATATTCTTACTTTCTCATGACCTACAACAAATAATGTTAGATATTTGTCAAATATTCAACATGATTTTATTATTTTTTTCATGGCCTCTTACCCTTTTGAAAACTTTTATATAATTTTTTTCATACACCAAATTGTCTAACAAGCATAATGAGACCAAAATGGCCTTCTACATATGCATTATTCTTTCTCAAATCAATCTTGGTCAACCACAAAAATTTAATTAACCCTTAAGGCTTATCTCCCACTTACATAAACTTAAAAAATATTTATTATATGTTACATATAATTTACATTAACTTATTAGGTCGGCCATGCTTCAAATGGTTCAAAACAACAAACTAGGCTTACGCAAGACCTAAGCAATTAGCCTTGCATTAGGCCACACATTACACAGATGAAAATAGTCCTTAACCAAAGATGGAACCTTTTTTAAAAATTTAAAATAATTTAACCCATGCCTTATTTATGTTTAATAAATCATACACCACTTTCAATACACTTGCTCACCTTATGAAACCCCTTTTAGCCCTCAAGCCTTTAATAGGTCCCATGAAGACCTAATTCACCTTCATGGAACACTTTGAGCCACTATGATCAAGATGGCCCTTACCAATGACCAAAAATACTTAAAAAAAATTAATTTAATCCTATATGATATTTTTCCATTCTTAAAAATCATCAAAACATTATTTAATTCTCTAAAACCTCGATTAGGTCTTAAAGACCTATTAGGCTTAATTAGCACAAAAACATTGTCTTAAAAAAGAGGCTCAAACTAACTAAATATAAACTTTCCATGTAAAATACACATATGGATGTAAATACCAAGACTTAAATAACATAATACAATTCATAAGACACATTTATTCAGCCTTTAAAGGCTCATAAACACTAATGCAATAAGCTTATTCAAACCTACAATAATTACAGTCAACAAAAGTCAACTTTGACCTATAATAACTTAACATGTATGGACATTCAAAACTCTAAATCACTTTTAGAATGATCTATATAAATTATAATTATTTTTTTATTTTAATAACAATAATATTTTATCAATACTTTGTCTTATACTTTAATTTCTTTGCACCCTAGTTTATTCATAAAAAACATAGTCAATAACAGTCAACTCTTATGTGTAATAAATGAAATTGTATGACCAGTCAAACCTCCTAATAAATTTTATTGGATATAAATTTAATTCCTATACCAATTTTATTTTTACATAACCATAAAATTAATCCATTATCAAAATTTATAAACAAAATACTACTAACTGGTTTTCCTTTGTATAATGGTCACTTGATATTGCAAATTTGGCTATGGAAACTAGTGAAATCTGCCTAAGAGACCAACTTTGTACTACCATAAATTTTTATATATAGAATTTCAATACCTAAAACTTGGAACACATTATCTCATATCATATGGTAATCCATACATATACTAAAATACTCTTGATAGCTTCACACGTGTGAATGATGATGTCATCAATCTACCTACTTGACCTGATTTGACAAGTGAACTAGAATGATCTAGACAAGCACACAAGAATTACAAAGTCTTCCTATAACCTCCATAGGTAAAAAAATCAATATTTACACATCATATGACATATTAAGTATTAAAATAATATCAAAAACATTCTCTATCATCTGAAAGACCTACACACATGATATACACTCTCAAATCCACTTAGAACCTATTACTTTATCATTAATACATTATGTACTCAGATCACCTTGACATCAATGACAATCAATGAATCTCAAGAACATGATAAATAATATCCCCATTTTTCATTTATTTCAAACACATTTTATAATGCTCTCTCCCAAAGTGAACAACTCCTTCATTATGAACGTTCTCCCCCTTTGACATTAATGACAAAGGGTCTCTTCCTCAACATGTCAACTTGATCCTTAGACCTAAAAAACTATTCACAAATATTATAAATATCCCCCTAACATCATTCTCATCTCATATAAATTTTTATCAAACCATACTCAAACATACAAGCTCCTTGGAATTAAAACATCTCACATATGATCCCCCTCACTATATGCATACCTTGTATATTATCAAATTGAAGAGAACATCCCTCTATCTAAATTGCTCCTTGATTATTCCATACTACATAATCCTCAAGAAACTTGATTTATCTTCCCCTAAATCCATATTACACCTTAACAAAGCTAAAATATTGCAAACATATGCAAGCAAACTCTCTTACAAGAACATACCTTGAATGGAGCCATCTTCATCCACACACAGGTTACCACAACTATCCAACATCCTTTCATGAGGAAAATGAAAAAAATGCTGATCTTTTTGGGAAAAATGACCTCTTTAAATGGTATATAAACCTTCTTATATTAATCAAACAACCACAACTGATTTGAATAAAATAACATGCTCAAAAAATCTAAACTTACCTAAATCCATCTTTATAAGAGCTCTTCAAGCTACCAGTATGAACAAGCTACCTCATTATGCCATCTATGGATGAAATATGATTGTATTCATACATTAATTATACTACAATCTGAACTTACCTTCCCAATATTATCCCTTTAAGAAATTCTATCTTGCACAAGAAAAGATACTCTTTTCTTAGGTCACTTCAAAGAGGTACATTGCAAACAAATATACATAACTTGAAATCCTCATATCTTTACACCAAGGGACTACCTATATCACACAATAACTTTATTGCATACTTTTATATCATAATTTTATACCATATTATTAAGTTTGGTAACCCAACTCATTATACAACCCAAGATACACCATGTCAGGGGTTTCTTGCATTAGAACCCTTATGCCAACTAAGAACACTCAAAGCAAGATCTTCTTCCAAAAATAATTTCAGGTCTTCAAATCACTTCTCATAGATTTTAATATTTGATATACATCTTTTAGTATCTTTAAATAAATTTAAGGAATCCATACTCAACTATATGCATATGAAGATAAAGAACATACCTTGACCCATTGACTAGTCTCTCACTTATCAACCTTGCAACACCATTCCATGATGCTTTAAATGATTGAGTAATGCTTATATGAAGCCTAATAGAGACACTTCACCTACCAATGAACATAAAACACCTAAAACTTAGGATATTCCCAAGTCTCCATACTCTCACTAGTTTGTTTGTCTTTCCTAAGCCTCTTCATAGGTTTGATTGGGTCATCCATCTTCTCTTTGAATCCCTTGTCAACATACCTTGATAAATAGTATTCTTCTCTTAATTTCATATATACCATAGCAAACAAACCATCTTGACTGATATTCTCATCAACCAATTCATCCTTGGTCTCAATCTGATCTCTCTTAATAGTCTTAGGTCTCCATATCCATGTATGAGCTCTTCCTTGCACACTAGGAGCTCCATACACCTTGTTTTACCTTGAGAAATCATTTAACCTATTCCTATAATATTTTAAAATATTAATAACTCTATGATATCTGAAACAAAAAATGTCATTCATACCTTTTACTTGAAGATGGTTTTTATCTCCTTTTGACAAGTTACTTATCCTTTTGCAATCTCTTGCAATGTGACCAAATTAATTACAAGCATAATATTGAATATGAGATGAATTATGAACCTCATGTCATTGGGATTCCTTGCTAGTCTTCTCACATTTTTTTTCATTCTATCATACTTATTTACTTGATTTTATTTCTATTTCTCAACCTTGCTCATTTTGGCTATTAGCTTCTCATGCTTGACCTTCAAGGATCCTAGCTCAGTTTTCAACTGATCACACTCATCCTTCTCTTCCCTAAAACTTGAATTTTTAGACTCTAATTGATTCTTAATATCATGAATAGTTATATTTTCTCTTTTTAATTCTAATTATACATTAGATTTAAAGATACATACCTTCTCCTTAAGAGCCTCCAAAGTACTTATCCTTTCAATAGATAGTTCTAACTAAAATTTGAGATCCTTAATAACCTTCTCATCATCTTGAACCATTATGACCATGTCACTCTTCAAGGTACAAATTTTATCCTCATAGGCCTTAGCCGTAGACCTCAAGTCTTGATTTTCTTTCCTTAGTTTTTTAGCCATTTTGGGCTTCAAGGACCACCTTCTAGTTATCAAGCCTTCTTGAAGGACTTGCTTTGATACCAATTATTGGTAGAAAAATCACTAAGATGGGGGTGAATCATAGATGAAATCAAATTAACTTCAATTCAAATTCTTTAAACTCTTAACCATTCAACATAATCATTTACGAAACATATAAACCATTCATTGCAATGAACAAAGAAAACAATGTAAGATCAAAGCATATAACACATGAATTATGTGGGAAACCCTCATGGGGGATTAAACCTACTTAAAACAAGATTTGTAATACTATCCTATAAATATATTACTTCAATTTATATCAACACCAACTGATCAAGGAGGACCTACCCCTCAATTTATTCAATCACCCACTTGACCTTTAGCTAGCACTAACTAGTAAGGAGGCTACAACCCCCAGATGATCAAGAACCAACTCAATCACCTCAAAACTAATATACACCTCTAATATAATGTTTTACACACCTGATGATGGTCTTATCTTTCTCTAAAACCTATAAACCTACCTTTCTACCTCATAATCTGATTTTCATTCTTACAAACACAAATATACCTCTTACATAGGCATACATCAACTCCTCTTCTATACCCAACATACACATGCTCATGACCTTTAGGCCATTCCTCCTTCACACTCTAATCTTATTAAATGTAAATACAGTCTTAAAAAATCATAAATATAAGTCATACACAACCTATGCATTACTCTTTCAACATATAATCAATGCATTTCTTCACTCTAAGTCATATAGACCAACTAGGCCTAATCATACCTTGAATCAATATAAAACTTATTGATTACCTTCAGCACCATTATATGATCTTCATGACATGTTCAAAATGTAATTCTAATGTTTTTCATTCCCTCACAAACTTATGTAAAGTCTCATACCATTCACTTCATTCACCAATTAACAAAACCTTTGCATTAGGTCATCAAAGCAAAATAGGCCTAATAGCATTGAAACAAATATTCTTACTTTCTCATGACATGAAAAAAATAATTTTAGACACTTATCACATATTCAACATGATGTTCTTATTATTTTCATTACCTATTACCCTTTTGTAAACTCATATATAATTCATTTGATACACCAAATTATCTAACAAGCACGATGAGACTAAATGGCCTTTTACATATGCGTTATTATTTCTCCAATCAATCTTGGTCAGACACAACACTTTAATTAACACTTAAGGATTATATCCCACTTATATCAACATCAAAAAATATCTTAGGATACATTACATACAATGTACATCCTAAGTTATCATTTGGGTTAACATAAGCTTATGCTAAAATTACAAGTTACTAATCTTATATTTAAACATAATTTAGACAAGTAAACATAATCAAAAACAAGAAATAAATTCAACACATGCAATTTTTTAATCATTCATGTAGTAGAAAATGTTATTTCATAAAGATAAGATAGATTTAAAAATCAAGATTTCATAGTGCTATCGACCGAGGTCATAAATGCCTCACAGCCTTTAAGATCACCACACCACTTATTTAAATAATTCATACATCATTGGTTTACTAATATGGATGCCATTATTTAGAATAATGATTAATGATATAGTTACAATCAATAACACTAACTTATAAGTAGTCAATAAATAAATTCATATAACCATTATATGGGTATAGCTAATGTGATATTATGAAATCAAAAGAGACTAAGACATTATTCATCTAAGGTATCTAATCCTTTAACCTTAATTATCCAATTATTTCAAGAGATGAAAAATTATGTTTTCATTCAATAGCTAAGTCATTTTTAGATCACTATATAAGAAATTAATTAATTATTTTCACATAATTTTCTATTATTATCTAAGTAAATGTGTACCTAATAAACCATCACATTCAAAATTAAACCCATATTTCAAATAGACTAGAAGAGGGCAACAAGTGATTTATAATACGAGAATACAACATAATCAAAGCAAGCAAAATCTAACTGAGTTTCAATTTGAGTGGAACCCAAATAAAATGATTCACTTAATGAACTCTTATAATTTTTCTATTGGCCAAGCCAAGAGTAGTGAGGCAAGTAAGTGTAGCTATCAAAAGGAAAAGTGAAAGCACATATAATCTGAGTAAAAGAATTCAACAAGCATGCAAATTTTATTTATATAATTATATAACATCAAATTAAGTAGCAACATTATCTAAATTGATTATTTCCTTATATTGATTTATAACGATGATATTATCTTAGGTGAATTTAAGATCACATGATTATTCTATGCATAAATATCACACATTCTTATGAAACATTCTAGTTAAATAAAGGGATTAAGTTAACCCTCAATTCATTTATTATTTTAATGTAAGAATAAAAGTAATAATTTTCAGATCATGTAAATGTAACATACATACTTTAAGAAATGAAAGTAATAATTTTTAGATCATATATATACAGCATACATACCTTACACGTAACCAAGTATGTTTGAAATACATGTTAGAAAGAAGGATTCTAGTTTGTTTTCTACATGAACTAGCTACCAAAAATTTGAATAGTTTATGCATTGTTGAAAATGACTACGAGATCCATATACATACATATATCTAAATGAATTTATCATATACATAATGTGATAAACCAAAGGTATCTATTAAGCTTAGTTTTCATGCTTAATTTAAGAATATATAATGATGAATCAATAACATAATATATATCTAATTGATTATATCATCTAATCAAAGATGATTTTGACCTTGGAATTCAAATCAGATTTACATGATATGTGGTTAAGAAATCTAGTGTAAACATCTTAAGAAAATCCTACTAAAGACAAAATTCATAGATTAATTTATGTATCTAGTTATCTAATGAATCAATGTGATAATGATTGTATAGATTAATCCCATACAAGAATTTATAATTAATCCAAATCAAATATAAATTAACATTGGAATAGTAATTCCACATTTTTTAATATAATGTTTAATCAATATGAGAGTTAAAACCAATATCTACCAATTTAATGTACCTGAAGTGTACCACTTTTAACCATTGACCATATTACCCTTAGACAATGTTCAACTTCCATTTTAGTTCTACAAACCATTAATAACAAATGTTAACATTAAACATGGTTAACTATATAATCAAGATTGCATATTATCTAACTCAATATCAGTACTTAACAAAATATACTAATTAATTAATACTATCTGACTCAATATCAATACTAACTAAATATATCAAGTAATTGAACATAATTAACAAATTAAATTGTCATTGTCTTACTTTACACATAGGTGAAATCACTAAAGCATAGATTTGAAGTGAATGAACTGAATAGGACAACCCCGCCCAACCAGCCTTATGAGCTCAATCATCAATGGCCCTCACCACCCCAACCATCAGCAAGATGGTGGTTATGGTAACTAGGAACATGAAGGTAATTACGAGCAATCATATTTCAAACAAAAAGGACTTGTCAAAATAAAATAATAAAAGAAGACAACTTTACCATTCTGAGGTGAGATAGAAATAATTAATCCATCTATAATATAGATCAAAAGTAGAAAAAGTTAATCATGGTTGCCAAATGATATAGAATAGATTAAAATTAATCCATTATATAGTCTTAAAATTACCCACCTTGGATCCCCATCCAAGTTAAAGTTAGTCTTAACCATCCAAACTACCAACATAGACTGGTATATAATATATCCATTTATTTTGATCATTTAGGTCTAGTCTTGAAATGGTGACCAGACAATAACACAACCAAACAAATAACCAAATAGACATCCAATAATTCACTTAAATTATTCAAATTAAAACAATAATTTAAATTAGAATATAACATTCCAATGATTACAAGATCAATACAAAACCAATTATTTAATACAAAAAAAGAAATCCCTTCAAACTTATTCAATGCCCATTTTACTTGGTAGATTATAACTATGTATATTCATGTCAATTTAATAGAGGTGAGTCTATATGTCCACATAGGAGCCAACACCCAAAATAACCAGCTTAAACATGCCTTCAAAAATAATAGGCCCAAACTATTAAAGCATAGTCAAGTTTAATTCCCAAAATTTATTCAACCCTATGCCTCACATAATCACATTAAACATTAACCATAGTCGAAAATTTTAAACACCAAAATTTATAAACACAACACAATGATATGAAACATAGTCAGGTAAAGCTGAGAGACCCCATCAAAGTTTAAGACCATGACCAAAATCAAATATTCAAATCTTTGATATATGACACAGTCTATTTAAGACAAAGTTGATCGATTATAAATCTAGTCAAAAAACATGACACAATAACAAACATAGTCAAAACAACTTAAAAGCCATAACATATACACAACCAACTTATATCCCAAGCCATGTAACTATGCCATTAAAATCAAAATATTGTCATAATATAAAACCCAAATAACACCTGAATAATAATACAGTTAAAACAAAGTATCTAACAACATTATCAAATATTTAAACCATGATTAAATTTTATGTAGTCAAAGATGTGATATGAAAAACTAAGACCATGATAATTCAAGGATATAACACATGTGAATCACATTGACCATGAACCCTATGACAAATTTATATAATTTGGTAAACTAATAAAAGAAACATTCTAGAAAGGACCTTATACAAAAACCCAAAAAATTAATAATACTTCCATGTATTGAATATAACAAGCAAGGTTTGATAAAAGTGATAAAAAATAAATGTATAGTCAATATCGAACCAATATCAAGTGATTAAATGAAACCTATACATACACAATAAAATGTTATATATAACACCTATCCGAATTTTATCAACCCAAAATATTGGAAACCCAAGTAAACAAAAGCCTGGGCCATACTATATAAAAGAAAATGTAGTTACTATTTTTGAAAAAAAAAAACCTACAAGTTTTTACATGTAGATAATAACTCATTTTTATCAAATCCAAACAATCCAATAGGATTTATTTAATTAATCCACACAAATATTTATATATACACAGTTATATTTAACCCACTAGTTTACACAGCAATAAAATCAACACATAGTGAAGCCACACAACTTTCATAGCTGGTATAAACTTATATGTTCATGGCAAGCCAAAAAACCATCATAGAATAGGTAAACCATATGGGGTATCAATTATTAAATCCAATAAAATAAACAAAGTCAAAAACACTCAAATTTTATAGAAAGTAACATATTTAAAACAATGAGATAACCATAGTCATATATATCCATTTGCAATTTATATGCAAATGATATATCGATATGCTGATTCCTTGAGGGTCTATGCATGCATCCAAATTTCCTAAGACTTTTGGTGACATAATCAACCCTTTATCTTTATTTCCAAATTTACATAGTAATAAATAACCAAAAAAAACATAACTCACTCGATATTGTAAAGAAACTCAACATCCAAGATAGAAACTAGAACCTCTATTCTTTCCAACAAATCTATGTCCAAAAAATCTAGCATGACTGCCATAAGAACCAGTCTAACTTACACTATTCTCTTCCATTTTCTTTCATCTTCCTAACCCCATAAACTTTCTCCATCTGTCATCAAACTCTCCATTCCTTCCATCCATTTTCTTAATACCCATTCAATGTTCACATTGAATGGGAGAGAGAATCCTCCATTCCTAAAGCAAATCCCCCACCAAATCCATCATAATGGTCATTAAATGACCCATATGGAAAACTCAACCAATAAAGCAACCATAAATGAATATAAACCTAAGTTAGTGACTAACCTCTAAACTTAACACAAATCAAAGTAGATCAGAAACATAACCCCCATGGCTTATGTCTCTTGCTATATTAAATTACATTAAAATAATGACCATAACCAACCATTAACTTAAATCGATTAAAATAAAATATTTAAACCCATTTAAACCTTGTTTAAAAACTAAGATCGATGCCCACAATATAACCAAGCTATATTAATAACATACTACCATCTTAAGATATAAGGTATTTATAAGGTTGAGGGGTTCATCCAAGGGGGGTGTCAAGGGTAGTTCTTAGGTTGTGCATTGAATTAGATAATTAGGATCCACTTAGGTGTGTAGAATTGAATAGAAGCCTATGTAGAAGGACAAGTTGGAGCTGAGAGCAAAGGTGGGATAAAATACTATGGCCATAATAATAGTACTGTTAAATAATGACATGCAACAAAGAACAAGTACACTAAAATCAACAAGGTGAAGTACAATAACAACCAACAAAAATCACAAGGGCCAAAATCAACTAAAGACATAATCAATGACCAATCAAGATGTCTGAGGGATAGAAAACATAACCAAATAATTATACCTATCAGACATGTTCGAATTGCTTAGAATTCCTTTGATACTATGTGTACTATTTCCAAAATCTACCTAGTTCATAGATAGAACCTAAAAACACCAAAAATTACATTAATCATACCATATCAAAAATTGATAAATAATTATGGATTCATAATAATATCAACTATAGTAATTAGTCCATGAAATCATTAAGTACAAAATTAAACATGCAGTTTGATATCACTACAATAAGTACCACATATAGTCCAACTAAAATAACAACCAATAATAAGTTTAATACTAATAATAATGTATTAATAGTAGAATAGATTATAAAAAAATGGGGTCGTAACATCCTCCCCCTCTTGAAAGGGAGCCATCCTTGTGACTTAGTCAAAAATCCATGCATAATACTACCTAAAAATATGAGCTTCTTCCCAAGTAGCACTCCTTTTGTTTAGTGTGTTCCATTGCACCAAAACCTATTATATGTCTCTATTTTGTAGCTTAACACTACAACGGTCTAATATTCTTATTGGTTCTAACTAGATCTTTTCCTCTTTCATGACCTGTAAATGAGTTCAATCCAAAACATTAGATGGATCAAGTATATACTTTCTTAGCAAAGCAACATTAAATACATCATGAATCCTTGATAGATAAGGAGAAAGAACCAATCAGTAAGTAACAAGACTAATCTTCTCCACAATGTCAAAAGTCCTGACAAGTCAAACCTTGTCAAACTTCATAGAACTTTTCTACAGTCTAAATGCAAAAAAACTTTGTCCCCCATGCTAAATTCACATGGGGTTCTCTTTTGATCTGCAGATATATTTTGTCTATCTAAAGCTATTTTTAAATTGTACCTTATTAATTCCATCTACCTATCATATTTTAGTAGAAAATTAGGTTTAGTAATAGCTCTATTTTCCAAGTTATTCTAACCAAATAGAGTTCTACATTTACACCTATAGAAAGCTTCAAATGGAGCCATATTTATTGAAAAATGGTATGAATTATTATATGAAAATTAAACTATATGGAGGTAGTCTTCCTATTTATTTTATTGATCCATGACGTACATGCATGACATTTCTTCAACCACTTGGTTGAGCCTTTCCATTTGTCTATCCATTTTTGGATGATATGAAAAACTAAAATTTAGCCTTGTTCCAAAGGTTACAATCAATATATTCTAAAACCTTGAATTAAATAACTTATCACAGTCTAAAATGATCACTTCAGGTATGCCATGAAGTCTAACCACTTCCTTCATGAAACATTTCATAAACATGAAAGATTTATCCGTTAAGTTTCCAGTAATGAAGTGGCCAACTTTAGTGGCCTTATCAATCACCACAAGGATTGTATCATACTTGCTATGTGATTTTAGCAACCCCAAAATAAAATCAAGTGAAATTACAACCCCCTTATCCCTTGGAAAATCATGAGGGTACATCATCCCTCCTAGATGACAATACTCACCTTTAACCTATTGACATTTCAATTATTTTGCTACAAATTCAATGACATAATGCTTCATTCTAGGCCAAAATAGATCCTTTTTAGCTTATGCATCATCTTTGTAACCCTTGGATGAGCATAATAAAGTTTTGTATGCACTTCCTTAAGCATAAAATTTCTCAAGTCACTCAAACTGAGTACATAGATTCTACCTTTATGTCTTATAAGGCCATCTATTACAACAAAAAATGTAGCAAATCTCTTTGTTATAGGCTCATCAGCTAAACTTAATCTTACATCATGGAAAAATTCATTAATAAGTTATTTTTTTAAAATAACACTTCTAAAATTTCCTTGTAACAAGGTAGAAATGTATGTGTATCTACTGAGTGCATCAGCCACATGATTCTTCTTACCTTTGACATATGATATGTCTATGTCAAAATTGATAAATAATTCTAGCCACCTATATTGGCATGAATTTAAATCATCTTGAGAAAATAAATACTCAAGACTATGGTGATCATATTTCACCTTGAAAGGCTTTCCCAATAGGAAATGTTTCCATTGTTTGAGTACATGAACAAGGGTAACAAGCTCCATGTCATGCGTAGGATAGTTATTTTCATTTTCCTTTAATTTTTGTGACTTGTAAGCCACTATTTTTCCATATTAGGTTAAGATGCCTCCACACCCTTCTTTAAAAGCATCATCCCAAACTTCAAATTTACCATTTGGATCTGAAATGATAAAAATAGGTGTTATTGTAAGAAACACTTTCAGCTTATTAAATGCCTCCTCACACTAAGGGGTCCACATAAATTTATTACCTTTACACTACATAGAGGTAATGAGATAGGCCACACTAGAAGAGTTTTCAACAAAACATCAATAATAACCAGTCAAACTAATGAAGTTGCATACTTCATACACATTGGTAGGAGTAGGCCAGTTTTGAATAACTTTAATTTTCATGAGATCAACAGTGATGCCCTCTTTAGAAATAATGTGTCCCAAATAATGAAATTTAGATTCATAAAATGCACTTTTGGAGAGCTTCCCATACAACTTATGTTTTCATAGTCTTTATAAGACTAAATAAAGGTGTTGATGCTCAACCTTATTTTTGGAATAAATGAGAATGTCATGAAAAAAAAACCAATAAAAACATATCTAAAAAGTCTCTAAATACATTGTTCATAAGATTCATGAAAGTTGTAGGTGCTTTAGTTAGGCCAAAAAGGTAGAACCATGAACTTGGAGTGTCCATATCAAGTTCTAAAAGCTATTTTATGAATGTCCTCTTCTTTTATTCTCAAATGATGGTAGTGTGATCTCAAATCAATCTTAGAGAAGAGTGTAGCATCCTTCATTTGGTCAAACAAGTCATCAATATTAGGTAAAGGACAATGGTTTTTTTTATTTTTACCTTATTTAGCATGTGGTAATCAATGTAAAGCCTTAATGTACCATCTTTCTTCTTCACAAAGACCACTAGAGCACCCCAAGGGGACATACTTGTCCTGATGCTTCCATTGTATAAAAATCCTTGAAATCTAACTTTTAACTCTTGCAAGTCAGTCAATTCATGTAGTAAGGGGCTTTAGAAGTAGGGTCAAATCTGGGTATGATATCAATGGAAAAAATCAATCTCCCACTTAGGTGGTACACTAGTTATTTTCTCAATAAATACATCTATAAATTCCCTCAAAATAGGAAAATCTATGTACTAACTCATTTTCCTTAGGTAATTTCTATAGTTGGACTACATAAAGCTTGAATCCTTTCCTAACAGCCCTTTTTAGTTGTAATATTAAGAGTGTTTTACATCTTTTGGACCCTTGCACGCCTTATAATTCAATAATTTGGCCAAGTTCATTGGTGCATTACACTCTTTTACCCACACAATCAAGCATGACTTGATGTTCATGGAGCCAATCCATCCTAAGGATGATATCATAAGACCCTAAAGGCATGAGAAAAATATTCATCTTGGTTTTAAAAACACCAAGATCTAGTTCTGCTTATTCTAAGCATTCAATAGTAAACCTTTTCTTGTCGATACTGAACTCAACCTCCCAACCTTCTCTTATCAAGACAAGTTTAAAATTACATTTCCTTGCAACAAAAAGAGAAATAGATCAATCTATTATACCTAAATCAATCAATATAGTCAATATAAAACCATTAATTATACCTCTAGTTTTAATTGAAGTGGCCTGCAAATTAATATTATGATTATTGATATCAACACATACCCTATGATTCATTACTAACTTGATTTCAATTTAGGATAGTCCTTTTTATAGTGGTTGTCACCACATTCCCCATAAACAATAGGTCTAGAATATGTTATTATAACTATATTAGCTCTTGTGGTAGGTCCACGTTGGTTGCTTTGATGTTGTTTCTTATGTAACAACTAGATTTGGAGGATCCATGAGACTTGAAATTTTTGTTCTAATTAGAAAATTTGATAAAAAATTTATTTCCACTTGAAAATGTATGCTTCTAATCTAATTTTTGAAAGTTCTTATTCATGGGAGAAAGGTTATTTTCATTAGACTAATGTCTGTTTAAATTCTTATCTTGCTTTTTAGGAAGACTTTTATTTTTTATTGACCCTGTACATTGATTCAATTATTGCATCCAAATTCCATGGGTTCTTCATATTCATGTCATGCATTATTATTTCCTTAACCCCAAGTTTTACCTTATTAATCTTGGTTTCTTCATCATGCATATAGTTCACATGACATAGCAAATTTAGGAACTTATTTTTATACTCAGTAATAAACATGTTTTCTTGCTTCAAAAGCTGAAAATCAATGAATTTTTGCTCCTTATAGTTTTAATTTAGGTATATTTTATGAAAATGAGTCTCAAAAATAGACTAAGATAGGTTCAAGGGCTAATATCCTTCAATAATACAAAGCTGATTCCACCATAAAGCTATAGGACGAACTAGTTGTTAGGCTACCACCCTGGCTTTTACATTTGATGGCATGCTATGCAAATTGAAATTTTTTGCAAGTGTACAAACCATGCATTAGCTACATCCCCTAATTCCTCACCCAAAAAGTTAGGTGGTGGAAGCTTCTTCATCTCTTTTATGATTGGGTCAACTATGGTCAAAGGTAATTCTTGAATCACAGGTCCTTCCACATACCCCTTTTATAATCTAAGTACTTCTTCTTGGGATATCCCTTCAAGATTATTTAATATTTTATCTTGGTTATCAATCTTTCCTTACAAGGTATTAAGGGATATGAATATTCCATTAAGGATCTTCACATACTTTTTGGTTGGATTCCCACTGACTTCTTTAGCATTGGGTACCTCAATATTGCCATCAACATTATTCATGGGCAGATCTTTTCCTTCCTTGTCATCTACCTCTACCCCTAGTTGGGTTGAAAATGAAAAGGGTTCATGTGTAAGTTTCCTCTGCTTAATCACATTCTAACCATATTGAAGATTACAAGTGATAACTTAGTAGATTATAAATTTATAAGAGGAAAGCTTATTCCTAAAGTTCTCTAGAGCACAAAAATAATCTGATACTAGATGAAATAATCCCCAAAAAAAAAATTAAATTTTATATCAGAGTAAATTTTAGATGCATGTAGGACCTAATTACCTTGTTTGCTAATGTAAGCAATAAATGTTTTGCACACTCACGTATGCACAACTAAAACTAAAAGAGGTGAAATGATATATTTAGATAAAGGTCAATACATATAAAAGGTGTTATGGGGAAGCATATTACTTTGATATATATTTATGGGGTTTGGGGCATATCGATGTATAGATACATGTATAGGACCCAAGCTCCATATGTGGCACTTATACTTCCACATAGGATCGTTTCTAGGTCCTTAATCTTAGGGAAATACCTCACTCTCCTCAATGGGTTTCAATCCCACTTGAGGATGGTTAAGTTAAAAGATTATTTTAACCAAAAGGATAACTCTAACATTCTAAGTTATCTCTTGGGTTAACATAAATTTATGTTAAAAGTACAAGTTACTAACCTTATATTTAAACATTATTTAGACAAGTAAACATAATCAGCAACCAAAAATCAATTCAACACATGCAAATTTCTAATCATTCATGTAGCAAAAAAAATTGTTTCATAAAGAGAAGATAGATTTAAAACTCAAGATTACATAGTGCTACTGAATGAGGTCATAAATATCTCATGGCATTTGAGGTCACCACATCACTTGTTTAAATAATTTATACATCATCGATTTACTACTATGGATGCCATTATTTAGAATAATGATTAATGATATAGTTATGATCAACATCATTATCCTATAATCAATCAATAAATGAATTTATATAACCATTATATTGGTATAGCCAATGTGATATTATGAAATAAAAGAGACTAATATCTTATTCATCTAAGTTATCTAATCCATTAAACCTTAATTATCTAATTATTTCAAGAGATGAAAATTATGTCTTCATTTAATAGCTAAGTCATTTTCAAACAATTATATAATAAAGGAATTAATTATTTTCACATAATGTTCCATTATTATCTAAGTAAATGTGTACTTCATAAACCATCACATTCAGAATTAAATCCATATTTCAAATAGATTAGAAGAGGGAAGCAAGTGATTTATAATAGTATAATACAACACAATCAAAGAAAATAGAATCCAACTAAGTTTTAAATTGAGTGGAACCAAAATAAAATGTCCCACTTAAGTAACTCTTACAATTTTTTTGTTGGGCAATCCAAGGACAGTAAGGCAAGTAAGTGTAGCTATCAAAAACAAAAGTGAAAGCACATACAACCCAAGTAAAATAATTCAGTAAGCGTGTAGATTTTAGTTATATAATTATGTAACATCAAATGAAGTAGAAACATTATCTAACTTGATTATTTCCTTATATTTATTTGTAATGATGATATTGTCTTAGGTGCATTTAAGATCACATGATTATTCTATGCAAAAACATCACACATGCTTATGAAACATTCTGACTAAATAAAGGGATTAAGTTAACCCTCAATATATTTCTTATTTTAATGTAATAATAAAAGTAATAATTTTTAAATCATATATATGTAGCATACATACCTTAATAAATTAAATTAATAATTTTTAGATCATATATATGCAACACACATACCTTACATGCAACTAGGTATGTCTAAAATGCATGTCAGAAGAAAGGATTCTAATTTATTTTTTGCATGAACTAGCTACCAAAAATTTGAATAGTTTATGCATTGATAAAAATGACTAAGAGATTTATATACATGCATCTATGTAAATTAATTTACCATATGCATACTATGATAAACCAAAGGTATCTATTAAAATTAGTTTCCATGCTTAATTTAGGACTATGTAATTATGAATCAATAACATAATTTATATCTAGTTGAATATATAATCTAATCAAAGATGATTCTGACCTTGGAATTCAAACTAGATTTACATGATATACGGTTAAGAAATCTAGTGTAAACATCTTAAGAAAATCCTACTAAAGATAACATTCATATATCAATTCATGTATCCAATTATCTAAGAAATCAATGTGATAATGATTATATAGATTAATCCCATACAATAATTTATAATTAATCCAACTCATATACAAATTAACATTGGAATAGTACTTCCACATTTGTTAATAGATTCTTAATCAATATGAGAGTTAAAACCAGTAGCTACCAATTTAATGTACCTAAAGTGTACCACTTTCATCCATTAACCATCTTACCCTTAAACAATGTTCAACTTCCATTTTAGTTGCACAAACCATTAATAACATAGGTGAACATCAAACGTGATTAACTATAAAATTAAGATTGCATATTATCTAACTCAATATCAATACTTAACAAAATAGACTAAGTAATTAAATATTGTCTAACTTAATATTAATTCTAACCAAATATACCAAGTAATTGAACATAATTAACAAATTAAATTGTTACCATCTTACTTTAAGTGTGTATGAAATCACTGAAACATAGAGTCAAAGTGAATGAAATGAACAGGATAAGCCCATCCAACCATCCCTATGAGCCCAACCATCAGTGGCCCTCATCATCCCAATCTTCAGTAGGATGGTGGTTACTATAGCAAAAAATATGAAGAAATTCTAAGCTATCATATTTCTAACAAAAAGGATATCTTGAAATAAAAGAATATAAGAAGATAACTATATACAATTCTAAGGTGAGATGGGAATAATTAATCCATCCATAATATAGATTGAAAGTACAAAAGGTTAATCATGACTGTCAAATGATATAGAATGGATTAAAATTAATCCATTATATATTTTTCAAATTAACCACCTTAGATCTGCATCCAAGTTATGGTCAGCCTTAACCATCCAAACTACCAATATATACTAGTATATAATATACCTATTTATTTTAATCATTTAGGTCTAGTTTAGGAATGGTAACTAGTTAATAACACAACCAAACAAGTAACTAAATAGACATCCAATAAGTCATTTAAATTATTCAAATTAAAATAATAAATCAAATTATAATATAGCATTCTAATGATTAAAATCTCAACACAAAACTAATTATTTAATACAAATAAAGGAAATTCCTTTAGACTTCTTTGACACCTATTTTACCCAGTAGATTATAACTACATACATTCATGCCAATTTAATAGAGGTGATTTCATAATTCTACACAAGAGCCAACACCCAAAATAACAGGCTTGAACTATTAAAACATAGTCAAGTTTAATTCCCAAAATTTATTCAACCTTGTTCCTCAAATAATCACATTAAACATTAACCATCGTCAAAAAATTTAAATACTAAAACTTATAAACACAACACAATGATATGGGACATAATCCGGTATAGCTGAGAGACCCATCAAAATTTAAGACCATGGCCAAAAGCATTTATTCAAAGATTTGATATATGATAAAGTCCATTTAAGATGAATCTCATCGATTATAAACCCAATTGAAAAACATGACATAGTAATAAAATGCAGTTAGAATAACTTAAAATCCATGGCATATACACAACCAACTTATGTCATAACCCATGTGATTATCTCATTAAAATCAAAATGCAGTCATAATATTAAACCCAAATAATAACATAGGCAAAATAAAGGCTCCATCGACATTGTCAAATATTCAAGCTATGATTAAATTCTACACAATCAAAGATGTGCTATGAAAAACTTAGACTAAGATAACACAAGTATATAACATATGTGAATCGCATTGATTATGAACCCTATGAAAAATTTAAACAACTTGGTAAACCTAAAGAAGAAACATTATAGAAAGGAGATTATATAGAAACCAACTTATAAAGGAAATTCCTTTAGACTTCTTTGACACCTATTTTACCTGGTAGATTATAACTACATACATTCATGCCAATTTAATAGAGGTGAGTTCATAATTCTACACAAGAGCCAACACCCAAAATAACTGACTTAAACATGCCTTCAAAAATAATAGGCTTGAACTATTAAAACACAATCAAGTTTAATTCCCAAAATTTATTCAACCTTGTGCCTCAAATAATCACATTAAACATTAACCATAGTCAAAAAAATTAAATACTAAAACTTATAAACACAACACAATGATATGGGACATAATCGAGTATGGCTGAGAGACCCGTCAAAATTTTAGACCATGGCCAAAAGCATATATTCAAAGATTTGATATATGATAAAGTCCATTTAAGATGAATCTTATCGATTATAAACCCAATTGAAAAACATGACATAGTAATAAATGTAGTTAGAATAACTTAAAATCCATGGCATATACACAACCAACTTATGTCATAACCCATGTGATTATCTCATTAAAATCAAAATGCAGTCATAATATTAAACTCAAATAACACCCAAATAATAACATAGTCAAAATAAAGGCTCCATCGATGTTGTCAAATATTCAAGCTATGATTAAATTCTACACAATCAAAGATGTGATATGAAAAACCTAGACCAAGATAACACATGTATATAACATAGGTGAATCACATTGATCATGAACCCTATGAAAAATTTAAACAACTTGGTAAACCTAAAGAAGAAACATTATAGAAAGGAGATTATACAAAAAAACCCAGAGAATTAATAATACTTCCACATATCAAATATAACAAGCAAGGTTTAAGCAAAGTGATAAAAATGAAATGCACAATCGATATCGAACCAATATCAAGTTGTTAAATGAAACCCAAACATACATAATAAAACATTGTATATAACACTTGTCTGAATTCCATCAACCCAGAATATTGGAAAGCCAAGTAAAGAAAAACCTAGGCCATACTTTATAAAAGAAAACATAGTTATTATTTTTGAAAAACAAAAACAACCTATAGGTTTTTGCATGTAGATAATAATGCATTTTTATAAAATCCAAACAATCTAGTAGGATTTATTTCATTAATCCACATAAAGATGTATGTATACATAATCAAATTTAACCCACTAGTTTACAAAATAAAAAAATCCACAAAGAGTGAAGCCACACAACTTCCATAACTGGTACAAAACTTATATATTCATGGCAAGCCAAAGAAACCATCATAGAATAGGTAAACCCTATGGGGTATCGATTATTAAATCCAAAAAAATATGCAAAGTGAAGAACACTCAAATTTTCTAGAAAGTAATAGATTTAAAATAATGAGATAACCATATAGTAATATATATCCATTTGTGATTTATATGCAAATGATATATCAATATGTGAATTCCTTGGGGGCCTACATATATATTTATAAGTCTTAATACTTTCATCTATATAAGTATCCCTTTATCTTGATTTCTAAATTTACACAATAACAAAAAACCAAAAAAAAAAAACATAACTCACCCAATATTGTACAAAAAATCAAAATCCAAGATAGAAACTAGAACCTATATTCTTTCCAAGCAAACCATATCTAAAAAATCTAGCATGGATGCCATAAGAACCAGTCCAACTTCCATTATTTTCTCCCATTTTATTCCATCTTCCTAACCCCATCAAATTTCTCCATCCATCATCCAACTCCCCATTCCTTCCATCCATTTCCCCTTACCCATTCAATATCTCCATTAAATGGGAAGAGAGAGAATCCTCCATTCCCAAAGCAAATCCCCTACCAAATCCATCATAATGGTCATTAAATAATCCATTTGAAAAACTCAACCAATAAACCAACTATCAACTAATAGAAATGTAGGTTAGTAACTAATCTCTATGCTTAACACAAATCAAAGTGGATTAGTAATATAACCCCCATGGCTTATGCCACCCACCATATTAAATGGCATTAAAATAATGACTATAACTAGCCATGGAATTAAATCAATTAAAATAAAAGATTTAAAACCATGTAAACCTTATTTAAAAACTAAGATCGATTCCCATAATATAACCAAGCCATATTAATAACATGCTACCACCTTAGGATATAAGGTGTTTACAAGGTTGAGGGGCTCATCCAAGGCGGGGTGTTAGGGGTTCCAATGGGGGTGTCAAGGGTAGGTCTTAGGTAGTGTGTTAGATTAGGTAATTAGGATCCACTTAGGTGTGCAAAATTGGATGAAAGCCTACATGGAAGGAAAAGTTAGATCTGGGCATGAAGGTGGGATAAACGAATGTGACTATAATAATAGTAACAATAAATAATGACATGCAAGATAAACTACACCAAAATAAACAAGGTGAAGTAAAATAAAAACCAAAAAATAACACAAGGACCAAATTTAGATAATGACATAATCAATGACTAATCAAAATGTCTAAAGGATAGAAAACATAACCAAATAAGTCTGACTTGTCTAACTTTCTCAAAATTCCTTCAATATTGGGTGTACTACCACCAACATCTACCTAGCTCATAGATAGAACCTACAACCACCAAAAATTACATCAATTAGAACATATCAAAAATTGATAAATAATTATGGATTCATAATAATATCAATTGTAGTAATTAGTCCATGAAATCATTATGTACAAAATTGAAAATGCATTCCAATACCACTGTAACAAGTACTATATATAGTCCAACTAAAGTAACAACCAATAATTAGTTTACCAATAATAATAAAAATGTTTTAATAAAATAACATATTATAAAAAAATTGGATCATAACATAATTTTCTTGTATCAATTTCATTTACTTTTAGTTGCATTATTTTAGGCACTCACTTGGCTTGTGTGATCATTCAACTAGTGTTTTTTTCTCTTTTATGAGACCTTAGATTCTACCCTGATATGGTATCATATCCACCCTAGTAGTCATGTGTCTAGTTAATTTTTGTTGTTTTCATTAAAATATAGAGTTTATTTGCATACATTATGAGACATTATTTAGAGGGTTTGAAAAAAAAATTGAGTGTTTTTTAAAATATCAAAAACTTCTGGATTTGACTAAAAGAATTGTAAGGGGCTTATTTTCTTATAAAATAGGGGTATTGTTATTTTTGGAGGTGGGTTATATTCTCGTCTTAGTTTTTATCTTGGTTATTGCATGTGGTCCCTTCACTCGCTTTATGGATACACAAGATTGTATTTGAAAACTTTGGAGGAAACCTAGACTATCTTTGGTTGGGATGTAAGTTTAACAAAGGATTTTACCCCTTGCATGTGGTGTTCTACTCTTCTGTGGTTAAAAACCACTTACAAGGTTTTGTGCCTTGCCATCTTATCTCCATTCACTTATTGTAATAGGACTATTGAGATTCTCAACATGGGTCTCAAACCCTCACTTAGCTGAGTGAGCATCCTTTCATGGCCTTACATTCTTCATTGATTGTACAGTGAGGAATATTGGCTTTCATCACCTAATGATCTTAACTTTATATTTGTCATTCAGTATCTCACTTAAGCTTCCTATGTCATCATCCATAGTATTGACTTCTTGCCTAGTCACTTGTTTTTCCTCTAAAATTGATTCAAGTCAAACGATGCTTTGGGAAGACCATGGTTTTTTTTAAATAGTGGTTTCTAAAATCATTGTTACATCTAATCATGGTATTATTATTTTTTAAATCTTGGAAATTTTTTATTATTTTTAAACTCACTTTATTAATCCATATCCTTTAATATCAATACATTGATATTAAATAAGTATTTTGTAAATTTTATGCTTTAAAGGGTGATGAAATCTCTAGTGAGCTAAGTTTATTGAAGGTGGTAGTCATTTATTATTTTATGTATAAAATAATATTTTAAGTTACTCTTTATTGTAAATAATATTTAAGCAGGGGGACTTATTTTTTATTATTTTTTGAATAAAAATAATATATTATGGGCCTATTAAAATATGATTTTTTTTTTTTGAAATGAAATCATCTTTTTTTTTGTTAGTTAAAGACCAGAGAGTGAGGTTCAGTTTAGAAGGTGGCCAAACCCCCTCACATTCAAATAAATACTTCTCTATTTATTTTGTGTTCACTTTTTATACTCATATTGGATGAACTTTTGTTTAAACCTGATGTCCTCATTTTGTCTTACAAATCATGTCCTTTTTTACATTTGCATTGGTTCCTCTAGATGGATTCTTAGCTATGCCCAATGTATCTTGATCATGAATTATTTGAAAAATTCATGGGGTTCACCATTTCATAGTTCATGGGGTGTGTATTGTGTTTCAAAGACACTTTCTATTATGTTTTGCACTTCTATTTTTATAAAAAATAGAAACTTAACTATAACCACTACACTTTATTTCTACATAATGGATACAAGTTCAATTAATCCTTTAACACCATTTAACTACTATGGATGGAAAATCAAGATGAAAACTATATTAAGGAGTAAGGGTTTACATTGTATTATAATGGGTAATGAGACTAAACCTAATATCGAAGTAGAAAAATTTAAGTGGTAAAAGCATTGTGGTGAGACCTAGGGGTGGTTGTTTCTTTCTATGTCTCATGATATTTTCTTTTACTTAGAAACTACTAAATATCCTAATGAAGGGTGTACCATATAGGAAATTTTTTTTGGGAATCTAGATGTAATGAGAATTCATGAACTTGAAAATGAGCTTATCTACATAAGTCCTAGCATGTTTGACACCCTTTAGTATTTTTTCACTAAATTTAAGTCTTTAAGATTGAATTTGAGATAATTTGGAATAGATAATAAAGATAACCAAATTATTATTTATATACTCTAAGGTAGGTCTTAATTGCTCAGTATTTGTCTCTACTTTCCATGCCACTAAAAGTGATTTAGGAACTATATGGAAAATTCCCTCTTTAGATGATTTCATTTCTGGATTGACTACAAAACAAGATAGGTTGATATAGATGGGCACTTTTAAGTCCTCAAAACTTCAATCCTTAATTTTTAGGAATGGAAAATCAAAGTCTTAAAATAAAGAGAATAATAAAAATAACAAGGATCAAAATATGAAGAAAGAATCAACCTCTACCAAAATAACCACTGAAACTTCATCTTTCAATGATAAACTAAAAAAAGGTAAGGTAAAGTTCACCTATTTCAATAAAAATGGGCATGATGAACACAATATCATAAAAAAAATTATCACCTAACTCATCTTCTAGAAAAGAACAACATATGTGTTCTTGAGTCTATCAAGCAGAATTAATCAACTCAAGATTATTCTAAGGCAAAATGCAAAGGTAAAGAGAAAGAAAATGGAAAGGCTCTTTTATTAGTTTTAGCTCCAACCTATTTATGGGTTATTAACTCAGGTGCTTCCCACCACATGGGCTCTTCATAATTTGAGTTTTCTTCCTTATAGCCTTATAACATGTCTTCCATCACTTTGGGTGATGATAATTCAATAGAAGTTATAGGGAGAGGGTTTGTTGAAATGTATGGAGGAACATTCAATAATTTTATAAGTGCTTCATCACTTTCAAATAATCTCCTATCAGTGTACAAAATCACTCACACTATTAAGGGCATGAGGGTAGAGTTTTCACTAGATCTGTCATATTTAAAGAGTTGTATAATGATTCTCAAGTGGTAGTGTGTAGGGTAGATCGCCAAGATAGGTCATATAAATTCTCATATTTTTCACATAATTATTCTCTAACTAAATTTTTGACTCATTCAAATAGATTAATAAAAACTTTATCATGAGTAGTTTGGCCATCTCAATTACTGTTACCTAGAACAACTCATCAAGAATGATATGGTCACAAGCTTACCTTACATCCATTTATTTAAGGGTCCTTATGAGGTTTTCACCTTGGGGAAACATCCTAAAGGGAAATTTGACAAAGGAAAAGCTTTTATTACTTCACAGGCTTTAGAGTTATTACACAGTAATGAATCTGGGCCTTTTCCCAATCTATCTTTCACAAGGGATAAGTATGTCCTTATATTCATTAAAGATTTATTGAGGTACAAATGGATCCAATTACTTAAGCATAAATATAAAATTTTCAACAATTTTAGAGACTTAAAATTTATTAAAAAGAAATAATATGATAAATGCATCAAGGTTATTCAAATTGATAATGGGGGAGAGTATGTCAACAACAGGTTTGATTAGTTTTTCACCATAAAGGGGATTGATTGGTTTTATACAATCCTCAACAAAATAGAGTTGTAGAATTTAAGAATAGGTCCTTGAAAGAGATAGATACCTTTATGATTCACTCTAATTCAATTGGACCATAATATTTTGTTGAAGTAATCTATTGTGCTTGCTACATTTAGAATAAGGTTCCCCACAATGATTTAAAAGGTATAACTCTTTTTGAATCTTGGTATAGTAGGAACCTAAAGCTTAAAATTTTAGAGTCATCATATCTCCAATTATGGCATGTATACCTAAAAATAAATGTAAGGCTATAGAACCTCAAAGTAAGCCTTACATCTTCATAGGTTATCTAGATGGTGTCAAGGGGTACTGGCTTCTTCATCTGATTGCACCTAAGATTTTCATTGGGAGAAGTGTTCACTTTTATGAGAGTCCCACATACTCAACACTTAACACTTATTCCACTTAATTGGAATTACTTGTATTCAATTTAGATGATTTATATTACCCTGAGCACATTATAGAGGTTGAGGACACTACTTCCAATTTTGATATCAAGAGTAGTGATGGGGACTCATCTCCATCCACATCTGACCACACTTCAAAGAATCATGTTTTTATACCTAACTCATCCACTTATTATATTATTTGGGTTATGTAGACACTTTCGAGTGTAGGCCAATGGGTTTGGGATCCTTAAAATGTGAGGTAGACATATTTAATGTTTAAGTGGTCCATATGATTTATTTTCCTCTGCCTCAAATCTACAAACTTTTCAAGAGGAATCAAGTATTTTTGAGTGGGATTCTACCATGCATGATAAGTATAAGTCTTTAATCATAAATCATAATTAGGACTTGACACTTATTCTTAATGGAATAAATGTAGTTAGATGTCAGTGAATATATCAGACCAAGTATGTAATAGATAGGGTCCACTAATAAGTTTAAGGCATGATTAGTCACAAAGGGTTTCTCACATGTTCCTAGTATCAACTACACATATACTTTTTAGCCACTTGCCAAAATTAATTCCATTATACTCACACTTTATATTTTCATATCCAATTATTAGGATGTTCATCAAATGGATGTTAAGACTGCCTTTCTTCATGATGATCTTGAGGATGATATTTACATGGAGTAACCACCTAGATTTGTTGAGGATATTTTTTGTGTCAAGACATAAAAAATTCATATATGGCCTCAAAAATGACCCTAAATCTTGGTATGCCAAGATGTATTTTTTCCTTATTTTAGTAGGATTCACTAGATTCCATTTAAATTTAAACATCTATCTCTTGCAGTAGGATGATTTGCTCTTGATTTTGGTTTTTTATGTTGATGATATTTTGATCACTAGGAACTCTTCCTCATCCATTAAAACTATGAAATAAGATCTTCATGATAGATTTAGGCATGTTAAATTAATTACTTGGGATCCATATTTCTTAAATTGACTCAGGGATCATTCTTGCATAGCCTAGGTATGTTATTGACTTACTTGCTCAGTTTCACATGGTTGATTGTAAGCCAACATGAATTCCCTTTCTATTTGGAATTAATATTGAGGAATATTTTACTTCACCTTTGGTTGATGTTACCTTGTATTTATAACTTGTGGGTAACTTTATCTATTAAATGCAACCCAGACTTGAGATATCATATGCAGTGGGCCTAGTCTCCAAATCCACGTAGGAACCTATGAGTTGTATTAGAAAGCAAATAAGAGGATCTTGCACTACATTCAAGGCACACATAAATTCAAGATTAATTAAAAAGTTGTCATGGACATCAATTTTATTGGCCTTACTAACTTAGACTAAGATAGTCATATTTAGAATCACAAGTCCACTTCAAGTTACATATTCTCTATTGGTTCAAGTCTAATTAGTTGGTCAAGTAAAAATTAGAATGATATTACTTTATCATCTTCTAAGGTAGATTACAGGGGGGTTGTCAATGCTACCACTAAGGCCATATAGCTTTAGGGGATTATCACATAGTTTAATATGTAATTCAGCTAACTTACCATCATATACTATGACAACCAAAGTACTATTTATATTTGTAAAAATCTAGTTTAGCATCAATGGAACAAACACATACATATTCACATGCACTTGATTAGAGAATTCATTAATCAAAACATCATTGATCTAATATATTTATAGATGATAAAGAAGACATATTTTCCAAACCTTTCATGGATAGAAAGTATCTTCACTTGGGGGATCTTCTTGAGATTTAGGATACTTTAACATCACCTTCTAGGGGGGCCTTCTAGCTTATTCTTATTCATGTGTCTCTTTTGTAGGGGATTTTTTTTCCTACAATTTTTCTCATTTTCTCTACTTTATGAGAGATTGATTTATTCATGGGTACCTCATCAGGTCTAGTTGTTGGGACCCATTTTTTGCACTACCCACCTAAGTTTTGCTTATGGGGGTGTTAAATTAGGGTTTATTTATTTTTCCCAAGTTTATTTATTATGGGATATTTTCCATTACTTATATTTTTCCTAATTTTCTAGATAATCTTGTTTAAATGTACTTAGAGTTAAATTTTGATTAGATGAATAGGAAGTAACTCCTTTGATTGACTATTATAGGTATGAGAGTTACTATTATATTCTTGGCTCTTTTACCACCTTTTTTAGAGGGGTTACTCATGCAATCATACTTTAAATCTCTCTTGATAAGCTATTTTTCAATGGAAGTTTTAGTTTTGTCTCAAATCTATATTGTAATTTTCTTGTATTGGTTTCAATTACATTGTGTTGTGTGATCACTTAACTGGTGTATTCACTCTATTTTTAGACCTTAGATTATGACCTGATATAAATATTTGTTCATTATTTTCAACTCAATGTCTTCTCTAAACATAGATATAATAAATTCAACACCAATATCATTACATTGCCTAGGATTGCATTCTAGGACAACATCTTTGCATAATTTGGAATCATTCCATAGCATGAATTTATCATCACACTATGTTTGTAAATTAATATCATCAATTTCATCACATTATATTTCATTAGAATCTTCATACCAAAAAATCATCTTTATTCATAGGAGAAGGAGGATTGTGACATTGATTTCAAGAGAGGAGAGAGAATAATCACACATATGTGTATTATTTAGAATTTATATAAAAGGAAAAGAAATATCAAATTATTTTGTATCATTTTCCATTTTTAGATAATGAGAAAAATTATCACATTCTACTTGAGGAAGAGGGTATGTCTACATTTTATATGTTATGAAGAGTATCAATAGATAGAGGCAAATTATTGCAAGGCATGACATCATAACCATAAAAATATATATTATATATACATGGTGTAATCATATTTTATTCTTGAATTTAAATTATATAAACATGAGATATTGTATCATTATTTTCCTCTTGTTCTAGTGCATGATTGAGAAAGTCTGTAAAGAAAAAGGGAAACTAGGTTCTTTTATTTCACAATTACTTTGTTGATTTTAATCTTCACTATTTTACTAATAATATAATTATATTGATATTGATATTCATTTTTTTCTAATCATTTTAATTTACATAATTTGCATCATGAATTGTAAAATTTGAATATTTGTCCATTAACTATCATAAGCATAAAGAACATAATTTTTAGATAAATGGAAATCCATGATATGAGGGATACTGGTAATTTTAAATTCATGACCCATTATAAATTTACCAAACTTTGATATATTCAGTAGGATAAACACAAGGCTTACTCTCAATAGACAACAAAACATAGAAATTGTAGAGTTTTAAAGATGGAAAACCTAAGTTTTGGGCCACATATGATATGGAAACTATAAATTTGATTTGCAACCAAATCTAATTATAGAGATATAAAACCATATAAATAATGAATAAACCCTAAAGGACACCTATTTTTTGGCAAGGTTAAATAAATATTCATATTCACTAATATATTTTACCCTAATTTGAATTGTATAATTCTAGTTAAGATTTAAAATTGAATGTAATTCTGATTGTAAAGCATAAATTTAATTTAACTTTATAAAGGAGTTATGGAATGTAAAACCACAGGTTGTTAAAGTGATAGAATATTAAATTAAGGAATAAATATATAAATATAAATATCCACTAATTTGTATAATAATTGATTTATCTAATTATTCTATAAATAGTAATAAACTAGAAAAGGTGTACTTAGCTTTAAAACTGATTGAGTAGACAAGTGGTAGGCTGAAAATTGGTGTAAGAATAGTGAAAGGTGTCACCAACAAGAAATAGGTGTCATAAACCCTCCTAGATAGTATCATGGTCCTCTAGTCAATATTGAACCATGTTAGTGTCCTTTATGCCATGTTAATGTCCTTTTAAAATAGAGACAGTGAGTTTTTGAATGGTCCTTCACTTGGTTCTAAAAAGCTTGTGCTTATGTGATTGAATGTTAGATCATTGTTTGTTTCTTATTTTCATCAACTTCAATGTGAAACCCTATTCCTCTATGTTTTTTAGGTTATTTTAGGATTACAAGTATAAAAAGAGTGGTTTTGGTAGGGTAGGTTGGATATGACCTCAACACCCTATGTGTTAAGTGTAGCTTATATATGAATACCTCAAAAGGGGATTAAGCTTGATATAGTTCTCCCAATATAAGTGTTGGCAAAAGTTAAAGTGAATGTTAGTACAAGTTATAATTTGAGTGTTTTGAGTGTGACCTAAGACTAAAAATTTGAGTAGTCTAAGCTCTAGGTTATTTTAGATGGGTGTATATAGAAGTAAAACATAATAAGGATTAATGACCTTGATTTGCATAGTTATTTCACTATTTATTTGTGATTATTTTCATCTCATTTCCATTTATGGGATAAATGTATGAAATTTGTATATATATAGAATTATAGTGCTTTTTGAGACATGAAATGGGTCTAGGCTAACCATAAGGTGCTTTCAGAAATGGAAAGATATTCATTATGGGTAAAAACAGAAATGTGACATTAGCATTGCTCCTTTGCCAATAACATAGTCCACTATAATGAAAAGGGATATGTTGATTTCTAGGTGGTAGGAATGGGTGAAAATGGGACCTGGGTTCCTAAATGAAGGCTTAATTCTATTTTTGGCATATTTAGGGATGGGTTGGACTCGCATAAAAGTTGTAAATGGTCAAGAGATGCCCTAAGATAAGTGTAGGGATAAACTAAGGATAAGTTAGTCTCAAGTGATACTCATTGCACTAAAATGGCATTTATATGACTACATTTCCCCCCCCCCACCCCTTCATTTTATAAATGTAACAAAGTGAAATGATAATGTTAAAGGAAAAATAAACATACCTAGATTTGCCTATAAGGTGAAACCCATGAATCTGGGTCTAAGTTCATGAAGCATGCTCCATTATGTGTCCTAAAAACAAAACATTAATTAATCAATCCTTAATAAATATTAAAATTAAAGACAAAAATAAGTAAAGAGATGAGATAAAGAGGAAATAATGAATACACCTCATTGGGTATGTGAATTAATGTAAAAACCTAGTAACATCCTATGTGTGCATGTAAATGGTTATCAAATGGTGAATGAATTGGAATGAGTTGATGGATTACTAAATCCTCATATGTGGGTGGCTCAAGGACTCAATTTGGCCTTGACTCTATCATTTCCCACCCTTATTTGGTGGATCATAATCTATGAATATCTTGGATTAAACTAATAGTTGTCCAACCCTCTAATGTAGGTGGATCAAGAACTCAAGTTAACCTTGACTCTATTATTCAATACCCATGTTTAGTAGAAGAATATGAAATTGAAACTAGTGTCATGAATCTATAAAATATGGCTCTGGTCCACTTGAGAATTATGAACATAAAAAGACTCAGGGGCCACTTGAAAACTTTGAATGTATAATGGCTCTAAGCCACTTGGGAATGCCAACTATTATAGATATAACGAGGCATAAATATAGTGTAATTTTTTTAAAAAAATAGTGAAAATGGGTTTTTATTAAACAACATGGATAATGGCATAGAGCTACCATTCCATTTGAGAAACTGATGCAAAATTGAACATACAAAAATAATGTGCTAGACAGGTACCCCCAATTCTAATATCTATGTATATAGATTATGAATTGAGTTATATTAATTCATGTCTATATATATTTGAAACTAAAAAAATATTTACCATGTCACATATGATGCCCCTAATCTGAGCAAACTTATCTAATTCTATGTAAAAATTGAGTATATATTAATCATATTTGATAATTTGTGACTAAAACTATGTAAACCTAGATTGTACCTTTCTAACAATTCTATAATTTTATGTTTTTATGGATAATATATAGTATAATAGTCCCTTAGTCAATATTACACTATGTAAGTGTCCTTTGTGCCATGTTATTGACCAAATGTGTTGTTTCTATTCACAACTAAGATTGACTTAGGTGTGACTATTTTTCCCTATATTTTCCTGAGTCTAGGATTTGTAATATGTGTATGCATGTTGAAATTTGTGTTTTAAGTACACTAAAATGGCCTAATATTTATGAAAAACCCCTATGAATACCCCCTCTTTTTATTGGATTTGTTCAACCTCTATAATAACTATCCTTAAAAGAAAATTTACGCATCATATGTGTTACACTAAGAAGATATGATATTTATGTGATAAACCAATATAATGTGTATACAAGAAAATAGAATATAAAATTTTATATAGCATAAGTTGGTAATGTATTATGTATGTTAGATATAGCATTCACAAGGTTATTAAGATAGATAAAATAATGTATGTATATGAATAATAAATCTGAATACAATTTGTGTAAACTACCTAGGGGGATGGGGCATTATGGTCATAAAGGCACCCAAGGATGAAGGTGAGATACATGAGGTCCCTCATGGAATCAAAAATTGGATGTGAAATTAAAAATTATATGATAATTGTCATGGCCATAACACATACATGAAAGCTAACTATTCAACATGTATATCAAGAAGGAAACATGATAGCTAAATGGTTCGCTAATAGGGGTGTTGCCTCTTTAGATTTGTCTAATTATATATATATATATATATATATATATATATATATATATATATATATATATATATATATATATATTTAATGTCTTCATCAAGAGATTATTCAAAGGATAAAGGAAGAAGTTTTTTGTAATGAACACAATACTTAAGTATGTGGAATTCTTCCCCAAGCATTGTTTTAAAGGCAATTAGAACTTTATATATTTATTCTATAGTATTATATTTTATTTTATTAAGATAATTTTTAATTTTACCTTCTTCATTCTTAATGATAAGATTATAGAATTGGAAAACACTATACAGAGTTATATTTCTTCTAAAAAAGGTATCAATAAGACATCTTTTGGGATTTTCCATCATTCAGTCATTTGGTTTTGGGGAAGATATAATTATCCTTATTTCATATGCAAAGATATTAAAATGGGTTTTAAAAATAGGATATAGCCTAAAATTCTTGAGGAATTCAAAAATATTGAGATAATATGGGAGGCTCTATAGACTGGGGGATTCACAAAGTTCATAGAGAAAATTTGCTAGGCATGATAAGCATGTTTTGACTCTTATAGAAAATTCTTGGGAGGATAGAGCCCTTAACATTAGTGGGGTATTTTTGGATATCATGAAATATTTGATAATACATATGATAGGTTTGGAGATGGAGGACACCAAAATCTTCAAAATGAGTAGGGACTACAAAAAAGAGGAGAATTTTCTATTGAAGGGTAAATCCTTAGAGACTCTTCACAATGTATTTGACTAGGAATCACTACCAAGGCCATTTGGATAAGTCACCTTTCATTTTATGTAATACATCACACTTGAATACATGAATGGGTTATATTTCTCATCTACAAGTACTTTAAGGGCATGAATTAGATATCTCCTAAAATTCCCATCACTCAAAATAAAAAAATTATGGATATACCTATGGACATCAAAAAAATTAAATATGGATTAGGTATCCTAGAAACATCTCATCCAAGGTTACACAGGTTAATGCTTCTAAAAATATATAAGATATTAGCATTAAAATGTGTCTGAGGAGTACAACCAAGGAAAGTCTGTGCCAGTTAAGACTTTAGGTAAGAATGGTAAAACAAAGCATTCTATAAGGGATTCAAATTTTATTTGAGGAAGATACAACTAATACAGAGGATGTTATTAATCAAAAGGACCTAAGAAGAAAAATAAAGACAACATAGCCTAAGAAAATTAATTCTTAAAAAAGGAATACAAGAAAATATTCCAAGGAAAAAGGCAAAGACTCTACAGGTAAGCAACCTCAAGATTTGAATAAAGATTTCAATATTCTAATGGATTCCTTAAAATGGAAACAAAAATCTAACAAGATGGAAGAATAATTGGACCTATAAAAATCCATTATGTGATGGTTCATGAGGTAATTGACTAATCTTAAAGGGACCTTGAAAATTTTGTAGTAGGAGAATGAAAGATTGGCTCAAACCAATTCTAGAGTCTCCAAGAGAGGGTTGGTATGCTTGAAAATGAAAATGACAAGCTAAAAAATAATATTAGCTTTTTTGTGAATTATATTAAGTCATCTATGAATAAGGGGATACAAAATGTGGAAAATCTTAGATCTCATTTGGGAGATTATTTAATATTAAGACCACTAGCAAAGGAAAAGGGAAACAAGTTTAGTGTAATGAGTGTCATAAGGAGTTGACAAAGAAAGGCTTCTTCTCCAAATTGATTAAAATATCAAAATAATGAAGAGTTGTTGGCAAGATGTTTCTGGTAATTTGGACATAGAAGGCTTAAGGTTGACTTTCAGTTGCTCTCTACTTTTGGTATATCTTTAGTAGTTCTTAAGTTGAATTTGGGTAGTGTTTCAGGTTTTGTTTATTTTTATCTCTTTTGTGAATTATGGTGGTCCTTTGGTTTATTTTGGGGTTTAATTATCATAGGGTTTGGGGACCCTAGTAAAAAAAATAACCCCTTTAACCTTAATAAAAAACACATACATGAAAGCATACATACAAATACATGAGGCACACAAAGTAGGCTAAGGGGATAAAATGCAAGGGACATGGGTACATGTCACTAAGTACAATAAAGAGCACACATACAAGGACATTCTTAAATTTCCACATATGCAAAGAGAAATTAGGGTTAGCTTAGATCCACATGGAAGGACATGTTCAAATTTTTGTATATACAATCAAGAAGCACATATAAGGAAATGGGAACAATGTCCAAAGCATTCACACAATTAAAGGAATTGGCTTAGATACATATAAAAATGGCATATTCAAATACCCTCGAGGAGATGTATAATCAAAGAGACATAATCAAATCTAAACTAATAAAGCTAAAATTGAAAGTATGCATAAGCATGTCGTATAAATCCATATAAGAGCAAAGATGTAAATAAGATAAGTATATAAAATTAGTGGTTGGTAAAACATTATTGTAATATATGATGATCAATATCAATATATAATCAATGCTAAATATGTGATGTGGAGTATAGAAGGATATAACCTAGAAAATCATAAGTTGCATGTATGATGCCCCAATGGGGTTGATATGTCAATGTTGAATTTCTATATATATTCATGTGCCCCCAATGGGTATATAATAGCAAATTTAGAGTTATGTAGAGGACTTGAGTCCTATAGTAATATATGAACACTCGAAAGGAATAAGTGAAGCATGTATGTATGATAAAACCATTTATACTAGCATAGATATCATATGTAGTACATGGAAAATACAATGAATGTAAACATGGAAATGCATATAATCTAAAATTTGTATTTCCTAAGTAATATTTGAATGATTTTGTATTTTTAAACATGGTATATTATTTTTATATTTTTTTATTATAATTTATGTACAAGCAACAAGATAATCAAGCTATATATAAGGAGCAAGATAAGAGAAACTATGTAGAAGTAAACTAGGAATGGATGAAACTATGTACAAGGAGAGTGCTATGGATAAGAATCTATGTGATAGTAAGGAATAGTGTTATAAACCCAACATTTCATCGATGGGATGCCTCTCTATATCATATGTGGCATATTTTCTTTCTGAAGGTCTGTATCATAATAATTTGTGTTATTTTAATCATCTTCTTCATCTTGATTATCATTATATAGTTTATTTATTGTGAACTTACCATATAAAAATGTATCCATTGTAGGAAAATCTTTCTTTGAAGACTCTATTTTTAGAAACCCTCTTTTTAAAATGGTTGTTTACTTATCCTGATTCTGAATGTGTAACTTAATTTATTTCTCTTTGTGTAACATTACCTATGTATTTATATATTTTACCTTGATAAATTATATCTATGAATTATTTACCTTTGTATGTTCCATAAATCCCAAAGCTTATTGACCAACATTATCAACTACTGGAATAGGATTAGTGATGCCTTGGGCATGTTTTCCCAACCCTTGTCCTTGATAATCAAACTGACGTAGATATTTTTTTACCAAACCCATATTGATTTGAAAGTGGGACCTAATTTTGAAGAGGTATATTTGTATCATTCACTTTTTTTAGATTGATTTATGTATTATTTCTTATTTTGATTTTGCTTTTTGAACCTTTTGTTGTTTTGAGTTATGCTTTGGTAACCACTTTTGTATAGTTTATGAATTTGACCCTTTTTAATATATTATGATATCTTTGTGGATTAATTAACTAATTTATCTATGTAGGGTCTTCATTAACAATTATTTGTTGTATATGCTTTTTCAATGCCAAACATGAATATGTGTGATGACAATGCATTATATGGTATGGACAATAATATATGGATCTCCTTATTGGATGTAAATGAGGTAGTTTTATCAACTTAGATTTAACAACTTCCCTTAAAATATCACTTGAAATTTTATTTGATCTTTGAGTAATTTTTTAATCACTAGTTATATATTTACTTTATTTTTATTTCTAGTTTTGATATGTAACATTACTCTCCATAAATTGACTAGGTGAAGATGAATATACATGAATGACACTATTGTGCCCTAGAGTCTTTATTTTTTATAATTTTCCAATGCTATAATTTTTTCATGTAATATCTAATTTTGATTTTTTAATTATGAAATTGGGTTTTTCATACTACTAATTTCGTCCCTTAGAGTCTCACAAGTGCAAACCCTAGTTGTTTCTGATTAAACATGTAAGAGCACATCCTAAATGGAAGATATGTGAAGGGAAGGGTTTGAAGGATGGATAGGTTAAGTATATATATTTTAAATAGTAGTATAGGCTAACTCACCTCTTAGAGGAGTGATAGTATGGACCTAGTTAGAGGGAAAGTAGGTATCACACTCTTAGAGATGAGGAGAAGGAAAAGAATCTTCTTTATCCATGAAATTTGGCAATGTTAATTGGAAGAGGGATGATAAGGTAGAACATATCAGATCTAAAAACCCTAACATATCCACTAAAAATAGGAAATAAAGGGATATAAATCTTAATAACAACTAGGGATAGGGTTTTTAGACTATTCAAAGTAAATCAGGTTCACCAAATGATTTAACTTTTTAATGGAGTTATTGAATGTAAAACCCTAGGTTGTTAAAGTGTTATAATAGTAAATTAGGGAATAAATATATAAATATAAATGGCTATTAATTTTTACAAAAATTTATTTATATAATTATTCTATAAATAGTAATGAACTATAAAAGGTGTACTTAGATGGAAAACTAAAATAGACAATTAGTAGACTAGAAAATAGTGTAGGAATAGTGTAAGGTGTCACTAATAGGAAACAAGTATTAGAAACCATCCTAGATAGTATCATGGTCCTATATTCAATAACAAATTATGTTAGTGTCCTCTATGTTATGCTATGTCCTTGTGTAGTAGAGCCAGTGAGGTTCTAAGTGGTCCTTCACCTAGTTCTGAGAAGCTTGTGCCTATGTAACCGAATGTTGGATCATTGTATGTTACTTATTTTGACTAATTTCAATGTGATACCCTAAGTATCCATGTTTTTTATGGTATTTGAGGAGCAAAAGTATAAAAAGAGTGGCATTATTAGGGTAGGATGGATGTGACCTCAATACCCCATGTGTTGATTGTTGCCTACATACCAATACCTTGAAAGGAGATTAATCTTGATGTAGTTCAGCCAATATAAGTGTTGGTGCAAGTGAAAATGAATTATAGTATGATTTTTTATTTGAGTGATTTGAGTGTGACCTGATACTGGAAACTTGAGTAATCTAAGCTTTGGAATACTATATATGGGTGTATGCATAGGTAGGGTAGAATAGGGATCAATGACCTTGATTTACACAACTATTTCTAAGTTTGTTTGTTAGTATTTACATCTAATTCCCATCTAGAAGATAAATTAATGAAAGTGGTCTATATATAACATTCTTGTGCCTGTTGAGACATGAAATGGCTCTAGGCCAACCCTAAGATGCTTTGAGAGATGGAAAGATATTTTTATGGCATGAAAAGTGTAAGGGGACATTAGTGCTGCCCTTATTCCAATATTGTAGTGCAATATAGTCCAAAGGGTTGCACAAATATACAATAAGTAGGAATAGGTGAGAAAGGCACCTAGGTGCCTAAGTTAAGGCTAAGTGTTGCCTTTGGTATAATTAAAGTTGGGTTAGACTCACATAAAAGCTATAAAATGATCAAGAGAGGACCTAAGATAGGTCTAAGGATAAGTTAAGGGTAAGTTTGTCTCAAGTGACACTCGTTACACTAAAATGACATTTTAGATTACTACAGAATCTAAATGTAAAGTATTTAAATTTAGTTGACAAGTGGAATGTGTTAAATATTTAAAATACTAAAGAAATCAAGGTATTTATATATTTTGGTTCACTAAATGACTATGATTTACTTTTGATAGTGGAAATGGATTTGAAGTAGGTTATAGAGTCACTTAGATCTAAAACTAGCTCTCTATATGCATAATGTCACTAATGTAATACTAGGGCAATTCTATAGATGATATCAACTATAGCTAACATTTTTATCTTGGGATAATTTGGTTTTTTGTGACCATATAATTATATGTACCTATTTTTAATACCTTTCTATGTGTAACTTTATGCCTAAATGTGTGCACTACTCTATAAATAATTCTCTTTATTATCAAAACCCTAGGTCCACTTATGAAGGGATAAAACTTGTAAAAAATTAGGAAGTGTAATTGGCTAAGTTGACCCTAATCACCATCATTGATGATTAACTACTGCCTATTCATTCAATAATATAATGAGTGAAGTCAATCTACACATAGTTATTCCTCTTAGTTTGAATGTGTAATTATTATCCTTTTCTATATATATTCACCTAGTGATCTAGCTTCCAAAACATGATAATGTTTTCTCTTAACTTGGCTTGGTGTGCTTCTGACTTAGATGGTGACTATTCCTAGTGACTAATTTGAAAATTTGGGAAGAATAGGATAGTTTTTCTCAATGTACAGTAGTGTATAGATGTTTGATAGTTAAGTTCCAAGTGAGTACCAAGTATGTGTTTGATTTTTATTTATGTGAGTCCTTTTGGGTAATTTCTCATTCCACCAACACACTAGATAAATGATTTGACCCATAGGAATGATTTACATTTGAAAAAATTTCATTATTGGGTAAGGGATAATAACTTCACCCTCAAGAAAGTTTTGTTAATGAAATTGTTTGAGCCTAACATTAATGTCCAAGAGACAATAATGTAGATATGATGATATAAAGATGTATGACTAAGATATTTATTTGCTTTAACATATACTAAGAGGTTTTTGTATTTCACTAACATCAAAATCAGAGGAACAAACTCATAGTAAGCATGTGGATGACAAATAATAGTGAATAATATTCATATATTTTAGTCATGTATGGTGAAGGTAGGTCAAAATTTACATTTTTAAGTGTCTAATACCATATTTTAGTATCTACATAATGGTTGAATGTCTAAGAGATGATTTCAACTCTATTTTTAAGGTAGAGTTGGGTAGTAAGTGATAAATTATCCATATACATTAACAAATACCTTTTTTATAAGTGTTGAGATGTTTTTAGGCTTAATGGACCAAGTGAATAGCTATTAGGGGATAAGGTAGTCATATAAATAGGTTAAAATGTAAACTTTTTCCAAATAAGGTAAAATGGAAATAAATCATTGGGAATAATCATGTGCCAATTTATGTCTACATAATTATTCCAATTTTATGTGGTTATGTGATTTACTTACATGCATGTGTAAAAGTAAAAATTTAAATAATTGAAACATACACCTTCACTGACATAAGGATGAAAGGTTTTTAAAGCACATTTGAGCTAAGTTTCCATCCACACCAAATAGATAATATACCTAAAAAAATTGCAAATCCTATGGGTAATTAAATGCTTGTGATACATTTTTATTTTTTTAAATTTTATAATTTGAATTTGAATTTTAAAATAGATCATAGTAAGTAATACACTTTTCTGGTATTACCCTAAATGTCACATCAACAAGAGTTTTGATAGATGTTTAAACATAGCTAGCACTTCTTTGGGAGTCTTTAGTGACCCATTCCACTTCTTGATCAAGGAAGTAGATAAATTTTGTCACTCTAACACCTTGAATATTTTGTCTTTGTAAATTTCATGTTATAATCCCCCATTCCAAGGTGAAGGATTAAGAACTTGTGTTGAAATCAACTCGTCTCAAAATAAAGGGTTAAATGCTTCAAATGTTTGGAAAAATAAATTATTTGAAGTGTGTTATAATCCAAGAAACATATGAATTTAATGTTTCCATCATTTTAAAAATATTCATATATCATATGTTATCAAAAATAAATTTTCCAAATCATATTAGAATCCTAGAAACATATGAAAAAAAAAATTTCCACAATCATAATATTTTTAAAAAATTTATATATTTTTAAATTAAATTTTGCATCGAATTATGCCACAGAGAATCATGTAAAGTGGAGTTTAGTGTAATAGAGATAGAGTATGATATTAAACACAAAAAATAGGGTATGATCCTCACTTATGAAAATAAAAATGGTAAATAATCATTACACCCCCAAACATCTCAAGTGAGCCCCTAGGTAAGCTAGATAAATCAATGAGAACACACATAAGTAACATTCCCCCATACACGGTAGAAACCATGGAAATATAGTCATCACAAAAGTGTACCAAAATATTCATGATATATCATGGCTATGATCATATAGTAATATATTTCACTCAAGTTAGGACCACAAAATGTTAGTGAACATACCTAAGTTAATGATAATACACACCAAGACTTGAATCAGACAATCCATGACAACAATAGGATCCTCTATAAACAAAGATGCATAAAAAATCAAAATCATGCATATGAAATCAATAATTAATGCATAAATATTCAATGTAATAGTTTAAAAATCATAATGTCTAATATCCATGGGATAATAGATACAAATACTAGCTAGTATGTAGTAATCTAGATCTATATATGGGTTAAGACGGATGGCGATGAACGAAAGGGAGAAGGAAGGAGTGAAAAGGGAGGGTTTAGGTCTAAAATATAGGGTGGCACTAGGATTGTAGCAAGCAACTCAAGGTATGCAGAATGCTAGAAAGGCTCCCTTCTCACAGGTTTCAGGCCCCTTTGATGCAAAAGAGCCCATTGGCATGCAACTACCTAAGGTCAATGGATGCATAAAAAGATGCAAGAAGAGACCCAAGATAGTTATACCAATGGACATGATTGCTAAAGGCATAGAATACTATTTGAATCACTCTCTGTATTGCAAGTTTTTAGGGCTTAGGACTTCACTCTAGTTCCTGGAAGTGTGGGCTTAGAGGACATGGGCACCAGAAGGAGAAATGGATATCACATTGTTAGATAATAGCTATTTTATGGTCACTTTTTCCTATCTGACTGATTGTAATAGAGTCTTTACTGGAGGACCTTACTTTCATAACTAGGTGGGGCTGTTTATCAAGTTGTGGCATGCTAGTTTTATACCATTAGAGGAATTGCCAAATCGTGTCCCGATGTGGGTGCGTCTTCCTCACTTTCTAGTGTAATGTTGTCATGAAGACACTTTGCAAATGCTTGCATCTCTATTAGGAAGGCCAGTCGGTTCTTCAATGTCAATCCTTGGGAAAAAGGTAATGACTTATGCCCACATTTGTGTTGAAATTGATCCTAGCAAGCCAATACCTGATGCTGTTGAAATGAGTGCAGGACCCTTTTCTTGGGTGCAACAATTGGATTATGAAACTCTTCCTTTTCGTTGTCATCTTTTCCATTCTTATGGTCACTTATATCGATGGTGTCCCAAATAAAAAACCTTTGAATCTTAGCCTACTCAACCTGCCCATAATCCTCCTGAAATAGACAAAGGGAAGGGCCTGATTCCAGGTGAGGTGCCTGAAGCTAATGGTTTTATGTTAATTAAAGGCTGTTATAGAAATAGGGGCCAAAAATATTCCTTGAAGGAAAGACAAGCAGATGACTTGCTTAATATATTTGAAATACTGGATGACCTTAATCAGTAGGAGGTGAATCTAAGGTTGATGATTTTGGATTAGCAAATTGAGGGCCCAGCCCAGGAGACCATTATTTTAGGTGCTTTAATTGAACCACAGGATGCTGGGGATTAATACATGGATATGGACTAGTAGATGATGATTTTAGAAGTATTGACTTCCTCAGTTGTTCCCTCTAAAGAAGATGGAAATCTACCTCTTACGGGGAAATTTGGGGATTTAGGGGCAGCAAGGAGTAGTAATCTTCTCGTCATCTGGGACTTTTGCAAAAGGACTTCAAGAAGGGAGAGGGGGAGAAATCTATCAAGTCTGGCAAAAAAAAGGACCTAGAAAAGATCAAACTAATGGGAGAGACTTTGGTGGAGTCAGGGTCTGTCAAGACTCTGGATGCTCATTTTCTAAATCCTCTAAAATGATTGTACTATCTTGGATTGTAAGGGGCTTGAACAGTAGCCCTAAACAAAATGATGTTCACAACTTAATTAGAAGTCAAAGACCTGATGTCCTTTTTCTATAGAAGACTAAGCTTTCATTTGAGTTTATGTTCAGATTAGTGCCTAAGTTGTGGAGGCAAGGGGACTGCCAATGCATTGGGGCTCTCAGGTCTTTAGGGGGATTAGCTTGTCTTTGGAACCCTCAAAAGATCAGTCTCATAGGATGGTTGTCTTCTAAATTTTCCATGACTATGATTGCTTCTAGTTTTGAGATGGGGGAAGTCATTCTCATCTCTAATATCTATGCCCCTATTGAATAGCGAGGTAAACACTCCTTATGGGGCCATATCAATTTTGTCTATAGCTTGGCTCCCTTCCACCCTTAGATTATAGCTGGAGATTTCAACGTTATTCTTAAATTGACTAAAAAGTGTGGTGGTACATCAAGGCTTGACCCCTCTACTTTATTTATGCACAATTATAAGAAGTTTTGAATTTAGTCGACATTAGGCCCAATAATGTATAGTTTACATGGAACAATTAGAGGATTGGGAAACATTGCATTGCTGAGAGACTGGATTGTTTTTTGGTTTTCAGTTATTGGGTCGGTGGTATGTGGTCTACAGGGTCTAAAATTTTGGATTGGAGAGGATCAGATCATTGGCCTATTAAGCTAAATAGTGTTTCAAAGTATTAGCCTCACTCTCCTTCCTTCAGATTCCAACTCATGTGGCTACGGGATCAATCACTGTTTGAGTGTGTGGCCAATTGGTGGAGGTGGGGTAGGCCTGCCCATGGTACGGCGATGTATATCTTTGCTAAATCACTATAGTTTGTGAAGTATAAGCTCAAATGGTAGAATCATCAATGCTTTGGGAATATTTTTCATGTTAAGGCTACTAATAGACTAAGCTTGATGATATCATGAGAATAATAAGGGAGGAAGGATTGATCGAAGACTTACTTCAAGATGAAGCTCAGGCTATGAAAGACCTAGAGGAATGCGAGCTATGGGAAGAAATGTTATGGACGTAGAAAGCATGGATAGAATGGCTCTAGGAAGGGGATAGAAATACCTCTTTTTTCTTTCATTTGTCCAAAGCCATGAGGCATGGCAACTCTATTTCGACCCTGGTCAATGAAAGGGGTGAGCAGCTTAACTCCTTCCCTACAATGTCTAAGGAGGTGGTGCAGTACTTCTCTACTCTTTTTAGGGAAGATGTGAATTGGAAATTACTAAAAGAAGCTCAGGTTCTTTTTTGTATTCTACCTCTGGTGATGCATGAAATGAATGAGAATTTAATGAAGGATATCACACTTGGGGAGCTTGAGAAGACCATTACCCAGATGAAAAAAGGGAAAGCAGCTGGACCTGATGGCTTCTCGACTAAGTTCTACCAAAAATTTTGGGATATTATCAAATTGGATCTTTTAGATTTTGTTCAAGAATCTCAGTGAAATAAGCAAATGCTTAAGGCTTTAAATGCGACCTATCTTGCCCTCATACCCAAATGCGAAGGCGCTGATAGGCTAAGTCAATTCCACCCTATATCTCTTTACAATGTTGTTTATAAAATTATATCTAAAATCATTGAAAATAGGTTAAAAAGAGGGCTAAGCATTGTGATCTTTGAAGATCAAAGTGGTTTTGTGGAGGCAAGCAAATTTTGGATGGTATTGTTATAGCTGTTGAGTCCATTCACTCTATTGCCAGCTCCAAAGATAAAGTGATGTTTATTAAGCTGGATATGGCCAAGGCCTTCGATAGGGTTAGATGGTCACTCCCATAGAAGGTTCTTAGTGCTTTTGGTTTTTTGGATGAATGGACTCAATAGGTCATGAGCTATGTTTCCTTGGTTTCCTTTTCAATGCTTATCAATGGGGAACATACAAAGTTATTTGGTACCTCTAGGGGGTTGCGATAAGGAGATCCCTTGTCTCTATATCTCTTTATTCTCCTCACTGAAGGTTTGGGGAGGCTGATTAGAAGGAACAAAGAGGATGGGCATATTCAAGGCTAGCGATGGGGTGGTGAATTGTCAGCACAGTCTCACTTTTAGTTTGTTGATGACACTACTCTGATGGGCATGGCCACAATGAGTGAAGTAGCTAATTTGTGTAGGGCATTGGATGTTTACTTAATGGCCTCGAGACAAAAGGTCAATGAAGACAAGTCATCCATCTTCTTCTTCAATACACTGGCTCCCATCCAACAGTGAATTGCTCAGACCATGCATTTTCAAATTGGGACCCCCTCCTTGATTTACCTGGGCATTCCTATTTCAACTAGCCATATACCCAAAGAATCTTGGTAGAATATTTTGGATAAATTTTGGGTGAAAGTGAATCATTAGACTCACAGGTGGTTATCTTTTGTAGGCCATGTTCAACTAATCCAATTTGTGGTGTAGGCTTTGACCATTTACAGGTGTATGCTTTAGTTTGCCCTAATGGGAATTGTTAAGGAGTTTGATTCGGTTGCTAGGCAATTTTTATGGGCTAGTACTCTGATAACCTATAAATGGAGCTTAGTTAGATGGGAGATTGTCTTTAGCCCCAAACAACATGGGGGGCTCGGTCTAAGGCAGATGGACTTAAATGGAGTTACTTTGGTGGCTAAGCTTTATTAGCATTGGTGCACTAAACAAGACAAGGCTTGGGCCAAAATTCTCTCCCAAAAGTACTACTCGAGGATGACTCAGAGTGATATTCCTCGATATCCTCTCATTGGGAAATGCTCGGTGATATGGGGTACTCTCAAAAAAGGGGTTGCTCTTATTAAGGAAGGCTTATTCTGGATTTGTAAGCGAGGATCCAAGGCTCTTTTTTGGACTAACTCTTGGGATGGTAATCCTTCCATTATTTCTTAGTTCCCTAATTTGTCAAACCTTTGTCAGAGATTCTTTGATGCTGGTTGGTCTCAGGTGAGTGACTTTAAATCATATATTTCATGTGGGCAGCTAGAGGTGGCACAATGGAAATCTCCTAAGGCTTGGCTAGTTATTGGGACATAGGAGGAGAATGATGAGCTATTGAGCCTCCTTTCCAGGCATTGTTGTAGCTCCCTCTAGAGGAAGATGAGCTTGCTTAGTCTCCCAATCCTAAGGGAGTTTACATAGTTGCCTCTGGATATCAGGCCTTACTATTTCAGAGATTGGGTAAGGGGTAGTGTAATGGTGGAGACAGGTCTGGAATAAATTCTCATGGCCAAAATGTAACTGCTTTATTTAGTTGTTGGCTTGGAACAGGTGCTTAACATAGGACAATCTCTAGAAAAGAGGCTTCTAAGACCCTTCAATTTGTGTTATGTGTGAGGTGGCTGAGGAGGATTCTACTCACCTCTTTTTTCATTGCTCCTTTGATTTGTAACTTTGGCACTATTGGTGGGATGTCTGGCAGAGCCCCTATTTTCATGCTTCATCATTGGTCAACTTTTGGAGTGGCATGGGAGAACCCCCCTCTAGGATGCTTTTCCTGTAGGATGTATGGTTAGGGGGGCCCATCTTGTAGTTCTTGCTCAAGAGAAATAGGTGGATATTTTGGGATATGAGGATCATGGTGCAACAAGTCTGGCAAAAAGTCATGGGGATGATTCAGGAGACTGTGCAAGCCAAGAGTGAGGTTTACCTTCCTTTAACCAAACAAGATGTTGAGGTGGTGGCGTGACTTGGATTTTAGTGAATCTTAGGTAATCTAGCTTGTGTTAAGAGAGGTCAGTAAATCAAAGAGAAGATGCATAGGGTTAGTTAGTGGTAGTGCCACCCAATGGGATTCTCAAGATTAATATGGATGGTTCCTCCAGGGGTAATCTTGGGCCCATGAGTGCTGGTGGGATAGGCAGGGATTTTGAAGGTATAGTGATTTTCCTCTTTGTGGTCCCTAAGGGGATGCAAACCAATAACATGATGAAAGGCTAGGCTATTCTTTATGCCCTTGAGAAGGCTTGGGCTTTGGGTTGTCATAGGATCATTTGTGAATTAGATTCCCAAGTCTTGATTAACCTGCTCATTAAGAGGAAAGTGTTGGATGTCAATTGGCAATTGGCTTTGATTGTTCAGTAGATTTTGGGGGTTAGCTCGCTCATGGATATAGTTACATTTGTTCATATTCCATGTGAATGGAATAGGGCAATGGATTGTTTGGAAAAATGGGCATCTGAGCATTTAGATGGGGGAAATACTGAGGATTGGGAGTCTCTCTCTCCAGTGCTTCGCTTTGATTTGGAAAGAATTTTGGAGGAAGATAGGGAGGTTTATACTAATGCTTAATTGGGATCTTGCCTAGTTTTTTTGCATTTGTTGCTTTCCTTTGGGGGTTTCTGTCCCTGTTATTCTTGTAATGCTCTTCTTTATTTTTCAATAAAATTTTTACCCTTTTATTAAAAAAAATCTAGATCTATATATTAAAGGACAAGCAAAGATATATATCATAGTGAAACAATATATTGAAACGATATTTCCCCCAAGTTAGGACATGTTGTCTATGAAATTTACCCTCTAATATTTGAGTGTAGAGTGTGAAATCCAATATTATGTAACTTTTGAATCTGCATAGCTCTCACTCAAGACAATACCATGAAAAACATGTGTAAACCATAGATAATGAAAATATCTATCATAGGTAAACATGTAACATTTATAAAGAATTTTTCTTGTTATTTTAAAATTTTGTAATGTTTTTTAAATTTTACTAATGCTTTTGAATTTTTATATTTTTACAATTTTTTTATTTTTTTTAATTTAGCCCTAGATGGGAAATAGGTGAGTTATGTAGGCATCAAACATGATAAGAATAGTGTGTTAAAGTGATGAATATTTCAATGAGAATCATGATCCATGTAATAGTGCAATCTAAATATATAATATATATCAAAAATTATATGATAAAATCAAGATGTCATGATCATATAATATAATTAACATTTTGACAAGGCTAACTGGCAAGTGATTCATAAAATAAGCATAATGTTTCACAAGGGAAAATATGTTAAACCTCCCAATGTTAAAATCATAAATAAATAAATATATTGAATTTATAAACAATTAATTTCAATGTAATGTGTAAATGATATCATTTAAAGATAAGAATATGTAATGCCAATATAAGATACATGTATGGGTACAATGCCCCCATTGTAAAATGTGTGTCATGTACACCAATGTAGAAGATATAATCAATTGAATAATGAATATGATAATAAAGAAACATTAATATGTAAATTATTTTAAGGACATGAAACCCCGAGTAATTTAATAATATAAGTCATAAAATTATTATGACTTTCTAATGTGATGCATGTATAATCTATACAATGTGTAGCATGAAACTATACGTGGCATGCCCTATTGGGAAAATTATACTAAACTCATTCTCAAATAAACTAATGATATATCAATGAGAAACATGTGAGGGTCAAATGGCCCAATAGGCAAAGGTATATATAGTTTTACTCAATAAACTCAATGCTTGGATATGATTCCCCCATGAGAAAATAGATATGATCATATATGAAACCATTATTTTATGTTTTAACTATATATGTATAATAAAATAAAAAATAACATAATAAATCAAAAGGTTATATATGAAATAAAAGGATAAAAGCTCACAAACTAAAAAAAATTGATGACAAGGATTCTAGGTTCTTTTTTCTTCCTTTAGAACTTTATGCATGCTATGAGAGAATGTATCCATAAGTATGTTGTCATCGTCTATAGTACTAGTATAAGTGTTAAGAATAGGTTTAGAAATAAAATGGTTAAATCCAATGAAACATTTTAAGCAACATGAAACAATTGGAAACCATAATTTTAAATCAAATAAAATACAATTTCCATTTGAAAATATTTTAACTTATTTTGGATTTAAGTAATCTCAGTAGTCCAAAACTATTGAAATTTAGATTGTATAAGATATAGTATTCAAAATATAAATTTAAATGTAAAATATAATTAATTACATTTAATAAATCAAAATATGATCAAGGGATAAGTGACATGGTTTATATTCTACTATGTTTTTCTTAAATCTTGTACAATGACACCAAAAATAATCTAAAATAGCTATTTGACTACTTAGCTTAGGAAACAAACTATCAAAATAACATAATGTTAGTGAATGCTTAGTCACTGATAGGACCTAGGTTCCCCAAAGCTCTGACACAACTTGTCAGATTTAAGAGCACACATGATTACCATTGTATAAGCAACTTAAGATTGCAAAAATAACCAGAAGAACAAATAACTATCAATGAGAAAACACACAGAATATGAGAGGCAACACACAATTGTATTCAACTCATTACAAAGGAAATTACAATAAAGAGATCACACTCTTCTTCCACCTCTGTGAGGCTTCCTCCTCAAGGGCTCCAAGTAATCTTCCCACCTAAGTAATCTTCTCTCATAGGTCATAACACACAGCTAACACAAGTTGTTATTCACCTCATTATACAGCCTGTACAATCGAATATGAACCGGTACTCCAAGTAGATCTAACCATGATCCTGCTCCTTGATGTATTGTTGTCACCTTAGATCCTGCTCCCCCACCGATCTCCTTTTGACCCTTGCACATACACACCCCTACAGACCAACCTGATCTTACTTATCACATGTAGATCTCCACCATGATCCTGCAACACCCTGCATATCAAACCTGATCTTACATACATGGGGAATCCTACATGATTCCATCATGGGAAGAACTCTCCAAGTTCTACATAGTTCTTCAAGTTCTTCACATAACAATACAACCCATGAGTCTATTATATAGATCTCATGCATATAATAATTAGACAAGCAGCTTAAAGAATCGAACTGGTCTTTATCATGCAAACTATGCGTTCACTTAATTGACCGTTCATCAACAGTAGTTCTGACTACCATAGGCGACTGACATTGGTCCCTGCCTGACTAGAGGTGATCGACACTAGCTGATCCCTGCCGATGCCAGTTTCCTTCTGTGCTTCCCCTGACCGATGTCAATTGTGGCCTACCAATGCCGGTGACTGCATATGCTCAAAAACCTCCATGTTTGCCTTAAGGTGAAGCTTTTAGCTCCACACCCTAACAATCTCCCACTTGGAGATAAATAGTTGCACCTGTACCCATAATAGTACTCTGTCTAATCTGCATCCTAACTTGTATTCCTCTTCAAGCTCCCACTTGAAGACAACCCACCACACTCCTTGTGGTGTTAATCCTGTGCCTAAATTTCTTCATTCTCAGCTTACCTTCTTCTACCATTGCTATACTCCCACTCAATTAGAAACCCCTATGAGTAACCTATAATCAACAAACCACTAACTAGATATGGCCATCTATTAGTCAAACTCGCTCTGAGAACATCCAACCTCGCTCTGATACCATTTGATAGGACCTACATTCCCCAAAGCTCTAACACAACTTCTAGATTTAAGAGCACACATGATTACCATTATATAAGCAACTTAAGATTGTGGAAATAACCAAAAGAACAAATAACTATCAATGAGAAAACACACAGAATATGAGAGGCAACACACAATTGTATTCAACTCATTACAAAGGAAATTACAATAAAGAGATCACACTCTTCTTCCACCTCTATGAGGCTTCCTCCTCAAGGGCTCCAAGTAATCTTCCCACCTGAGTAATCTTCTCTCATAGGTCACAACACATAGCTAACACAAGTTGTTGTTCACCTCATTGTACAGCCTATACAATCAAGTACAAATCGGTACTCCAAGTAGATCTAACCATGATCCTGCTCCTTGATGTATTGTTTTCACCTTGGATCTTGTTCCCCCACCGATCTCCTTATGACCCTCACACATACACACCCCTGCAAACCAACCTAATCTTACTTATCACATGTAGATCTCCACCATGATCCTGCAACACCCTACATATCAAACCTGATCTTACATACATGGGGAATCCTACATGATTCCACCATGGGAAGAACTCTCCAAGTTCTACATAGTTCTTCAATTTCTTCACATAACAATATAGCCCATGAGTCTATTATATAGATCTCATGCATACAATAATTAGACAAGTGGCTCAAAGACTTGAACTGGTCTTTATCATGCAAACTACACGTTCACTTAACTGACTGTTTGTCAACAACAGTTCTGACCACCACAGGCGATCGACATCGGTCCCTACCTAACTGGAGGTGACTGATGCCAGCCGATCCCTACCAATGATAGTTTCCTTTTGTGCTTCCCCTGATCGACGTCAGTTGTGGCCTGTCGACGTCGACGACTGCATACACTCAGAAACCTCCATGTTTGCCTTAAGGTGAAGCTTTTAGCTCCACACCCTAACAGTCACTTGTGGCAATTATGTTTTTATAATGTTTATCATAACTATCCCTATGATTTTTTTTGTTTGTTTTACCACATATCATTACACCTACCTATCAAGATGAATCTTGTGTAATTTGTAAACCTTGATTTCATGCATAGGTTCAAAAACATTCTTCCTTTACCTTGAAACCCTAGCTTCAATTTCAATATTTTCTTCACCTAATAAAAGATATTTTAAATATGGGTTTGATAACTCTAACCACACCCTATTGAGTGTTTTATCATTGATTAAATTTCCAATACTATGAAGAGGGCTCAAATTTTATGTATTTCTTCCAACTATGTGTATGTGTGCTCAATGGTGTTCCATTAGAATGCATTTCTACTCTGTATCTTTCAATAATTGAAAACATACAAATTTGACCTTAAGTGTTGTATTCACACTTAAATTTAGGACTATTCCTTTAAGGTATTTCAAATTTATACAATTTTGGAAAGTGTCTCAAGAGTGTGCAAATATATTTTCTTAATGTGTAAGTGAATGTTAGATGCTTACTAGATGATAGATAGAAATGACCTTAGGCTTTTTTTTGTTTTTGTTTTTTTTTTTTTGTGTGTGTGTGTGTGAATCTTTGGGTTATTCCCCTCTAACTAACATCTAAAATTTTTAGGTTGACTTCAAAAATAGATTGGAATTTGAAAAATAGCCATTTTAGAAACCTAGGGCATTATCAGTGAACATAGATGCTACCAATAATTGCCAATGTCTGATTATTGTCAATAATATCTAGGAAGGGGAAAAAAGATTGATCTAAAATATTTTGATGTATGATTAGTATAATATATCATTAAGTCATAGATTAGGTATATACTATATATGAATGGAAATAAATTACATTGGCCAATTCCATAGATAGATAAATGCATAGGAGAAAAATTGAGCAATAGTAAAATGTGTGCTCAAAATTTGTATATGTCAAAGACATGTCAAAAATGTTGTTTACAAGTGTCTAATACCAAATTTAGGTGTCTAAAAATACCCCCCTTTTAGTCTAATATTGAAAATGCTAGAGGATAAAATAAATAAATTGGTTACATGTGATTAATCATACATGATGTTACTAGGAATGCACCAAATATCTAGCTTATATCATGAAAAACCTGCAAGGAAACATGTATAAATTAATGTCCACTTGTGATATAAAATCTCAAAAAAAATAGATGATTAAACTATTTTAAATTGAAAAGTCAAGGAATGAATAAACTCGTGGATATGCGAACTAAGATTTCACTTGAAATGATTTGAAGAATGTCATGGAGTGATTATGACCCAAGGATATGTAAAATGTCATCATAATTATTTTGGTATAACCTCAAAATGGGTTCATATGTAAATTGGAAACTTTGAATCAGCTATTGTAGGTAGATTTTAGATTCAAGTTACTTACATAGTTCCAATTATCCCAAACATAGAAATATAAGCATGTGTGCATGAATAACATTCATGCCCTCAAATATGATCCATTAGTACCTCAATGTGATGCAAAATTCCATAATATGTATGTTATTATGTTCAATTTGATAACTTTGATAACCTGAATAATTTTACCCATGTAACTTGATAAATTTATTCAATTTGATCATTATAATATGTCTCTTTGTGTTTTATAATCTATCAATTATCCCACATGATCCTATAAAATCCCTAGATATGTGTCAATCTATTAATTTGTCCTAATCTAAATCTCAATATGTCCCAATCTAAATCTCAATATGTCCTGATTTGAATCTCAATCAATCCCAATCTAAGTCTTAACAATATAATATGTCCTATTTAAATAACATAATGTGACTTCAAATCTGAAATTATTTCCTGTCAACACTTGAATCTCTATGAAACTCCCACTAGAATGTCTCCCTTTTGAGGTGAGGGATGAAGTTTTTGAATCACTCATCTCAAATGGAAACATTTATATGCATCATCTTACATATAAAATATGTAAGCATATAAATTGAGTATGATAAAATGAAAATAGTATGCTATCATATAGATATTTCATCATTCACACCCATATGAAACATGTAACCCAAGGCATACAAGTGTCACATCAAGTAGATTATCAATTAGGTACACAGTAATAACCATTATAGTCATAATAATTGAGTAAAAATCCATACAAAAAATTAATGCTATCAATCATGAAATCACACATAATAGAATAATGTGTGGTATCAATAATGACAAGATTAACAAATAGAAATATATTTATCCACACATATAGGTACATAATATCATGATCATGATGCACACAATCACTTAAGACATTATTAGACTTTTAATTGACTCTAACTTGACATGGATAGAATGTCCGTGACATGGACTAGAGGATCCTTGACACAACTAATGCATGAAATAACAACACAAATTCAATGTAGTCATAGAAGCACCCAAGATAGCACACATCAATTATCATGCAATGTAACACATAAAAATCATCAGACAATGTAATACATAATAAATAATAATATCATGTAATAATCATTAGCATCAAACTTTTATAAAATAGGAAATGTTAAGCTACACAATTAGTCCATATCATCATCACATATAACAAAGCACAATATCCATATAGAATAGCACCTTGAAAATTATACATAATATCGAGTTATGTATAAATAGTATAAGTAGCTCAATATGATAAATGTAATGGTCATAGAAATATATAACCTATAAGATGACCCTAGTGTAGGCATGCCCATAATTTAGAAAGGAGCCCTTAGGTGTAAGGAATGTCTTGCATCTAAATGTCTATTTATTATATGTAACATGTATGTCCTACATCCCACTCATGTATACCTAGAAAAGCATCTGCATAGAAAACGGATATGTAATCTACCCTATATATGATAAATAACATAAATTAATTATGTAATTATCAAATTTTGTTGATACTAGGTTCTATTTTTTCATTTTTTTAATATTTTAATTTTCTTTAATTTTTAATTTTTTTGGATTTTTTTGTATTCTTGTATTTTTGAAATTAAATTATGCCCATATTAAGCAATGATCCTATCAATGGGATTTTCACATGTTGACCATGGATCGATCAGTTCAATTGTTACATGTTGTGGGAAATTAGTAACATATGTATCTATATCTGAATCAGAGAAATGTTCACTTATAGTATATCCAACACTTTCATCATAGCCCACATGACCATGTTTTAGCTTAATGATGACCATGTGCATGGTACACTTAACTCTTAAATATTGAAACTGTACTTTTAACTTATGATTAATTCACCTTGATATCATTAATAAAACCTATATATAACCTTGTTTATAACAATCAATTTCCTGGTAACTATTTCTTTTGAGGGAAACACTTTCTGTATCTTAATAAAACACTCTCTCACTACCCTTCAACATAGTATTCATTCTCAAAAAAAATTCCATATTACACAAATATTTTATTTAACCCAATAAAATACACATTTCCATTTCTCCAATAAGGCCATGAAGTCCCTACTTATATTCTTAATTCAAACTTTTTAACTTATGAAAATTCTATATTTTTCTACAATCTAAAATACACAATCAACCATAAATTTTTTTTAGGATTCAAAAATAATTGAAACTTGGTGAACCATTTTAAAATATTATAATTAACCTACACATAAAATTTCAAATCATTCTAATGGATAAATACAAAGTTATGGCATTTTTCCTGGCTTTGGCTTGAACTTTTGCATTTATTTCTCCTTGACTAGCTAACTGTGTTTTGACTATATCTCTCTTAATACTTATCCATAAACTCACTGATAGACTCGTTGGATTCATATTTCCAAGAATCCTTTTTTTGCAAAATTTCATAATTTTTTATTGAGTAAATCTTAATATATGGTCACTTTACCAAACATGTCTTGATTTTGATTTTACTCTATCATTTAAAACCAGAGAACTTCTATTTGATTTGTTTATATATTCTAAGAGATTTCAAGACTTATTTTTGTTTAATTTGAACTCTAAATTCTTTCAAAGACTCTCCCAACATAATTTTTCCCCTTTCACATATCACTCTGTTACACAGTCAACTATAGAATTCTGAAGACTTTTAATAACTATTAAAACAATAGATTGACTTCTCAAAACCAAGATGAATTTATGATGACTACATTTGGTCACAATATTAAATAATCACATGCATAGATTAACATATTTGAACAACACAAAAAAATTAAAACATCTCAAATTATATTTTGAATTCGATTAACAAACATCAATAAATAAATGGTCCTTTGACCCACTCAAGAAAATAGATTTATTGCTACAAGAATATTTCATAGGACCATCCAAATCTCAATCGGTAAAATGAAACTATTTCACAACAGAGATTTTGTTCTCATACAAATTAAAACTTACAGATTTCTATAGACCATCAATTTTCCAATAGCTTGATTTCATGCAGATATATCATCTGAAAATGCATCAATAATCTCCAAACATCCTTTTATTATATAAGGCTCAAAAATCAATGTTAAAAATTATGCTAGATAAGGCAGAATTATCACCTTGTATTTACTCTTCTAAGCTATAAAACCAATCTTCTCCTCTATGTATATCTCCTATATTGTTTCCACTTATATATCTATTTATTTTCTTTATTAATCTCCTTACTATGTGATGTAAGAGATATTTGATTTTACATCTTTAGATTGGTCTTAGATAAGACCAATATTCTCTCCAACTATATGCATTTTTTTGTTTTACATCCTACATAGAAGGCTTTCTTATAAATTATCTTTAAGATAGGTTATCATTTTTACACAAGATAATAAACATTTACATAGATAAATAGTTATTCTAATTCACTCCATTTACCTTCTAGTACATTTTTAGGACCTTAGAGATATCTTTACATCATATTTATTTTATTTACAGATTATACAAACTATCTCCCTGATGCTCCTACATCAGACCCCTAGGCTCAAAATGTTTTATAGGCTCCTGCTCATGAGTTTTCTTGATATATATCCCTTTATTTCTACATTTGTTCTTTTTCATCTTTTTTCAATTGTCAACTCATGTATGTGGACATATTATTGAATTCCACATCTGTATTTTGTCATCTTGATGATCTTCTCTTCTTGTTTCATCTTTGTATGTCTATCCTCTTGAATGAGGATATCAATTGTTATCTTCATATCTTGATATCTTTGAATAACCCTCTTTTCTATAACATCCACCTCCTTGTCTAAAAACCCTACACATAAATAATATAATAAACTATTAGTCATAAAATTTTGAGACCTTGAGGTCTCTCTCCATCTTTCCTTCGTCCATACTTGTTGCTCAAGAATGTCACTTGACTTGTGAGCTGAAACTCCTCCTTTAAACATCATTATCTCATGCCAACTACCTCTCTCTCTTAAATTTCTATTTTAGGACCACCTTTGACCTTTCCTTCATCAAATATGGCATGCTCTAAAATCACCATATCTACCTATAACTGATCCAAACTTTCATAGACAAATTCCTTGTCTTGTTTCTCTATTATCAATTCTTTCACTTGTAGCTTGCTCAAGATCTTCTATCTCCTTTAAAAGATCAAAAACTAAAATATTATTATCAAAATCATCTATATTATTACTATTCAACTAAAAAATCTTATCTTCTACATCTTTGATTGCTTTATGTAATTCAAATGCTGATTTCTAACCCTCATACCTTTGCTTTTTCTTTTACTCTTTTACTTGGAGCTCATTGTCTTCATTTCTCCTATCCTCTTGAGTGAGGATTTATTCTTCTTATTTGATCAACTCCTTTTGATTAATGATAAACTAATCTCCTTTGTTATATTTAGCTATTTATATCTTATAGCAAGCCTCCTCTTCATCAAGCTTATTGATGAGCCTACTCATTGGTTCAAAGTTTCTATCTCCACCAGTAACTTGTTTTCCTAAAAAAAACAATATTAAATGCAAAAAAATTAGGCTACTTAGTCTCTTGAGTGGCTACTTTTTTCTACTCTTCTTTTTTATGCTCTTTAAGCTTAATCTTATTTTCTTGCTTGCATTGTAATCTCAGTTCTCTTTTTAAGGCAATTCTTAGCCTTTAGCTTCTTTTTATCTCTCTTATCTGCTTAATTGGCCATCTTACCTTCTTCATCATCACCCATCCATACCATGGGTTTTTTACATTCTCTACCATGAGTTATATCATGGATATCTCTTGCTTTCATCTATTTCTCTTTGTAACTTTTCTTCTCTTTGTTTCTTTCTCTTTTCTTTCTCTCTATTTTGGCTCTTACCTTTTGCTAGTTCCATACACACTTATTTCAATATATTGAGCAAGTCTTCTTATTCCATCTCTCCTTTATCATCCTATTATTTTTCACCTTGACCTTATTATGGTTTATCCAAGCTCTCTTCTTTGATCTTCTCTCAGAGTAATCACTTTTGCTCTCTTCTCTGAGCTTTATAAGCTCTTCACCTTTTATTTTCAAGCCTTCCTAGCTTTTCCAATTTCTTCTTAACCTATCTAGGATTTGAATGAATTCTCCTTTACCTATAATAACCAAAAATTTATCACTAAAACATTAGCACTAAAATAATTTCAAAGAGCTTAAGCCAAGCTCTGATACCAAAATGATGACCATGTGCATGGTCCACTTACCTCTTCAATGTTAAAACTATACCTTGAACTTAGGATTAATTAACCTTGATATCATTTATAATACCTATATATAACCTTTTTTATAGAAATCAATTTCTTGGTAACTATTTCTTTTGAGGGAAACACTTATAGTTTCAATGAACCTTTGTATCTTGATAAAACACACTCTCACTACCCTTCAACATAGTATTCATTCTCCAAACAAAATTCCATTTTACACAACTCTTTTATTTACTCTTAAACTAATAAAATACACATTTTCATTTCTCCAACAAGGCCATGAATTCCATACTTATATTCTTAATTCAAACTTCTTAACTCATGAAAATTTTGTATTTTTCTACAATTTAAAATACACAGTCAACCATAAATTTCTCTGTAGGACTTAAAAATACTTTAAAATTTTTGAAATATTTAAAAATATTATAAATAACCTAAAAATAAAATTTCAAGTCATTCTGATAGATAAATTCAAATTTATGGCATTTTTTATGGCTTCATCCTGAACTTTTGCATTTATTTCTTCTTGACTAGCTGACTGTGTTTTGACTATATCTCTCTCAATACTTATCCAAACAACTCACTAATAAAATATTTGGATTTTTATTTAAAATATTCATTTTATTTCAAATTTTCATAATTTTTTGTTGACTAAATCTCAAGATATGGGCACTTTACCATATGTGCCTTGATTCTGATTTTACTCTGTCATTTAAAACCCAAGAACTTCTATTTGATTTATTTATATATTCTAAGATATTTCAAGATTTATTTTTTATTAATTTTAACTATAAATTATTTCAAAGACTCTCCCAACATAATTTTTCCCTTTTCACATATCACTTGATTACATAGTCAACTATGGAATTTTGAGGACTTTTAATAACTGATAAAATAATAGATTGGCTTCTCAAAACCAAGATGAATTTGTGATGACTACATTCAGTCAAAATATTAAATAATAACATGCATATATTAACATATTTTAACAACACAAAAACCTGAAAACATCTCAAATTATCTTTGAAAGCCAATTAGTAAACATCAATAAATAAATAGTCCTTTGATCCACTCAAGAAACCATATTTATTGCTACAATAATATTTCATATGACCATCCAAATATCAATTGGTAAAATTAAACTATTTCACAATAGAGATTTTGTCCTCATACAAATTAAAATGTAAATATTTCTATAGACCATCAATTTTACAATAACTTGAGTTCATGTAAATATATCATCTGAAAATGCATCAATAATCTCTAAATGTCCTTTTATTATATAAGGCTCACAAATCAATGTATAAAATTATGATATATAAGGAAAAATTATCCACCTTGTATTTACTCTTCTAAGCTACAAAACCATTCTTCCTCTCTATTTATATCTCCTATATCTTTTCCACTTATATATCTATCTATTTGCTTTAATAAGCTCCTTACTACGTGGTGTAAGAGCTATCTAATTTTACATCTTTAGATTGGTCTTAGGGAAGACCAATATTCTCTCCAACTATATACATTTTTTTGTTTTACATCCTACATAGAAGGCTTTCTTCTAAATTATCTTTAAGATAGGTAATCATTTTTACACAAGATAATAAACATTCACATTGATAAATAGTTATTCTAATTCACTCCATTTACCTTCTAGTACATTTTTAGGACCTTAGAGATATCTTTACATCATATTTATTTTATTTAAAAATTATACAAACTATCTCCCTGATGCCCCTGCATCACTTAATTTGGTTTTAGAAACCCTAACATGATAGAAACTATAATAATAATTTAGAGTACTAATTATGGCATTCAAACATAAAATTGAATTTAATAAACTAAAATATATTATAATGATTTGACAAGTGGCATATGATAAATATAACAAGTACATCAAAGGGATAATTACTTGTATTTTTTATTGACTATATAATTTTTATTATATCTTAGAAGTGGAAGACAAACTAAATTAGGCATGTGATTCATCTAATTTCATAAATGAGTTTTTATCTACACAGGGTCAGTACCATCAGATCTAGGTTAGTATTAATTTCTATTACTGACTTGAGTGGTCAGTATCAATTTCTATTACTAACTTGAGTGGTCAATTTTAACCTATGTTGAAAAATAGGATTGTAACCATATGATCACCTTTCTTTGTCTTTATGAGCTATTTATATGTTATTTTGAACCTTGTTATTGTGTGCAACTCCATAAATTAGCCTCCTTCACCTTAAAATCCTAGGTGTGCTTATGAGAGCTATAAAAGTACAAAACCTAGGGAAATGTAATGGGATAAGATAACCCCAATCACCCCCATTTTATAATTGACAATTATCAACATATATGATACTATAAGGAGGGAAATTAAGGCACAACTAGTTATCCAACCAAGTGTGTTTGTCTAATTGATCCTTTACCATATGACTATGGCTAATGATTTGGATTTGATAATTTATAATTCTTACTTTGATTTGACTATGGCTAATGATTTGGATTTGATAATTTATAATTCTCACTTTGATTTGACTATGGCTAATGATTTGGATTTGATAATTTGATTAGATTAGTTAACTTTAGACTTGGATTATGACTACTTCTATTGAATGCTTTATCATTTTGGAATAATGGGGCATATTTTCTCAATGTGCAATAATGTATCAACCTATGTCAAATAAGTTCCAAGTCCCCCATTAAATGAGCTCTAAACTTTTATATATATGAATCCAATTAGGTAATTTTGTTGGAAATATTGTCATTGATGTCAAAGGTTTAGTATTATTGGTGATAAAGGCCCCATTGCATTTAATATTGTTTATCTTGGCTAATATGAGTTAATATTTATTTAATATTAACGAATATATTTTTGGTTGCATATGAGACAAAATAAGGGCCCATGGAGAAGTCAACGAGTCACGGGATAAAGACAAAATAAGGATGGGACACATTTTCCCATGAAGAGTCATCTTGGGGAATACCAAGAGTCACCAAGTGAAGACAAAAGAGTAAAGGTGCAATTTCTCATGAAGGGACACTTTGAGGAATACGAAGAGTCACCAAAGATAAGGACAAAAGTGGGAAAGACATTTTTGGTCATGAAGGGTCACCACATGACTTTTCAAATGCTTAGATATGAAGGGTCATCCAAGATAAGTGCCATTTTCCATGAGGATTGAAAGGTCATAAAGGGGGAAGGCCAAAGGTCATTTGGAAAGCTATAAATAAATGCTTGAGTAGCCATTTGTAATATGAGTGAGAGGTTGATTTGATATTGTGATATCTAGCTTAAAAGAGAAATTATGAGAGATGATTTGTATTTGTTATATCAAGCTTAGAAGAGCAAAAGTGAGAGAGAGGAAGGTGATGTTGTATTGATCTATCATTTGTTGAGATAAAAACATTGAGAGATAGGTGTGTGGTATACACAAAGGGGTTGGTGCTCCTATGGGTTGGTGCTCATGCATTGTTGCTATGTTGGTGCTTGGCAAAGGGGTTGGTGCTTTTGTGGGTTGGTGCTCATGAATTGTTGTTGGGTTGGTGCTCGTCAAAGGGGTTGGTGCTCCTGTGGGTTGGTGCTCATGAATAGCTATTGAGTTGGTGCTCGGCAAAGGGGTTTGAAGCTCCTGTGGGTTGGTGCTCACGAATTGTAGCTAAGGTTTGTACTTGGCAAAGGGGTATGGTGCTCCTGTGGGGTTGTTCTCACAAATACATTTGAGATTGATTCTCTATGGTTTTTCCCACATTGGGTTTCCACGTTATATTTGGTGTCTCTCTCTATCTTGTGTGATGTTTATTGTTTGAGTTTTATTTCATATCTTGAATGATTGATTAAGTGGAATTTGGTTAAAGGAAAGATTTATAAGATATATAATATACTGATTCACCCCCCCTCCCTCTCAGTATATTCCATGCTTAACAAATTTAATAAACCATTAACATGCTATGTATATGAGTTAATCTTAAGGTAGGTTTTGATTTTATAAAGTAGTCATTGCTAGGAGAGGATCAATACTATCAAGATCAGGTCATATTGACCAATGATATTAACCTAACCTAATGTTACTAATCCTTGTATAATCAGACAAAACTAAATATCTAGAGATGTCTATATAAGATGGTATGTTGGTTTGAAAATTTTAGTGAGGATATTTTAGGTGTGTAATTGTAAAACATAATAATCAAACTCATAAGGTAGCATTTAGGTGTGATAGAATGGCATGTTAGGACCATATTTGTGCATGCAATTCATGAATGGTAAATGTATGTGAATATTTTCATTATAAAGTAATTAATATCATATTTTAGTATTTACATTCCTATGTATGGTATGTATATATAGAAACCATAGTGACCTATAAATTTTTATGTACACAAGGAGTATAAGATGTGTTCATTTTTTAACATGCATAATGACCTATAAAACCAGCTTAATACATGAAGAACTAGGTATTATTTGCTCTAGAACCTAAATATACCTCTAATGTAATGAATGTTGGATCACTATTCGTAGAGTAATATCAATTAATTATCTCTATACTACCTCATAGAATTAACTTTTATAGGTTATATAATAAGATATGGTAGAGGTGGTAAAGGAATTGTATTTGATTGAATAGGGTACTCGTCTGGAATACCTAGAACTATAAACACTTAGTTGTTAGATATACTTCACACACCAATGTAACTAAAATGTTATTTCATGAATCTTATGTATCTATGGACATCCAAGTTATATGCATAAGATAGGACAACCTAAAACTATCCTCTTTCTCTCAATAGTCTAGGACTTAAATAAGGTCAACCAAATAGAGCCTGTGTATACTTGGAAGAGTGGATAAGGACTATTGATATACATATATATGATAGAAGGAACCTAAAACTCAAATATCAAGAGGAAATTTTTCCAATGCCTAAGCTTATGACATAGGGATATACCTCAATAAAATTAAATTATTGTAATATGGTTATAAATGTGCAAGTAAATTAAATGGTTATAAAGTGGTAAAAACTAAATTAAAAGATGGGTAAGATGGCTGTAAAGGGGTAAAGTGAAAAGGTAAAAAAAATGGGGGTATATATAACCTAAATTATTAATGGAAAGTCTAAGTGATCTTATGTCTACACCAACTTATTTGATATAGGGAAAATCTTAAACAAAGATACACACATATGCATCCAAAATTAAATAAACAAATAAATGTCTAATCTAATAAGTAAAATAAATTAAAGAGTGTAAGGATATAAATATTTACCATGGGGTAGACCCATTGACCCTTAAATGTCCCCCTTGGATTAAGTGAATCTTTGAAATAATATGTTGTAAGTTGAAGACCTCAAATGATTGGATTAAGACCTATATATACTTAGTTAGGAAATCCCAATGACTCCTCTTATTGAACATAAATGACACCATAATACAAGATTTAAAAGAGGTTGAGAGATAATAAATATCCTAAATACTTCATTGGGGTATAGATGTGATCACAAATAAAGTGTATGAATGTGATATGATATGATATGAATGAAATATGACGCCTACATATTGTTCTAATACCCAAAATCAACACTAAATTCTTGGACAATGGTATCAACCAAGCCAATATAATTGTAATATCTCAATTGGAATAGTATGGTATCAACCAATCCAATATGGTACAAATGTCAAAAAAAAATTCAAAATTGTATTGAGTTGGTCAATACAATACATGAAAGATAAAGGTGCAAAATAGACAGTATCAGCTAGGCCAATATCATAGGATATAGAGTATCTATAAAATCTAGAAAATAAATATATGGAAGGGATATATGAATATAAACTTGGAAGAAGTAAGACTAATGTTAGTAATGGTGTAACAAGTTAACATGCCAACATCTCTTTAAAAGTACCACTAACCATTCCCACCCCATTCCTAGTGTACCCATTAAGGCATGCACTCAAGGATATTGATGCATGGACAAGACACTATAAGATAAATCAATACTAAATGATAAATTGAAAAATATTATGTTTATACATATGCCCCACTTGAAGCTCATCACATGTCACAATAGTATAACATAGGATGGTGTTTTTCAAAACTAAAGAGCATAACTGAGAACTAAATTGGGAAAGAAATGAAAATGAAAGAAATATCACTTACCTTTATAATTTAGATAATGGTGTGTATATACACATAATATTTTTAACTTCTATCAAATACTGATGCTTTACATCTTGTTGGAACCTATCAAGCTCTATCTTTCTAAGTGAATTCCTTAAAGGGTGCACTAAGAAAGAGGTGGGTAGAAATTTAGTGCATTAAAAAATTATTGTTCCTTATTACCAATCCAACCATCTCCTAAAACCATTCCCTAAGCTATTAATCCTCCCTTCCACATTCTTCCAAACTTTTTCCTCTTTCCATCCCTCTTTTCCTCACCTTGATACCCTTTCACCAATTGATTGTACTAGGTCAATAGGGTTAACCCTGTACATTTTTTAGCCTCTTATTACTATATAGGGTTGATTGGGTTAACCCTATACTTTTTTTGGGTATTTTTCACTTGGAATTTTTTTATCTGTTCAGTCGACCTAGCTTGGGACCTAGTGATTTATCTCCTTAAAACATGCATGGTCAACTAGGTAAACCCTGTAAATCTAACATATTCAGAAGGATTTAGGGTGAGATCCACTAATAAATATAAGATCATTTCATCATTATTTCAATATGTAATCAAGATTTATTATTCACTTGCACTTTTTTATAATCTTCTCTTCCACCATTCTATTTGAGGAGTCTTAGCTTAGGATTTCTACTTGGAGAATCTAGTCTTTTGGATAAGTCTTGGATGTTTTGGCATTTCTTAGTTATCCTTACAAACCACAAAAACCTCTTACAAATCCCCTTTTTCCAAGGGAGAGATGAAGTCTCGATGGGTTCATGTATAGGTAATTATATTCTAACTTTGTTCTCCTCTCTTTAGTAGATAGAAGTAGCATAAGTATTGGATCGAAAAATATTACTCTTCATATTCCATGTATTAGGGCCTTACTCATACTTATCTTAACTAAGATTCTCCTATACATGTTTTGATTATTTTACTAACCCCTCATATTATGCCATAAGATTTGATGTGTACTAGATTAGATTTACTTCATTATTTATTAGAATAGAGTGAACATTAAACCTAGGACTCTTTTAGGGTTGTTTCATGATTGTGTTAGACTATAGGCTTTGGAGCCCTTCCTAACATGGTGTATTGTGACAATAAATCCCCTAATCGGGTCTAGTAGATCTCACATTAGTCATGCTCCTACTTAATAAATATATTTCCAATCAAAAGTGTAGGTATGCTCTAGCTTCTCTAAGCTAGGATTGATTATAGACATTATGTATTTATGATTATGTACATTCTAGTAAACCCAACATGAATTAACCCTTGCAAGATTTATTTATTTTATTTCATTATTTCATTCATTAATCATTATTTTTATCATATATTTTCCATACTGGATCGACTCTGTCGACCCATTTCTAATTTTTGTGAATAGGTTTTTAGGTACATGCTACTAGATTGACCCTATCAACCCAATATAGTTTTTTAGAATTTCATACATCTAGTCTAAACTACTAGGTTGAGCTAGTCAACCTTGTATATTTTTAGGTACTTAGTAATAGGTTTTTACAAAGCTTGATTGACCCAATCAACCCAATTAGAAAAATTTATAGGCATATATCAAGGTTCTTAAACAATAATATTCATTTTCTACATCTTTGATCTACAAAGGTTCCTTTCTATCTCTCTCTCTCTCTTTCTTTATAATATTTCCTTTTATAGTTTGTAGTCTTTAAAAGTTCCCCTACACAGTCAACTAGATCGACCTTACCGACACAGTTATGTGTTTTATATGTTGTCTGGATAACTGGGTCGACTCTATCGACCATGTTCATTTACAGACCTAGATTATATAATATAGGATCAACCCTATCAAAACTATTCTATATTTTGTGCATACATTTTGACTATATCAACATTGTACCTTGTTTCAAAATTGGAATTAACCTTATATGCTAGTAATTAATTTACACTTTCACTTCTTGTTGATTGCATGCTTAGAATAGATCACATAGATTAATTAGGTGGGTTTCAATTAATTATTTAGTCTCACTATTTTCTATTTTATGCACATAAGACCAACTCACAAAATCTAAATAAGTATTTTAACATTTGTCTACCCAAGGCCAAGCTACTTGGATTTCATCACCAAGGGGGGAGCTGACTTAATGTTTTGATTAAGTATAAAATGTGGTTAATGGTATATTTTGGATAAACACGTGACACCCTTATCATTATGGTGTGTGAAGTGAGGGAGTAATCCCTAATACCAAGCCTATATCATTACCACTCTATATCCCTTTCAGCCCAAACTACCTAAAACCATCCTTAGATTGCTTTTTAGTTCCTTACTTATAGCCAACTTTCCATCACATTTAAAATTATATATTAATAATTTAATAAATATTTAGGTTGACTAATTAGTTAGCTATTTACTTTCCAAGTTGATTGATTGATCTTTGCTCAATTATATTTTATATTGCAAAAACTTGCATTAGCTAGCATTGGTGCAAGGTTCTATGTTGTGTACTTCAATTGGATTGGCCACCATTGATCCAATTGATTGTTCATTTCCCTTTAGTTATTTATTTTAAAATTACTTATAAAATTTATCTTGTTTTAATTCACAAACTATTATAAGCTTCTTAATTTTCCCTATCTATTGTATTGGGTCGACTCAATCAACCATGTATCTTTTTCTAGCCTTTGTGCATTATACTGGATCAACTTAGTCAACCCTGTACTATTTTTAGACCCTATTTTTTGTGTTTGGTCATCCCAGTCGACCCTATACTACTTTTTCCTTCCTTATTTATCAATCTAGTTCTTTATTTCTCCTTCTTTGCATTTTTTCATCTCTCTTCAGTCATAATGAAGTCTCCTATCAAAATATTCTTGGATAGCATAAATACATTTAATTACTATAATATTTTCTATCTTGTTATCATATTTGACCATCTTATTAAATATAAAGTTATACTCAATCCTTAAAAATGTGTCTTTGAAGTCACATCTAGAAAAAAATTAGGATTCTTGATCTCTTTGTGGCATCACCAAAATTAGTGCTATCATAAACATGCCCATTCCTCATTTTATTCCCAATATTTGTACTTATTTAGGAAAACTTAGGGTAATTAGATGATTCATCCTTGAAATGGCATATCGAATTCACTCTCTCAATTCAATTCTCAAGAAAGGTATTTCTTTAGAATGGATGGATCTATTTTAAAAAGCCTTTAATAATATGAAAGAGTCATTGCTTCATCCACCTACACTTCATCCTCCTAATAATAAACCTTTGATTCTATATACTCACTCCACACCTATTTCAGTTGGGGAAATGTTTGCCCAACAAGATGACATAGGAAGAGATTATGATGTCATTACATTAGCTGAGGCCTCATTGATTATAAGACATTTTATACCAAAATTGAGTGTGATTACCTCACCAAATATTTTTTACCTAAAAAGCTTTGCCACTACATGCTTTACCAAACTACTTATGTCATTGTTCATTCTTACCCCTTTCATCATTTGTTCTCCAAATCATTTATTCTTGGAGATAGAATTGGTAAATGGATGGTCCTCCTCATGGAATTTGATCTCCGCATTTTCACTCAAAAATATATCAAAGGGAAAATCATAGTTGATCAACTTGTTGTAGTTCCCATACTAGCCACTTCTTCTCTTCAAAATGATCTTCCAAATGAAAATATCCTTTACATCAAAGGTATTAATTAATTTATTTCTCTCAAAGATTATTTTCATAGCTTTACCACCAATCTTGAATCTAATAATCTTGATGAATCCACTACTCCCTCCAGTACTACTAAACCAAAAGTAGTTATCGAGGATCTTCCTAAAAATAATGTTGACTTGCATGAGGATACTTTCACCCTTCATTTTCATGGTGTTAAATTTCTTCAAGAAGTCAGGGTAGGTTGTATTATCACAAGTCCTCATGACAAGATCATTCCTTTAGCTTTTCACTTCACCTTTGATGTCACCAACAATATGGCCAAGTAAAAAGCTCCTATCTTAGGCATGAGAGTTGCTCTTGATTTATACATTCAATACCTTCATGTTTTAGGTGATTCTTAGTTAGTTTCCACCAAGTCAATGGTGATTATCAATATAAAAGGGATAACCTCATCAAATTACAACCACTCTTGATAAGGATTTCATCTCTTTCACTATTGAGCCTATTCCTAGAGATCAAAATTCTATTATTGATTATCTTGCCTCTTCATCATCTATCCTTCATTCACACCAAGTCCTTTTTTATTCTAATTTTCTTATATAAATAAGAAAATATCCATCCTATACTCAACACTAGATTTTCTTATCTGTGTTTTTACCATTTGATAAATCTCATGCTACTAAGACATCATTCAATTCTTGTAACACCAAACTTATCCACCTAACTTAAAATCTCATGCAAAATACATGTATTTGTAAACAAGCTTTCAAGTATGTATTTTGACACAACATCCTTTATTATCATAATATTGAAGGTACCTTACTTCATTGTGTTATGCAATATGTGGTCCCTCCTCTTATTAAACAATCACATGGGGGAATTTTCATTTACCACTATAGTGGACATGCTACAACCCATAAATATCTACACATGGTTAATTTTGGCCTATTCTTGAAAAGGATGCAATTGAATATGCTAAAAAGTGTAATTCTTGCTAGCTTCACAATGATCTAATCCATTCACATCTATCCAAAATTCAAATTATCAAATCTCTTTGGCCATTTTTCATATGGGTATTCAATCTCATTGGTAAACTACCTCACTCCCAAGATTGACATGTCTTTATTATCACCACTACTAAATATTTTATCAAATGGGTAGAAGTCATTCCTCTTGTTAACTTCACTAGTTTACCATTTCCAAATTTATTATTAATCAAATCACTTACCACATAGGTGTTCCCCATACCATCATTTTAGATAATGGTGGTAATTTCAAAAACAAACATGTTAAATAACTTTGAAATAAACTCAAGATTAATCATAAATTTTCCATGCCTTTTTATTTGTAATGCAATGGTCAATCTAAGGCCAATAATAAAATTCTAAACAAAATCATCTAAAAGACAATTTTTGAAACCTGTATGGTTGGCATCTTCATCTTTACCCTACACTTTAGGCCTATTGGACTAGCATACATACTACCACTGGGGCAACTCCATTCTCGCTAGTCTATGGTTCTGAGTTAGTTCTTACTTTAAAATGAGCTTCCCTATCTTCGTGTATCTCTTCATGTTATTATTATCAATGAATAATTATGTGAAGATAATCTTCATGCCCTTGATCTACTTGATGAACATCATATTTTTACCTTACAATATAATTTCCAATATAAGGCTCACATTTCCAGACAACATAACAAACATGTTAAATTTTGCACATTTAATGTTGGTGATCTTGTCTTTAAACTAGACTACACCCATGATAAAGAAGGTAAATACACCTAAAAATGGTGGGGTCCATATTTAATCAAAGATATTATTGGTCCAAGCACCTACCATCTTCAAACCAATGAAGGCCATATTTTCAAAGAGCCCACCAATGCACAATTTCTCAAAAAGTACTTTGCCTAAATATCTCCTTTTCATGCTTTCTATCTACATCTATCTAACACTCTTTGTAGGTTAATTACATAATTATTTCCCTCTACATCAAGTTCCTTCCTTTCAAAAACTTTATTCCTCCCTTTTGGTTTCTTTATGTACTATAGTCTTTTTTATCTTCTTGCATTTTATTTTCTTTAACACCCCTTGGGTTTTTCTTTTGTGAGTTGCTTCATAAGACCATGGATAAGACCCAAAATTCCTCAAAAAATTACCATATTTTTTTTGGATTATTTTTCTCCCTAATGTTTTCTAGATTACTTTTTGATACCCTTTGGGTTTTTATTTTGTGAGTTACTTCATAAGACTATGGATAGGACCTGACACTCCTCACAAAACTACCATGTTTTTGTGTATCTCACTTTATCTTTCACTTGCTTATTGTCACCCTTATGGGTTTCTCTTTTATGAAATTGAAGTGTAAGATCATGGATAGGACCTGAACCTCCTCATAAAATTACCATCTTTTTATTTTTACATCCTTGATATCAAACTTTAGCTTTTTCTTCTTTTGATAGATAGAGTCTGCACAATAATCTATGTTCGCATGTTTTCCTCCCTTTCCCTTATCTTCATGCTTTAATATCATTGTCACTTTTTACCCTATCACATTTTTTTAAATTTAAATTAATTTAGATTGTTTCATGTGTCACTCCTCTTGATTTTCCCTTTCTTTCACTCCACATTGGATAAAACAAGGTCAAATTCAAGATATCACTTTTATTTCACCTAGATTTATGAGACTCCTAGACCCCATGCTATTTGAATTTATCTCTCTTAGAAACCAAGTCCCAAGTATTCAAATGAAATTAATATTTAACACCCATGTTTGGTTTTCCAAATATGTATGGAGGAAGAATAGAAAAATCCATCAATAAAGTTAAAATCTAAATCATTTGAATCAAAAGGTAGTGATATCTAAAAGACAACATATAGATCTCAAAAGTTAAAATCACACCAAAAGACATGATTACACACACATCTCTTATCTCCAATTGAAGCTCACACTCCACAATTGGCCTCACATCGAGCCAAGGTCCCTTGGGGTGTAATAGGCCAGTAGAATGGAATAGGAGAATCCAATAAACTATATGGTGTTACCTATTTTCTCAAGCAAGTACCCAATCTTTGTAGTAGACCGATATATCTATAAGGGTTCATAAAGAATGGGGAACATGTTGTGGGAAGGTAGGCCCATTTTTATTTTCATGCATATAGCCTTCATGGGATGATCTATATACTTCATTTGTTGACTTAAGACTTGTGTGGCTAAGAGAAGTTCTTTAGAGTCTTTAAGGTCAATAGTCATCTTCTTTTGACAAACCTAATTTGAGTGTCTTGACTTTGATAAAGAGTTCCTCTACTTTGGTTTTTCCTTCATTCTCCCCTCCATCCATTTTTTTCCCCCTTTGATAGATAAATTATGGTTCCAAATATATTTTTCCTTCTTCTTTAATTCTTTTTTCTTCACCTCTTAAAAACATGCTAACACTACTTTGTTTCAATTTTATCTATCCTTAGAGTGAAACAACATGTTTGAGCACCTATGGATTACATTATTTACACCATGATTTAAATTTATACACTTATTTTACTTTCATTTTACCATTTGTCATTTGTTTTACTATCTTACTATCATGGACACATGAGTTTGTACCTTTTTCTATTATTGAATGAGGTTGGCTTGTTACTTCTCAATTGACAATGTTGTTTTCTCTTTTATGTACCTTTTTCCATTATTGAGTGAGATAAGGATTGTTACTTCTCACTCATCAATATTGTTTTACTATTTTATTTATTCTTTTACCATTTGATATTTTTATTACCATTTTTTTGACATGTATCCTTGGTTTGACTTGGTGAGTTTGCCGTTCTTACTTAAGGTTTATTTGTTTGAGTTTTTTAGTCTTTAGTAGCATTATATTTTTGGTTACTTGATTTACTCTTGTTGTTTGACTTGGTCGTTTGGGCTAATATATCACTTGTCACCCCAACTTGCCAAGTTTCCCAAGTACATCCCATCCTCATAATACCAACTATCTTGGCTTTTCTTGTGTTTATTTAGTTTTGTATTCTTAAGTTTGTCAAAAGTAGTCTCTATGCCCTACATAATCAAAATTAACAACACAACAGAAAACTATCCAATGATAAAGGTAATTTAAGGTATGCACCACATTTACTTTTTATTCATTTATTTTCAAAAATTTTTTCAAAATACTATAATTTTTTTTTTAGCCTCAACATTGTTGTTACTATGTTCTTTTTGGAAGCATCATCCCCTATTACACTTTAGTGACACATGATGAGCTTTGAGTGGGGCATATGTATACACAATATTCTTAACTTTTATCAAATACTAATAGTTTACATCTCACAAGAACCCATTGAGACTCAATCTCTCTGAGTGTATGCCTTAAAGGGTACATTGGGAAAGGGGTGCCCAGACCTTTGGTGATTCTTAAGATTATTTTCCCTTATTGACATATTATTACTAATCCAACCAACTCTTAAATATATTTATTAATCTATTACTCCTCCTTTGTGCACTACTCTAGTCTTTTTTCTCTTTCCATCCCTCTTTTCCTCACCTTGATCCCCTTTCACTAGTTAACTGTATTAGGTCGATTGGGTTGACCATGTATAGTTTTTAACCTCTAAGTATTGTACATGGTTGACTATATTGACCATGTATTTTTTTTGGTATTTTTCACTTAGATTTTTGTTATCCCTTCAGCTGACCTAGTTTGGGACCTAGTGATTTATCTCCTAAAAACATACAGGGTCAATTGGGTCGACCCTATATAGCTGACATATTCAAAAGAATTTAGGGTTAGATTCACATATAAATACAATATAATTTCATCATTATTTCAATATGTAATCAAGATTGATTATTCACTCACATTTATTTACAATCTTCTCTTCCACCATTCTACTTGAGGAGTCTTGGCTTAAGGTTTCTACTTGGATAATCCAGTCTTATGAATAAGTCTTGGATGTTTTGGCCTTTCTTAGTGATCCTTAAAAACCACAACAACCTCTTTCTAAGACCTTTTGGCCAATGGATATATTGAGTCTCAATGGGTTCACATTCAGGTAAGTATATTCTAACTTTGTTCTCCTCTCTTTAGTAGATAGAAGTAGCATATGTATTGGCTCAAATAATATTACTCTTAATATTCCATGTATTATGGTCTTACTCATACTTAGCTTAATTTAGATTCTCCTATACATGTTTTGATTGTTTTACTAACCCCTCATATTGTGGCATAATCTTTGGTGTGCACTAGATTAGATTTACTTTCTTATTTATTAAAATAGAGTAAACATTAAACCTAGGACTCTTTTAGGGTTGTTGTGTGATTATGTTATACTCTAGGCTTTGAAACCCTTCCTAGCATGGTGTATTGTGACAAGTGATCCCCTAATCAGGTCTAAAAAATGCCCATATTGGTCATGTTCCTACTTAACAAATCTATTCCTAATCAGAAGTGTAGGTATGCTCTATCTTCTTTGAGCCAGGATTGATTTATAAACATGATGCATTTATTATTACATATAATGTGTATTTTTTAGGTGATGTAATCCCAATGAGAAGAACAAGAGCTAGATCTAAAAATAAAATGATACTCCATTTTTTTCAAAAAAAATTATTATCCCATTAGGATTCCAAGGCTTATTTTAGTTTGTGAAAAGAACCTACAAAAACAAAGATATGATGGGGAAAAGGAACATCACAGTAAATAACTAAAAGTTATGAAATTTTAAAAAAATTCTATAAATACATAAATTCTATGCATTATAACATATTCTATTTTAAAAAATTCAAATATTTATTTATCAAAATTTAGCTATTTGAGAAATGATGGTTCATGGATGAGGTGATAGACATGTTTTGGGTCATATCATAATTATGGTTGGAGCCCTTCAGGTAGGTGGTGCATTTATTATTATTTTCATCATTTTTTGGTAAAATAAACTAGATTAGGAAATATAGGCACCAAATCTAATCCATGTAATATAATTTACCCCAAAAAGTGTGAAAATAAATCCAAAATTATGGAAAGAGATGGGTAGTTGATGAAAATTCAAATCTAGGGCAAAGGGCATTTATTAGTGTTAGGGAAAGAAATTTCCACCTTTGGAAAACTATATTAGGTAGGTTAATATAATTTGTAATGTAAATGATAGACTCTTGGCCAATACCATAAGGCATGGTTGATATAGTTATGTGAAATGTTTGCCACTACATTAAGGTATATCCAATACAATAGAAAATTAAACAAGTGGCCAATACCATAAGGTATGGCTAGTAGTGTTAAGAAATAAGCATATTGGTGTTGATTAACGCATGGTTAATGTAGTAGAAAAGTTGAACATGGTCAATACCATAGGGTATGGCCAATGTAGTAGGAAAATAAGTAGTCAATACCATTGATAGAATAAAAATTTATGTTGTTTGATATTGCATAATATGGAAAGTATAGTTTAATGTTTTCCTTGGTTGATACTATTAGGTATGGATATTATTATACAAAATTGAGAAAAATGTTACTTTTTTATTTTTTATTGATTTTTAGTCTTTATTTCATATTTTTGTATCAAACTCAAATTTTTATTTATTATTTGATATTTTATAAAGGTGATAGAGATAATGGCAAATACTCTATGCTATTTGACTGTCAAATCCATTTCATAGACTATTGGTAGGAAACTAAGCTTAGCTTATCACATTGGGCCTCAGAGTGATCATGTAAATGTGTCATATTCCTCTCATATTATATATTATTTCCATATTCTTTGGGTGATGGGAGAGGACCAATGACACTTTTAAGTGGGTGGTGGATGGGGATACCATTGAGGTGGATGTCACCTTAGAAAATGTGCATATGATCCTAAGTCTACCTATTACAGGTATACATATGGTATGTGATACACTAAATACCATTGATGAATGATGAGAGCTATCCCAATGGGCTATTGGGTTAGACATATGATGAGTGTAATCTCATTTTAATATTATTTTAGTTGTACATCTTGGGCACTCTAGATATATGGAAGTCCTTAATGTTAGAACCCCATTGGGTAGGTACATAAAAAAAATTGTATACTTATCTCTTAATCATCTTCATTACTTAACATAATTTTTTATTATTTAATATATAAATACATATATAATAATATGTTCAAAAAATACAACTAACTCACTGGCTAATTTTTAAATCTATTTAGCTATTATATAGCATTTAACAGTTTAGAAGATAAAATTCCACTTTAACACATATGCAAAATTAATAGTATAATATAAATTAAATTCATTCTTACAACTAATCATATAAATAAAATCTTTGTTTTTTTCAACATTCAAAATCATATATAAGTGTACATCCATTATTGTATTTAATATCAATAAAACTGAATATGCAGATATTATAATTTGCCATTGAATGACATAATATCACATGCTAGGAGGTACAATAGTATATTTGATAGCTAAACAATAAATATAATATCCATGAGTATGTTTCAAAAATAGTTGATCCATTGAAGAGAGGGAAATCATCATTGGGGCATTTTTCCTCCAACCATAGACCATTGATCTCCTAAACACCTCTCCACTAGGAGTGAGCCTTACCTTAATGGAGGGGAAGATAAAATTAGTGTGTATATTAAGAATTCAACTAGAACCCATGTGTAATACAATCACTAATATATTATTAGTCATGTAGACCATGGAAAATGATCCTCTATCTAATATGAGATCACACATACACATGTAAACTAGAAAGTATAATGGAATGACAATGTTATCAACTATAACATTACTTTGGTCAAAGTTTTCATTATAAAATTCAAATCACTCATGGATTTGAGTCATTTACACACACACATATACTCTATAATAATGGATCTCATTATATCTTAATATACCAGATGACAGGTATATGTATTTATATGGAATCAACCTCATATACCCACATACAACTATATAATCTCATAAACTAATTTTTAGGACAATTATAATAACTACAAATTTGCAGCATACAACCACTCAACAATTTAAGATGGCTCTTTACCTCCTATATAAAATACATGGTAAAAGAATACATATTTTATAGGAAATCAAATTACTTTTTCCATGATGAAATTATTTCTAACACATCCAAGAATTGTAGTTTATAACATTTATCTCTTATTCTTAATCTCTATTTACAAGCAAGGCCAATCACCTATATTTAAGACTTTCAAGTAATTAAATACATCACTCTCTATTTATTTAAATTATTACCTCATTCATTCTGTAATACTATAAAATTGAGTAAAAGTTCAAATTCAATTATAAAGGCTCATGTACACATCCAAGATTTGCTTACTAGAATAAGTCATGCCATTAAATATCTTATGCCAACTGAACAACTCTAAACCTTTATTGCCTATTTTGACAATTCATAACAAGGTAAATCTTATATTTATACCATTATAAGTGAAAAATTCATACTCATGCATATTATATGTATATTCTACCATAATATTCATTAATTTCTAAAGATCTATTATAGAGAAAATATGAGCACCTGAAGGTAAGTTTTTAGTGTATATAATATGATTCAATATTTTTTAACACTCTATTTAATTTGAAACTAAAACACCATTGAATGAGATATAATTTTTCCAAATATACCATCACATATAAAAATGTCTAAAATTATATTATTTACCTAAAAATGTACACCTTTTCCCAATCAATCAAGTCTATAAGCTCAGCTAGATGTCAAAGATATAAAATTTTGTCTCATGTTTAGGGGTGTGTGTGTGTGTGTGTGTGTGTGTGTGTGTGTGTGTGTGTGTGTGTGTGTGTGTGTGTGTGTGTGTGTGTGTGTGTGTGTGTGTGTGTGTGTGTGTGTGTGTGTGTGTGTGTGTGTGTGTGTGTGCGCGCGCGCGCGCGTGTGCGTGCGCATGTGTGTTGTTATATTGAACAATATGCTTATCTATATATATTCATATGCTTACACATGAATACATTAATTCATTTTTACTATACATATATAGCTCATGTAAGTACTAAGAGATTATCAACTATTAGAATGTACTCAAGACTCATTTTCTACAACTCATATAAATAACACACATAACTGTATGTTTTCCATTATCAATATACATCTATATCTTAGGTATGAGAGTATGGTTGTGAACAACATGACATGTTCTCAATTATAACCCCATAGTTTCATATACTAGTACAACTAATTAGCAATCAATAGTTCTAAAAATAACCTTAGAGTCCATAGTAATTATAAATTGAAACAATATATATCCATGTGATAATCTATCTGCATCTATGAATCGACAAAAGGATTTTGTCTAGGTTTGGACCCATTTCATAAAGGCAATACCAAAGTTTTGTACACTATATGTAAATGAGTTAAATACATTATAACTAAGACAAACAATAGGAAATATTTTTTTGCCTCTTAGAATTCATCCTACACAAGAAAATAAATGCAATGGAGTATTTTTCATAGGATGAATAATAATCAAGATACAATTTAATCTCTAGTAAAGGCTCTAATATCACATTTATAGGCATGTGGATAGAAATGAGTTCCATCCCCAGGTCTATAAATATGAGGCCCTATTTTTACAAGTCTCTACCAACCTATAACTCAAACATTTTTAACACTAACCAAGGTAAGAAAAACATTCAAAAAGTTTCTTCAAAATGAAAACTTAATCTATAAATAGATATGATCAAAACCCTTACAAATTCCTATTTTCCAATTTAAATCTCTACTTTATGGGTTATTACAATGGTTGTTGTTTGAATGTATATGTTGGTAGCCTCTTTCCTTATTTATAAAGCTCGTGTTCCTCCTTCGAACAGCCCCTATTTTTTCCATTTTCTTTCTTATTATTTTTACCTTTCTCATCCACATTTTTCATGTCCTTGAGTTTCTCCTAAAACTATGTGATTTCTTCTTCAAATATTTCAACTCATCAATGTATGATTTTATCATTAGCTTAAAATTCCATAACCTATTTTTGCATGATAGCTTCATGCCAACCCTACCATGTTGTTTCCCTATAAATGGTGAGATCAACCCATAATGATAGAAAAATAAACCAAAACTTTCTTACCACATACTACCAAAATGACCCAATTTCCTTTTTAAATAGAATTATGCATGATAGTAAGCCACTAAAACCTTCCATTTAATCAAAAACCAATTTTCCTAAGTTTAAAAAACACATATAAAATAAGTTCTTGGGTGTATTTTTTCTTAGATCACTTAGGCCACCAAAAAGGGGTAGGATTAAATCCAACAACCTTTACATTTATTTAAACACAAGAACATGGTTTCAATACACATCCTATACTCCAAAGATATATGCTACATAAAAATAAGTCTATCACCATTCATATCTTAGTAACCAAAGTTTAGCCTATATAATGGTTTCATAGAGATTATTACATCTTGTGTATATTAACAAAATTAATGAATTATGTTAACAAGAACATCCATTCCAAACTAGTTATTCTATAACAAGGTAAGTATTTGTTTCATATTAAATTCAAGGCATGCAATATCAACCATAGTGATAAATAATAAAAATAAGCATACAACACATCCATGAAATATCATCAATATATAACTCATTTCAGTAGGCAAGAGTGTGAGTGTGAGTTTGGTTTCAATATTTTTATCCCAAATGTTGATATCTTCATCCTCCTCCCTATGATACTCTCCCTATGTTCCACTCTTTGAGGGTGGGATAGTCCTAAAAAAACCTAGATAAAACAAAATGATAGTTAGTCTGAGCTTGCAATAAAATCATAAGATACTCAGAATATATATACATAAATGAAGTACTATAATATAAATCTAATCTAAAAATTAAATCATATCTATATAATATTGAAATACACAATAATATAATATATACATATGCACATAATAATTTCCTTTAATCATAACCAACCATGAAATAAAATATTATAGTTGTCAAAACATATAACATGGATGTCTAGATACAACATCTAAATCATAAAATACTAATCATTAGTTTTTACTTTTTCCTCTAATACTAATGTGGTCCTTAAAGATTAGGATATGATGTAACATCCTTTCCCCCCTAGAATAGGTCATTGTCCTAATGAATTTTTGTTTCAAAGAAAAGTTATAAAAGTAAATAATAATATTCAACAAAAAATTATTCAAATAGATGAGGAAACAACCTACAAAATTTCTCATAATCTTCTCATGTGGGACTATCTTCAAAATATCGGTCCCACTAGACCTTACATTATGATACTTATTTTTTATACAATCTAAGCTTGTGAGTACCAAATACTTTGATCAATTATACTATGACCACTCCTAGATCCATAACCTATAATGCATTCTAATCTAAAACACGTGAAGGATAAACTATATATTTATTAAGATAAGATACATGAAAAATGTTATGCATTTATTCTAAAATTAGTTACAAATCAATTCTATACACTATAATGTTTATCACTTTAAGAACCTCAAAGGCTCCTACATATCTTGGTGATCATTTTTTTGATTTCCCAAACTTAATAGCATTCTTTTGGGGTTTGAATCATATAAAAACCTTATCTCTAATTGAGAATTGCCTTGTTATGATTTTCAAGTCAGCATAGCTTATATTCTTGTCAATAGTTTCATCTAATATTTTCCTTATTTTCTTCATATGTTCTTCCATTTCAGCAAGCACATTAGGTTTAAAGGTCATTCTCTCTTCTAGCTTATCCCAACTCACTTATCCTAGTTGATTAGTGTTCTACACTTCCTACCATACAATGCTTGAAAAGGATCCGTTTGCAATGTTGATAACAATGACTTGTTATAATAAAAATCAACCAAAGGTAGGTATTATTCCCATTTATATTTCTATTCCATGTAAAACATCCTCAAAAGATCTTCCAAGATTTGATTCACCCTCTCTGTTTGTCCATCTATTTTTAGATGATAAGTTGTACTAAAGTTCAGTTGTGTACCCAAGCCTCAATTAAGATTTTTCTAAAACTTTGAGGTAGGTTCCCTATAATAAATGATATTTTCTAGGAACCCAAACAATCTATACACTTCCATAACAAATATACTGGCAAGCATTGGTGTATCATCTATCAAAATACTTGGAATTAAGTGTTATATTTTAGTGAGATTATCAACAACCACCAATATTATATCATGATGATTCATTGAAAAAGGCAATCCTTGGACAAATTACATTTTAACTACTTGAAATTTGTGTTCTAGTATGGAATGTGGGTACAACAACACATTAGGATTCATGTGTTTAATATTGACTTGCTAACATTCTAGAAATTTAGACACAAGATATACTACATCTTTCTTGATTCCTTTCTATAAATACAATAGTATTAACTTTGATAAGATCTTAGTTACACTAATATGTCCTTAATATGGGGTATTATACAAATATCTTAGCACAATACCCTTCAAATTTTCCCTACCTGACATTAGATTCTTCTATTGTATCTAAAAATTCCATCATTTTCAAGTTGAAATCCTTTATATCTAAGATATTGAGAATTTTTAGATATCACTTTCTTAACATGATCATATAATTCATCTCCTAGTGACAACTTTATTACCTAGTCTCAAAAGGTGCTCTTGATAGTACCCAAAGCTGTAATGTACCTTTACAACTAAGGGCAATTGTTACTTTGTTTTCTTTTCCCTTAATGTAGATAATGTTAAAATCATAATCTGATAAAAAATTTAACCATCATATTTTATGAGTATTAATTTTAGGTTGGGTAAATATGTACTTGAGTCCTAAATTATCAATATTGAGCTTGAAAGGTTTTCTTAATAAGTAATGCCTCCATACCCATAAAATATGCACTATGGCAAATAACTCTAAGTCATGTGGGGCATAATTTGCCGCATATGGATTCATTTTCCTTGATTCATAAGATAAAAATAAACCATCCTACATAATAAATCCTCCTAAGAAATCTCCTAAAGCATTGGTTCTCACTAAATAATGTCTATTTGGATCCATAATCTATAACATTAGTGCTGAAGTGAGCTTCTTTTTCAAAATCTAGAAGGCTTATTTGCATTTATAAGACCAAACAAAATGTTTTTATTTCCATTTAAGATAAGTTATTTGGTTTTCTATTTTATATAAATTTGGCACAAATTTCCTATAGTATCCTCCCAAACCCATAAAGTTATGCACCTCATGCACATTCTTAGGTGTTAGCCATTCCATGATGGCTCTAATCCTAGTTGGATCAACCGAGATTCCTTCTACATATATGATATGACCCAAGTATTTTTCTCTTATCTAAAATAAGTTACACTTATAAAATTTCCCAAAGTTTTTGTGCTCTTACAATCATTCCAAAACAAATCTTAAATGTTCAATATGTTCCTCTTCACTTTTGAGTAAATGAGGATGTTGTCAAGAAAAAACTAGCATAATTTGATCAAGGTAATATTTGAACACACTATTCATGAGATTCATGAATGTTGTAGGTACATTCATTAGCCCAAAAAGAACCACTATAAACTCATTGTACCCATACCTAGTCTTCAAATCTATTTTTAGAATGTCTTCTTCTTTTATCCTCAATTGATGGTACCCAACTCAAAGGTTAGTCCAATAAAATACTATTTCACCATGCATTTGATCAAAAATATCATCAATGCAAAGTAAAGGATATCTATTCATAATAGTTTTCTTGTTTCTCATCCTATAATCTATGCATAAGTGAGTTTCATCCTTCTTCTTTACAAACATTATAGGTCCACCCCATGGTGAAAAACTCAGTTGAATCAAACCTTTCGCCAACATCTCCTAAATTTGGGATTTTAACTCAACCAATTCAATGGTTTTCATTTTTTAGGGAGCCTTATATTGAGGTTATGATCCTATAATGATATCAATAGTGAAATCAAATTCCCTTTTTGGAGATAAACCCAATAAATCCTCTAAAAAGCATCTTGAAACTCTTATAGAAAGGGGTAGTATTCAATAGAGGGATCCTTGGTTTCTTTGATTTCATTGACTTTAGCCAAGAATTATTGACATCCCTTTTTATAAGCCTTTTTCAATTTAATGGTTTAAATTTCTCTTAGTTTTAACTCACTATTTTATCCTTAATTTGGGTTTGATTTCCCAAATCATATAAGCATTCAAATTTCTTAAGAAAATAGTCAACCTTACCTTTGTGCTTAGAGAGATAATTCACTCCTAAGATCACATCATATGATCTTGGTGGTGTTGCATAAAGATAAATTATCATAGTGAATTTTATAAAATTCACCTTAGCCTCAACAAGACCCCTATCAGCTTTAACCTTGGATTCATTCCCATATTGAACTAACCAAGCATTTTTCATAAACCCATGTTTCTTAGATAATTTATTTAACATTCTAGGAGAGATAAAACATTTAGTGGCTCTTCTATCTATCAAAATAAAAATAACATACCTGATTAAGGCACTTGCTACTTTAATGGGAGAAACTTGAAATTCACTTGACAGTTGACAACCGATACATGGATTCACTTCTAGAAGGTTCCCTACTATGATGTAGAGGTAAATGAGTTTATATTTTTACCATATATCTTCCATTAAGGATAGTCCTTAGCATTATGCTCTCCTCCACATGTAAAGCCTTCATTAGGTGATCCCTTTCTCTCAGATTGATTTCCTCCCTTGAATCCTTATTTGAAACTATTTATAGGTTTCATGTTTCCTAAAGGATTATTAAACCTTGCATTATGACTATTTAATTTGTTTTTGGAGCTCCCATTCTATTTCTAGTTCTTTTTTGAGCTTCTAAACTTCTTTTTGAATTTTTCTCTAACCTCATCAAGTGATTTTGAATTTTTTTCCTACTTAAATACTTTCTCAAATACCTAGTACATGGTGGATTTCCCATGGACATCTACTTCACATTTGATTTGAGGTTTTCAACCCATGATGAATTTATTGATCTAAACATATTCATCCTTTTGATAATGTAGTACATACTTTAAGAGCTTCATGAATTATTCCCATTACCCATTTACTAATAAATCTCCTTATTTTAGATTTTTGAAATATGTTAGCTTATTATCGAAGTATAACTAGTGTAGACATCAAGCTCTAAACAAAGCTAAAATTTTTCCCAAGCGGTGGTGCTGGAGTCATGACCCATATATAGATTTATATTAACCCACCAAGTTGTTGCCTCACCAACTAGTTGGTAAGGTCCAAAAATAGCCTTGGTTACCTCAAAATAATTTTGAATCTTGACATATTTTTCCATCTTTATAAGTTAGGATTCAGCTCCATCACCCAACTTTGTACCATTGAACTTGGGTGGATTCACTTTAATCATATCTCAAACAAGTTCTACAGTTGCTTGAGCTCTTGCTACTTGTTATTCCTTATCATATTCTTAATCTTGAGGATATTCCTAACCAGTTGATTATTCTTAAGGTGATTCTTTTTAATTTTTTTCAGCTTACCCATGAATTGCTCTAGGGATACTAATCTATCTCTTATTTTGTTTATGATAATGAGTATTTGATCAAATTTTATAACTTGTTTAGCTGAAAACCAATTAATATTAGCTTGAGAATTATCATTAGAGGTACCCTCAACATTTAATCTTACCCATACCATTATCCTTATTGAAATTAAGATAAATAACTTAACATTGGTCGACTCATTTGGTCTGAGTGTTTGAACCTATACTCTGATGCCATAATTTTAGAACCTTGTTAGGTTACACTAAAAGGTGTGTAATTTTTTTATGTATAATAATCTATTAATCATCTTCATTTTTTACATAAATTTTTACCTTTTAATAGATAAATACATCTAGAAAAATATGTGTAGAAAATATAACTAAACCATTAGTTAATTTTTTAATCTAGTTAGCTATTAAACAATATTTAATAGTTTATAAGATAAAATTCCTCACATAAAACATATGTAAAATGAATATTTTAATAGCTCATTGAATCATATACATATAATATTTGTTTTTTTCAAAATTCAAAATCATGTATAAGTTTACATCCATTATTGTCTTTAATACAAATAAAACTAAATGTAAAAAAAATAAAATTGGTCACTAAATGTCATAATATCACATGCTAGGGGTATAATAGTACATTTGAGCCTCATAATATATATCAAAAATCAATATAATATCTATGAGTATGTTTACAAAATGGTTGATCAACTGAATAGAGGGAAAGCATCATCAGCATGTTTGTCCTCCAACCACATACCGTCAGTCTCTTGCATGCCTCCCCACTAAGAGCGGTCCTTCCCTTCATGAAGGGGTAGATAAAAGTAGTGCAGATATTAATAATTCAACTAGAACTTGTGTATGATAAAATCTTATATGTGTAGTAGTCACATGGACCATAGAAAATAATCCTATATCTAATATGACATCACACATACAAATGTAAACTATAAAGTATAATGGAATGGCAATGTTATCAGTTATAACATTACTTTAGATAAAGGCTTCATTATAGAATTTAGATTTCTCATGGATCCAATTCACTTCCACACACACATACTCTCTTTTAGTAGATCTCATTCTATCTTAAGATACGAGATGATAGTTATATGCATTTACATGGAATCAACCTCCTTTATTATCATAAGAAAGTATACAACCATATATTCTCATAAACCAATTATTAGGACATAATAACTACATATTTTGAATGTAAAACCACTTAACAATTCAATATAACTATTTACTTGATCTATCAAATATAGGATAAAAGCATCCATCTTTTATAGGAAATCAAATTACTTTTTCCATAATACAATTATTTCTAACTCATCCAAGAATTATAGTTTATAAAAAAATTCTCATATTCTTAATCTTTATTTACAAGAAAGACAAATCACCTGTATTTAATAATTTCAATTAATTAAATATATTTCTCTCTATTTATGTAAATTCTTACCTCATTCATTACTTAACACTATAAAATTGAGTAAACGTTTAAACTAAATTATAAAGGATCATGTACACATATCCAAATATTTCTTACTAGAATAATTCAAGTCATTAAATCTCTTTTTTGTCAATTGAACAAATCTAAACCTTTATTTCCTACTTTGATGATTCATAACAATGTAAAGCTTATTATTTATACCATTCTAAGTGCACAATTCATAATCATGCATATTATATGTATATTCTACCATAATATTCATTAGTTTCTAAAGATAAATTATAGAGAAAATATGATTACCTATAGGTATGTTTTTAGTGTATATAATATGATTCAATATTTCCTAACACTCTATTTCATTTTAAACTAAAACACCATTGAATGAAGTACTAGTTTTCTAAATATAACATCACATATAACACTGTTTAAAATTATATTATTTACCTAGGTTTGTGTATGTTTTCCAAATTGATCAAGTCTATAAGCTCATTTGGGTGTCAAAGATATAAAATTTTAGCTAATATTTGGGTACATGGGCATCTGTATGTATGTATGTGTGTGTGTGTTGTGTGTGTGTGTGTGTACACATACACACACATCTTGTTCAATATAAAAACTACTTAAAACATAGTACATTTTATAGATTGAATATATATATATATATATATATATATATATATATGCTTACATAGGACTACATTAATTCATTTTTACTATACATCTATAGTTTGTGTAATTACTAGGAAACTGATAGTTGATAGTCTCCTAGTAATTACACGAGCTATAGATGTATAGTAAAAATGAATTAATGTAGTCCTATGTAAGCATATATATGCTTACATAGGACTACATTAATTCATTTTTACTATACATCTATAGCTCGTGTAATTACTAGGAGACTATCAACTATCATAACGTACTCAAGACTCATTCTCTATAGTTCATATAAATAACACATAGGACTATATATTTTCCATTATCAATAGACATATCTAGTTTGAGTAGGAGATTATGGTTGTAAACAACATGCCACTTTCCCAAGTATAACCACATAATTTCATATACTAGTACATTTAATTTCCAATCGGCAGTTTTACAAACAACCGTCAATTCCATAATAATTATGAATTGAAACTATATTTATATTATCTAGGTATTAATCTATCTATATCATTGAATCAACAAAAGGAATCTTTCTATATTTAGACCCATTTCATAAAGGCAAGACCAAAGTTATGTTCACCATAGGTAAATGAGTTAAACACATTATAACTATGACCAACAATAGGATATCCTTTTTCCCCTCTTATAGTTCATCCTATATAATAAAATAAATTGTAGTGGTGTATTTTTCATAGGATTAATAATAATTGAGATACATTTCAATCTCTAGTAAAGGCTCTAATATCACTTTTACAAGCTTATGGATGGAAACAAGTTCCATCCCTATGCTTGTAAACATGATGCCCTAGTTTTACAAGGATCTACCAACATATAAACTTAGATGGTTTTAAAACTGACCCAAGTAAGAAAACCATTCAAAATATTTATTCAAAATAGAAACTCATTCTATAAATAGATATAAACAAAATGATTACAAATTCTTATTTTCAAATTTAAAGCTCTACTTTCTTTTTTACTACAATTGCCACCATTTGGATTTATATGTTGGTAGCGACTTTCCTTCTTGATAAATCTCTTGCTCCTCCTTAAACCATCCCCTAATAATTCCATTTTCCTTCTTATTCTCTTTCCCTTTTCCATCCATGTTTTGTATTTCCTCAAGTTTCTCCTAAAACTCTGCAAGTTCTCCATCAAAGACTCAAATTCATCAATGCTTGATTTTATCATTAGTTAAATATTATATAACATATTTTTACATTATGGTTACATGCCAACCCTAATTTTCTATTTCCCTCTAAATGGTGAGATTAACCCATAATGATAATTAAAAAAAACCAAACTTTCTTACCAAATATTCCCAAAATGACCTAATTTCTTTTTTGGGTTAAATTATGCATGATAATAAGCCATTAAAACCTTCCATTTAATCAAAAAATGGTTTTCTTAAGTTTCAAAAACTCATATAAAATAAATGCTTTGGTGTATTTTTTTCTATATCACCTATGTCACCAAAAAGGGGTAAGATTAAATCCAACAACCTTTACATTAAGATAAATATAAGAACATTGTTTCAATAAACATTATACACTCAAAAGATATATAATGCATAAAATAATTCTAACACCATTCATATCTTAGTAACTAAAGTTTATCCCATTTAATGGTTTCATAAAGATTCATAAAACTAATGTATATTAAAAGAATTAATGAATTATGTTAACAAGAACATCCATTACAAACTGATTATTATATATCAAGGTAAGTATTTGTACCATACTAAATGCAAGGCATACAATATCAACCATAGTGATAAATAATAAAAATAAACATACAACACATCCAAAAAATATCATCAATTTTTAATTCATTTTAGTAGGTAAAAGTGTGAGTGATTGTTTGTGGGTTCAATTGCAATATTTTTATCCCCAATGTTGATATATGCATCCTCCTCCCCTATTATACTCTCCCTTTATTACACTTTGTGAGGGTGGGATAGTCCTATAAGAACCTTGATCAAAGAAAATGGTAGTTAGTTTGATCTTACAAAAAAATCATAAGATACTTAGAATATATGCACATCAATGAAATGTTGTAATACAAATCAAATATTTCAATGAAATCATATCCATAAAATATTATAATACATAACAATATAATATATCCATATACACATAATAATGTCCTCTAATCATAACCAGCCATGAAAGAAAATAATAAAATTGTCAAACCATACAGCATGAATGTCTAGATACAACATCCAAATCAAAAAATACAAATCATTAGTTTTTATTTTTTCCTCTAATACTAATGTACTCTTTGAGGAGTAGGATGGGATGCAACACTTTATCAAAATCATGTCCACATGTGTGTTGTGTCATAAGTTTAATGGGTTTTTTACTATGTATATCACAATTATGTTTCCATCAATGCTAGAGTAAGGAATGTTAGTTAATATAGGAGCTATTATATGGGTATAGTTAGTGCATAATTTCTATAGCATTTTGAGATGAGGCTAGCTAATGATGGACCATGTTATTATTTTCATGAATTGGATTTATGAGAGATTCTCTATGTATAGATTGGTAGGACTACCTCATGTTATATATGGTCATCTCCCATAAGTGAGGATATGTGCTCATGACCACACTATCTAAGTTGTCCCTCATGTACTGGTGTTGGAGACCATATGGTAGGAAAATATAGTATGAACACTTTAAAAAGGCATTATGTATGTATGGCCCTCATGGACAACCATAGTACAGGTGAGGGGTATAAGTCATATCACCAACCACTAAACATGGTGAGTAGATCCACACCCTTATGATTGCATCTTATGTAAATTTATCCTAGAACATTTAGATACACCTTTGATAGTCTCTCTCTATAGGTCGAGACATGTTAGGGAGTCCCAAGAAGTGAGAAGATGAGGGATGATAGTTACAATCCCTATAATGATACCTTGCTAGCTTGTTATGGTTATATGATGATGAAGGTGGTATTAGGTAGTGTAAAGAGAGGGTAGAGGTCGGAAGGTAGTAGTCATTCCATAAATTCAATAGAGAACATCTAAAAACTACAATAGGTAGCTAGACCACACAATTCCAAGAACATAAATTTACTTGATAGGTTATAGTTGTATTGTGGGGAGGTGTTAAGGGTTCATACCAGTACATATCCATGACATCGCACATGTCTTAGGTGGTCATTGTGATAAAACTATTTTTTTCACTTATATTTGTTTGATTTTATGTTATCATTTCCTAGAGGTAGAGATATACATGATAGGCATTATTGATAGATATAATGTAGATTTATATATATATATATGATAAATCTAATGTAAATTTACTTTACATTTTATAAATTTTATTATGAGAGATATATAGTGGAGGACTTTTTTGGAGGCTACCCACCATGAGATTTTTATACCATGTTCTACTTTAGCATGATAGAACAAAGATGTCTAATCCTATGTCATTGATATCTAGAGCACTTATGTGCCAGTTTCTATTAATTGGAAAGTCTTCCAGGGACCTCCATAAATGGGATCAAGTTGTTTCTTAGGTGGTTTAAATATCATGTATATGATGAGGTGAGGTAGCAATGTGGTAAGCCTTGGCCACATATGGGGTCACTCACATGGTGATAGTTGGATAAGTAGAACGTTTATAGGCATAAATAACTTGATTACTAGGATAGTTTGAGGGTATGTAGTCACAAAATTGGACATTATGTATGACTTTGTAGGTTACTCAATTTGGATCCTCCATGGTGATCATGATACCTCATCTTGAGGTAGGTGAAGGTGGTCCATAGGACTCAGGCCTACATTATACTTAAATGTATTTTTTATGTATATAGTATGTATCAAGATGTAATTATGTAAAAAATTAAGGAATTTATATGTAAATATATCTTTTTTGACTTATTTTTGTTATCTACATGTATAAATAAGAGTTTTTTAGCACATGTATACGTTTAAATATCATGATATGGGAAAATGTGATTGAATGTGATATATGTTTTATTATTTTCTAGAAAATTTTGGGAGATGGATGGTCAAAAAAAACTAAAATGATAAAAATGAATATCTTAATTAGATATAGCAAATCAAATAAATAAAAATTAAAAATGAATGTAAAACACACCACATGAGATATGTAAAACATTATAAGTAACAAGAAAATATCCAATGTAAGAAAAATTCAAAAGATAATCAAATGAGGACACACATGAAAAATGATGTCATTCCATGTAAGAGAAGTAAAATCAACTTAAATTAAACATAAATAACACAAATGATTTTTAAAAAGTCATCCAAAATGTAAGACAAGTAAGGTCAACTTACATCAAACATCAAGAAAGACAAAAATTATTGTAAGTGACATCTAATGTAAGATAAGTAAAGTCAACTTAAATATAAAAAATGCATGATGGAAAATTAATAAAAATAATAATATGAGTTAAAACTTTAAATACTTATTTTTTTTAAAACATGATGTAAGAAAACATAACCATCTAAAGGAAAGACTACGATGACTAAGATGGTGTAAAGATAAATGGTGATTGGTTTTTATGAGGAAGGTCTAATTGTATTCCCCATTGTCTTAAAATGAAACTCTCAAAATAAAAATCCAAGTGGCATTATAAATTATTTAAAAAACAAATTTGATATGAATTGGAAGGGACATGATCATTTAAAAGTGATGTCCACCAAGGGGATATCAGTAAATATGTGATGGATACATAGGGATGTAGGTTACCACAAAGGTGATAAATAAATCATTGGTGAAGACAAGACACTCTAATCAAGGTAGAAAAGTAAGAAAAATAATAATATGAGTTAAAACTTGAAATAAGTGTTTTTTTTAAAACATGATGTAAGAAAACATAACCATCTAAAGGAAAGAGTATGATGACTAAGGTGGTGTAAAGATAAATGGTGATTGGTTTTTATGAGGAAGGTCTAATTGTATTCCCCATTGTATTAAAATAAAACTCTCAAACTAAAAATCCAAGTGGCATTATAAATGATTTAAAAAACAAATTTGAAATGAATTGGAAGGGACATGATCATTTAAAAGTGATATCCGCCAAGGGGATATCAGTAAGTATGTGATGGATATATAAGGATGCAGGTTACCATAAAGGTGATAAAGAAAAGGTGATTTCTTTATCACCTTTATGGTAACCTGCATCCTTATATATCCATCACATACTTACTGATATCCCCTTGGCGGATATCACTTTTAAATGATCATGTCCCTTCCAATTCATTTCAAATTTGTTTTTTAAATCATTTATAATGCCAATTGGATTTTTAGTTTGAGAGTTTAATTTTAAGAAAATGGGGAATACAATTAGACCTTCCTCATAAAAACCAATCACCATTTATCTTTACACCATCTTAGTCATCATAGTCCAAACTGTGATTGAATGTGATATATGTTTTATTCTTTTCTATAAAATATTGGGAGATGGATGGTCCAAAAAAAAATGGTAAAAATGAATATCTTAATTAGATATAACAAATCAAATAAATAAAAATTAAAAATGAATGTAAAACACACCACATGAGATATGTAAAACATTATAAGTAACAAGAAAATATCCAATGTAATAAAAATTCATAAGATAATCAAATAAGGACACGCATGAAAAATGATGTCATGCCATGTAAGAGAAGTAAAATCAACTTAAATTAAACATAAATAAAGACACAATTGATTTTAAAAATTCATCCAAAATGTAAGACAAGTAAGGTCAACTTACATCAAACATCAAGAAAGATAAAAATTATTGTAAGTCACATCCAATGTAAGATAAGTAAATTCAACTTAAATATAAAAAATACATGATGGAAAAGTAAGAAAAATAATAATATGAGTTAAAACATGAAATAAGTGTTTTTTTTTAAACATGATGTAATAAAACATAACCATCTAAAGGAAATACTATGATGATTAAGATGGTGTCAAGATAAATGGTGATTGGTTTTTATGAGGAAGGTCTAATTATATTCCCCATTGTCTTAAAATGAAACTCTAAAACTAAAAATCCAAGTGGCATTATAAATGATTAAAAAATAAATTTGAAATGAATTGGAAGGGACATGATCATTTAAAAGTGATATCCACCAAGGGGATATCAGTAAATATGTGATGGGTATATAAGGATGTAGGTACCACAAAGGTGATAAAGAAATCATTGGTGGAGAAAAGACACTCTAATCAAGTGTACAAGGATAATAAATATTAACATCAAGGACCTGTGAAACATAAAGCATATACTTGGGATAAAAATTGAAGTATATACATCATCCCATGGAGGCTATATTTAGGGAAATTAAAAATGTTGTACCTTCTCATAACATGTTCCCCTCTCCTCAATACCCCTTATAGAGCCTTAGTATACTATGAATATTGGGTTCTTGTGTGATAAATTATGTGGCAATAGAATATAGTAAGATATACTGATAAAATGAGACTTCTTATCCCATTATACTAGCCTATTTTACTCTAATGAACCTCAACTCTATCATGTGGCCAACTATGGACTTTGAGCTTCAACTAGAATAGAAGATGTGCCAAATAAATATCATATTTTTTGGTATGATCTAACTTTTAAGTTATAATTTTCCTTTAAATATTAATGTGACTTTGAACTCTTTAGAACTTTCTATTCCTCCTCAATATGTATTTGGAAGGACTAAACATGGGTAATATAGATGACTATTACAAGAGAGCTTACACTTAGTCACTAGAAATGAAAACCTAAAGACCATGGTGTCTAAATACTCTTAGACTTGCATCATATAAAAGTGTACAACTTCAAAATTTACCGTAGTATGCCTCAAGTGAAACAAAAAGGGACAAATGGGTATAATGGAAGATCCTTCTATTTGATAAAGGTGGTATAATAATGAATAGGATCATTGATGACCATAATAAGGGAGAATGGTGATTTATAAGTGACTAGATTATGCTATGAAAGGTAGTATCATGTCACTAGGGAAGTTGTACTAACCTACATGGGATCTAGCCCAAGCACTTATGTGAGAAGTTATCCCAAAAAAGGGGGAATAAAAATAAGATGAATAATCATAAGGAGACTAAGGTAAATTGTAAAATGGTAAAACTGTAATCAAAATAACCTAACAACGATACTTAAGATCTACTAAGGAAACAAGGTTGAATATAAAGTGATTTCAAAATGATAAAAATTAGAAATACATGTTTAAAATGAAAGTTTTGAAAATTTACATATCATGATATAATCAAGATATATACAATACTAAAAATAATAATATGAAATCTAATCATATGACAATGTCAAAAATATGATATAACACAATTATTTTCTCACAAATTCCATGAAATATCAACATATATCATCTATAACATATAATACATCATGTTTTAACTAATAACTAATTATAATCATGTTCTCCTGTACTCTTTTTGAGAATTGTGCTATGATGACATAACATACAGTCTCTAATGAAAAAGTGGTCATTCTTAAAGGAGGAGATTATAGGGACTCCTAGTGAGAATACTCAATATAGGGAGCACATGGCATCATGTCATACACATCTTTTGATCTATAGGATGACCCTAGTTGTATGTGAGGTTGTTCCTTCAACCTAGATGGAATGTGTGAGCATATTCTAGACTGTGAGGTATGGGCTTTAGAAATTATTTGAAATGTTTTTGGAGAGTTTTGCATCAATATGTGTGATTTGTATAACACCAGTGTTGAATACAATACATTTACTCATGTTTTAGGATATAATTTGGTGTAATTTTGGTGGTAACATGTTTGTGAGGTTGCGAATCTTAGCTACTTCAAGATGAAGGACATCAAGATAATGTTGAAGAGCTTGATATTGGGTCACATAATGAGTATTAGTCCCATAAAAATCAACAAACATGCCTAGGAGTAACAAACATGTGGTTGTTTATTCATGATGTGAGCTGGGCCTTCTAGATTATATTTTTTAAAGAATATATATTAGCCTCTACACTTTAGTTGAGTGACTATATACCTTATGAAACTCACAATACAGTTCATCTTCTTGGGTTGGTTGGTCTCATAACATGTCCAACCTAGGTGGATAATGAAATTTGGGTCTATCTATAACTTCAATAAATAAGACATCATTATCAAAGTATATAATGGTATACATAGGAATTTAGTTCTACTTGAGATATCTTTTGTTTGATTGGAACTAGTATTGAGGGTGACCATAAACTTTTTGGAATGAATAAAATGGCATTGTGAATTATTTAGGAGTCAACTTAGTGTGGTTTGTATCAATGTTGCCAACATACTTATAGGAAATAAGCTTGAAGGATCAAAAAAATTGACAAACTAATATGGTATAATCATGATATATCTTGAATCATGTTCTAAAGGGGCTCAAAATATACAAGATTGATATGTGTGCTATAATTTATAATTCACTCCATCTCAGACATGTGGATGTAAACTAAAGAGGATTGTTGTTAGGTAAATCATAAGTAGAGCTAAATCAAATGACATTAATGAAGTTAACACTATAATATGTATATTTCTCATAGGACTTTTAGAGAGAGGAACAATAATGAATTACTTTCACATCCTTAGCTTGGACATAGATAGATATCTATGGGTCATCAAGGGTATATCCATCATCATATCTTAGAGTTGTAATATCAATATTAAGTACTTCAAACACTATATTACTTGAGAATGAGTGGGAAGTGGTATTCTTATGGATAAACATATAAAATGGAAATTCATAAGTCATTTTATTGTGATAACAAGGTCACAAGGAGGGAATCAATTGAGTTATAATGTTAGAGGGGAGATCTGATGTTGTGATCTTTAGATTAATTTCATTGGGCTCATCATCAATAGAATCTAAGAGGTTAGGTGGGATATTGCCCAAAAGTTTAGGATAAGCATTGTAACATCAATTAGAATTGATGGGATAATTAAAGAATTGGTATTCATGGAAAGGAATGTTGGGCAAGGGCTCAAGGGTTGGTATTTTAAATAGACCACATTCCTATAATTTATTAAAATTTGAAGGACTAGTATCACCTTAAATCATGTAGATAACACCCTTGTAAGTGAATTTAATGCATTAACATGGAATAGAGTCCAATTCCCTAATATAATGAGCTTAATGGAGGCCAATAAAAAATGATAAAATATAGTTGAATATCATAGCATTAACTCTAACCATGATAGGTGGTATCATGATATGGAGCCAAATGCATCTTTCTAAGGGAGTTCGTCTTTTGTCATATCCTTGGCATATACTTTAGTTATATTTAAGATTAATTTTTGAGTATCTTAAAGTTTTGATGAATTATAAGGAAGAAACATAGGTGTCATTATCTTCATCAATCAAGGTTCTCTTAACTCAAATATCACCAAATTTAATTTTCACCATAGGGCCAAGACCAAATATGTGGCGGATAACTAAGTTTGGTTATGTAAATTGAATGCATAGATAGTATTTAGATGAAATAATAAAAAACACATTAAATAGAGTGGAATTATTACTTATATTAAATGAAACTTATATTAATAAATGAAAGAATAGGGAAACAAAGTACAATGTGTTATAATGAATGCATATAGAGTAAATACATGAAGCAAGTTATATGTATTATGACTATGTACTAAATTGACTAGACTCTTGAGGGTTCATTCATGATTAGATGCATATGTTACACATTTTATCATGCATAATACAAGAGTAGTTATAATTTTTGTGTGGTTACCAATGAGGATGTTGGTAGCATGTTGATATTGTCAGATGTGGTAGTTGGTAATGGATAGAATAGTTGCCAATACAAATATCCACTATTGGTGACAATGGTTAGTTGGGTGATTTGAATTATCCATGTTATCAGGGCTTTCTGACATGTGGTTGTGATATAGTGGGGCCCAAAGGAGAAAATTCATCTATGAATGGGTGCTAGTGAGGTGAGTAAGACTATGATCTATGAGGTGTGTAGTGAGGTGCATAGGCTTAAATCTGAGGATATAAATGCATCAGAGTCTATGATTAGGCATGGGACTTGTGTATAAGGTTATAAAAAAAATTTGGTCAAAGGAGAGTACATGATTGTGTGAGATGTGTGATGTTTGCACAATAGAACAAACAAGAATTATTTTTAGTTGTATAGAGGTTATTCATAGATCATATCAGTACATAATTAAGGGAACTACACTTTAAGTTATTGATAAGTGTACCACTTATATTGATCAGCATATTGTCTAACCTTGACCACTTATAAAATTTAATGTGTGCCATGGTGGGTGTGTATGTCTGTTACTTTGATGATTTGGTTATTTTTTATAGGGTGCAAGTGTTCAAGATCCAAATCAGAATGATGTTTCACTAATGGCTCAATAAGTGTTAGAGTGTAAGTCTTGAGAAGTTCCACATTAAATATTGGGTGCATGCCTAAGTACTTAAGTAGATCATGAGTAAAGGAGTTCTCATAAGTTACACACATAATGGTATAAGGACCATAGTGTAAAGGCTTGATCTTCTAGTATGGACATTTAAAGTATTCCTTCTGAAGCTGCAATCAAAATTTATCACCAACTTAGAATGCATAATATGTGTGGTGTGCATCATGGTAATCCTTGTAATTTTTTTGTGTGAGAGAGAATCTAATGAGCCTATTGATGAATAGATTGGATGTGATTTAAAAAATTATTGACTTTGTCTACTTCCCATTCTTGTGTGTGAAACTCAGTGATAAATGGTGCATGGTAGGAGATTCCTAAAGGTGTTGAAGGTTAGAACTTAAGACATGTCTATAATGGAATATGACCCATAGAGATGAGAAGGGTTCTATTATAGGTGTGTTGAATGTATAAGACATTGTCATCCCAAGTATGAGCATGTGTATGGTTATAAATTCATAGAAGATGAATAAGTGTGTGATTGACCACTTCAATTTCCCCTTCTATCTATGGATGAAAATATGTTGACCGATCAAATTTTTTAACCAGAAAGTCCCATAATGATTTCCAAAAGTGACTTACAAAGCATGGATATTGATTAGAAATGATGGATGTTGTAAGCCAAAAATGAACCCAAACATGGTTGAATAAATCTTATAAAGTGTTAGCTACATCAATGTCTTTCTTTCATATGACCATGATATCCATCTCATAAAACCTATCCACTATAATGAAAATAACATCATGTTATCATCTCATCATAGGTAACCCAATCATGAATTCCATGCTGATAGATTCCCATGTTTTGGATGGAACTGAGAGATGTGTGTAAATTCCTAACTTCATGTTCATGGGCTTGGATATGTAACAATTAATGCAATACTTGATGTGGTTTTCCATGTCTAAGTGCATGTGTGACTAGTATAAGTGAGACTACCATGCAACTAGATTCTTTATCATACCAAAGTGTCCTAAGGTCTTGACATAGTGTACCTCCTAGATGAGTCATTGGTGAGATGAACCATTATGAACATAAATATGTCTAATATTGAAGAGAATTTGGTTATACAAGTGTAAATCTTGAAATTTTTTACCTTGCACTAGGCTAAGTCACTATGAAGTATTAATTATTTGAGTAAAAGACTACCCAATATATGAAATTATGGTTATGTGTGTCTATCACCATGATGAGCATGTTAAATGGTGTTCATTTAAGGTAATATATTGCTTTCTTATATTTCCCTTTCTTGTGTTTGATCACAAGATGGAATTGATGTAGTTAATTCATTCATTTAATGTATTATGTATTTTTTATCTTATTCTACATCTATAAGAACTTAAGTGGCTTGTGTTCAAAATGATCAATAATCTCCTTCCCTAGAATGTAATGTTGCCATTATTTGATTACTTGTATAATAACATATAATTCTTTCTCATAGGTGGAGTACCTTTACACTATGTCACTGAACATCTCTAAGTGGTATGTGACTACATTTCTATGCTACATGAGCACCACATCGAGTGTGTAGTTAGACACATCAATGTGAATTTAAAATTAATATATAATTTTAGGCATTGTTAGAATAGACACTATGTAGAGGAATTACTCTATTTCCTCAAAAGAACATTTTTGTGCATGAGTCTAATCAAACTTAAATTTTACACATGTTATCTAGATGAGAGCCCAAGATGTGTGATAAACCAAGGATGAACTTGAAATATAAGTTATCAAGTCTAAGAAAACTCCTCAATTTTATGATATTACATAGATTAGGCCAATCTTGGATTACTTTGATCTTATCTATATCTACACAAATTTTGGTGAAATCAATGATATAACAAAGTTATTAGGTCTATGAATCATTGAATGTACACTTTGATAAGTTGGATTACAATTTATATTGATGCAATGTGTTGAAGACGTGTGAGATGTGTTCTAGGTGCTCCTCTAAAGTCTTGATGAAGATGATAATTTCATCCAAATATATGATGATGATGAAGGAGTTGAGAAAATTCTTGAGTATATCATCTATCAAGTTTATAAATATGGTTTGTACATTGGTGAGGTCAAAATTCATGACCAACCATTTATAGAATCCTTCCCATGTCTTGAATTTTATCTTCAAAATGTCTTCAATATGGACTAGAACTTGATGGTAACCTGAATTCAAGTCAATCTTGGTGAAGTATTCAACACCTTGGAACTGGTATAAAAGGTCATCAATGTGGGATAGTGGATATTGATTATTCACTAAGACCCATCCTTCTTAGGTGTGAGTACTATTAGACTCTTGCAATGCAAAGAACTAGGCCTAATATTGCCTTGATCAAGGAGCTCCTATATCTATCACTATATTTCATCATTATCCCAAACTTATCTTTGATACAAGGGTTATTCAAAATATGAAATTCAAGGACCAAATAAATGTTGTGTTTTACTATACAGTGTGTTAAAAACCCTTCAAGATCTTTGAATAATTTGATTTATTGGTTTAGTAATTTTTCAAGCTATAATTGTTACAACATCATGTTATTATTGTTCACTATAAACATATGCTTTGTCATTTATTATGTATGGATGTCAAGGTGAACCATGAGAGCAACATAAACTTTTGTGCATGTAAGACAATTTTATGACATTACTTGGCAAATAACAAGGTGACTTTGGTCATGGGTGATAACTCAAATAGGTGGTAGAAGTGATCTTACACATGGATAATCCAAGCTTTTATCTTGGCTTGATATGTAGCTTTATGATCATACATGTATGTTCATCTTAGTAGGATGTCATAGAATTTTAGAGGTTTGATGTCACAAGTGACATCATACTCCATAGGCTTAAATTTGTAATTGAAAGTGAACTATCATTAGACCTATATATCTTTCCCTTATTACATCCACCCTAGACAATATGGATTAAGGTGTGTGGTAGTGGTAAGACCAAGGCATTTATTTGTGGATTATGCAATTATGTTTTTATAACTACCACTATTAATGATGACATGGAGAGGCTAACCCTTCACTTATAACTTGGTGTGGAAGAGGCATTCACACTCTTCAAAGATGTCAACTGTAGTGGTGTTGGTTCTTATACAAGAGGAATCTAGATTAGTGTTATCCATCAGTGTGGATCTTGATGCAAATTATGCAATCAATGACTACTATGCACAACATTTTGAGTCATTATCGGTGGATAAGAGATGGCAATGACACAACTTATCACCAAACTTAATCTTTCCTTTATCTAAAGTAAAATGTACATGACATTTTAAGTGTTGCATAATCTTATGAGTCTACTCACTTTTACAATAAGGATAATGTTTTTGTGCAATGGGATATGATGTGGATTTATTTAAGGGTTGAGCCTTGTGCACTATATTAGATGAAGAAGTGGCATGCTACTTTATATTTTACTTGGTTTTGATCTTTTTGGCATTGTAATATGCTTTTCCTAAGGTGTTGAAATTCAATAACTCTATCTTTTCATGGATATGAGGTGAAATTATGATAATGTACTTCAACACCCTATGTTTTTCACTCAAGTTATCTTATAGACATCAAAATTAGTCATGGAATACATGGGTGTAGCCTTCCATTGATTGATCCTAACATTAACATAGTTGTTTTAAATTGATGTTTTCATCTTTAAAGTGTCATAAAGGGTAGTATTCCTCCTTTAGTGCATAGACAAAAGTCTTCCATGATTTGATTGGAATGTAATCTTGCACATGCTATGCACTAAAGATCTCCCACCAATTAACAATCATAATGGACATCTTCAATACTGAAAAGGTGATTTTCTCAAAATTAGTGAATTAGTTGATTGAGAAGTATGCTTGAAGTTTTTAAATCCATTCATCCACTACATTAACATCAATCTTGCCTTTGAACAAAGGGATGTTGAGATTGACTTGTAATTTAAAGGGGGTTTATTGTTGAAACCATTATGGAGTGTACTATTGAGATGGTTGGGAAGGTGTTAGATTCGGTTTCATCATCAACTCATGGAACTAGCCAAATATTTTAGTGAATTATATCTCTAATGCCTTAGTAATGAGCCTTCAAATTTCTAAGGCTACCTAAAGTTGATTATGAGCGTCAACCATCTTACTTTTGTTATCATTTCTATTAGAAGTTATAAAATAAAACTGACTATTAAACCTTATCTATCTCATTGAGATTGTGTGTTTATAGGCATAGAAAGGATAAGAGAGTGAAGCTTTTGATGTCAATCTACTAACTGAGTTTTTTAGATATGATACCAATTGAGTCATATCACAGGGGCCAAAACCTAGTATGTGAGGAAAAATCAAGTTTGGTTTTGCAAAGTGAATGCATTAATATTATTTAGATGAAATAATCAAACACATATCTAATGTATCGGAAGTTTTTTGAGGTAAAAATACCCCCATTTCTAAAAAATAGGGACCCTTGTGCATACTTTGAATTTTAACACTGAAATCTTGATATTATGAACATTACTAGAATTTAAAGATCATCCACACTTGATAAAATTGGCCCATTTTTTCATGGTTTTTCTTTAACCTTGCCTAATGTTTCTAAAAGTTGGCCTTCATGTCTTAATTTGTAGGTTTCATGGATCTCTTATTAATGGATCATGCTGGAATCTGTGCAGTTTTATCCTCATTCAAGATTTTACAAGCCTTTGGTCTATGAAAACCCATAGTTGGATTTATTTTTTGAAGCTCTCCTTTAGGAAACCCTAGCTTAGACCTTTGGTTTGAATTCAAATTTTGTAAGAGCAAATTTGGTAGGAATATTTTAAACTTGGCTTAGACTTAAGTCTAACTTTTATGCTAAGGCTTGGTCGTGTTTCTTAACATGACCAAACCTTATCCTAAAAAATTATGCTTGCCCCATTTATATTTTCCCCATTTTTGTTCTCTTTATTTTAACAAGTTCTAGTGTTTATGTTTTCAAGGTCCTTTATGTTCCTAGTTTGGTCCCATTTTATTTCACATGGTCCTCTTTGTTACATACTCAATGTAAAGTCTTAGTCCTAAGGCCCTATTCATGTATATTAACATGAATGAGACCTTAGTCTTAAAAATTTAACCTAAGTTACTATATCAACCCAAGCCCTAACTTAAGCATCTTGCCTCTTTTTAGGATTGTTGGCTCTCACTTCATCATGAAGGATGATCGAATAGAGTAAAAGAGACTAGACAAATCTAAAGCCTTGATCCATTAGACTAATGGCATGCATACACTTAGATAATGATCAATGGTCCACATTTAAGTGGGACCAAATGATTGAATGCCATGAAATCATCTTCAAGATTAAATTTGGTCCCCTTTTATTAAAAATAGACTTAGCCTAAGTTTTACCCTAAGGTCTCATTGTATTTTTTTAATACAACAAAACCTTAGGATAAAAATTATGAAAAGAGCCAATCATGTACAAGTATCCAGATCAAGATCAATGATCTAAGGATGCTTATGTAAATAGATCTGATGGAGTGAATGTGGTATGGAAATGTCAAAGGCCTAAGAAAGCCCCATGAGGATGATAAGTGTCACCATCTCAAAAACTTAGATCTCTATTGATGCTCTATAGACCTTTCTTAAGGTCAAACAGAGTCAAAAACTAAAGAATCTCATGGAGTCACCACATGGTGCTCTTGTGTTTAAGCTTAATGTTAAAAGGGTCCCATGCATTAAAACTTATGCTTAACTTATGTTTTTTCCCTAGGGATTATTGTATTATTTATTAACATAATCAACCTTAGGCTTAAACCTTCGGTTATGACTATAATATTCAAAGGGACCCATTTTATTATGATTTAAAGACTTAGGCCTTTAACTTAGTATAATTTTCATACACATTGATCCATGAAATAACTTAATCCTCTTCATAATGATAGGGACCAATGGCATGTGTATTCTCAGATCTTGATTAATGGTCTACACTTAGTCATAACAAAATGATCAGATGGAGCATGTTAAATCTAGGATTTATGGACCTAATAAACTTCATGAACTTAAATTTGATGTTCTCATGAACATCATTTAATGTCTAAGAGGCCATCATTAACCTCCATGAGGCCATCATTGACATCCATGAGGCTATCATTGATGTCCATGAGGCCATCATTGATGTCTTTGAGGTTATCAAATGTAAGCCCATTGATCATCTTGCTTAAACATAAGAATATGCTTTAAAATGTTTCTAAATCTTATTACTTGTGTTGCAAATCAATAGGACCCCCATTTTGTAAATATAAAAAAACTTAGGGTCTTTGAACTTTCATGATAAAATGATATTTTAGTTGAATATTCACAAATATATACTTAATAGAAGTCTTTATCCTAAGGTTCTAATTGCATTTATTTAAATACAATAAACCTTAGGCCAAAGACCTATATTATGTTTTATTTTATCAAGAATTCCCTATGCCATAAAACTTAGCTTAAAATCTTTAACCTAAAATTTTATCATGTTTATCAACATGATAAAACCCTAGGTTAAAACCTTACATTAATTCCACTTATTATACATGTCCCTTTATATTATGTGTTCTAAGACTTAGCTTAAAATATTTTAGCCTAAAGTTTATGTTTTGTTTATTAACATGCAATAAAATTTAGTCTAAATTATTTAGCCTAAGTCCCTTCCTATGTCCTAATGCTAACTAAAGGTCATGCACCTTGTAGGATTGATGGCTCATAGTTAATCAGAGCAAACTAATCAGATGGAGCACAATCAATAGAGACTATTCAACAAGACCCTAGAGTCCCATGGGATTAACATGTGGTAAATTTACATTAATTAATGAAGTGCATAACCTAGAAGGCATATGAAGGTGCCAAGTGGAGCAACTATGGAGTCTGATATAGAGACAACCAATAACGTGTAAGCCCTGGGATCATGATCAATGGTCCACATTGATCCATGATAAAAGATTCAATGACATGAAGCAAAAGAAGGATTTTAAAGTACAATGTCTAGTTACTTAAAAGCATTTATGAAAAATGTTGTGAAAGCTACCAAATAGATGCCACCTAGGTGCCACACAAGCACAAAATGACAAAATCAAAGATTTAGTGGCACTAAAAGGAAAAGGTATAAAGGAAAGGGTATAAATTAAATCCAAAGCATGAATTCACCTAAGTTTGAGCTACCATCACCATTAAATCTACAAAAAGAGCCATAGCCTCCACAAAAAGCCCTAATTTGAACTCTAGTCAATCTCAGTCAAGATAGAAAGAGTCTAATTGTTATCTAAGGGAGAAAAAACTAACCCAAAGGCTACTTGAAGACCGCTAGTGAGAATTTTTCAAGTTTTACAGCCATGGCAACTTGAAGGCAACAACAAAGGGATGACACAAAATTGTACCTAAATTTAGACAATGAAAGAAGAGTCTTCAAAGATACTAACTTTGATGTTGTGGTATTAAACACCAAAAATAGAACCTGATCTAAACTCTTCTATACTATTGAATAAATTCAATCCATCATAAAGGAAGAATAGAAGAATGCCTCAATCCTCTAGAGATACATTGACCTAGTCTCCATCTAGATGACTAGTCTCCACTATGATATTGTAAAACCTAAAGTATTACACTAGTCTTAGTTGAAAAAAAGAAACCAAATTTAACCTTTACTCATCCTTTAAGTGAAGTTAACTTATTCAGTGATGAGAATCCCATTCATGGTCTAATTATCCTTGAATGGCTCATTTATGGGAGGATGAAAAATATCCCAACCCTTCAGCATTCATGGGCCATGACCATTGCAATCAACATCATTGTTCATGATGAGCTAAATCCATGAATAGTGGCTCTGATGAAAGAAGAGGAGGAAATAATGATGACCACCATTGTGGGGTCAAGTGGTATTCAGGTAAACACTCATAGAACCTCAGGTAGCACACAGATGGAGGTCCCAAAACCTCCAAAAATCATAGATTCATTAATAAGTGTATAATTTAATCTACAGATAGTAGGCCTGGAGAGAGTGACAACAAAGAAGACCATGGTTGGGAATGAGGAGTTCACTTTTCAAAAGTTGAACCTTTTATGGGATTAACTCTAGTAGGAGGTTAGGGACCTGGTGAACACCTAATCCATGAGGAAGACATAGTTGGACTAGTTGATGCTCATTTATCCCAATTAAAATTAGGCATCAAAGGTCTATATCAAAAGATAGATAACTTGTAGAAAAAAAATAAAATCTTGAGACACAGGTTCTCTTGTCAGTCCATGAATAAATGATAAAGATGTTTGAGGCATCTTTCTATGATATGTTTAAATCCTTGAAGTAAATGAAGACAAGGTAAAATATATTAGCTCACCAAGATGTAATAGCCAAGGGTTTAATAGCCCAATGGCAAAGTTCAAGCGACAATATGAAAGAGTTAAGCACCATATTGGTTGAGGGCTAAATTCCTAGTTTTAGGACCATTAGCCTGGCCCATCTAAATTCAATTATGGGAATTATTTTTGACAAGGTCCAGGGTTTAAGTACATGGTCAAGAAACTAGTAGAGACTCCTAAGGGATGATGAAGGGCTGATAGGTAAAATTAAATAGCTTTTTGACACCATGATTACTAATCCTACCACACTTAGCTCATTGGGAATTATTATAGATGATGACTACAATCATAGGGTCACCTTGTTTATGCAAGAGTCAGGTCCAATCTGGGAGTGATAACAGCAGGGTCATGGGCATGATCCTAACTATAGAGGAGAAAATTATTGAGGTAAGGAGTATTAAGGAAGCAATGGAAAGAAATGATAGATATTTTGATGACTCGGTGGACCAGGAATATGAATTCCTCTTAGATCTAGTTTTCAACCTAAAGCTAGTTGATGAAGAGCATTAAAAAGCCATGAAGATTCTTTAGGAATAATAAGGTAGTCCTTTAGCATAGGGCCCACTAAGTAACTAGTAATATTCTAATTTATTAGAAACTTTGTAATATTCAAAAGTACAATATTCTTTTTGTAAAGGCATGTGAAAGTTTGTTATCACATTTAACTATAGGTCAGTCCATTTTGGAAAAAGGAATGTATTCTATAACTTTATAAAAAAGATATCTATCTTTATCTCTTATACATTTGTAATCTCATGACTGACTGATGTACTACCTTAGTCTCCTATAAAAGGTAGTATTAACATTTTTTAAAGAGATAAAAGTTTTGAACAAAAGACTTCATGTAAATATTGATCAATTAATATAACTAATTATGCAAAGATTGTCCAATATTAGTTTGTGTGTTTGCTATTATGGTTGATTTCTCAGCTATTTTGTATCAATGTTCAGATTTGAATAGTTTTCATTGATTTTTGATGCGTATATATAAATACAGATTTGGTAACTTGTGCTTATGTTAGGTTAATTTAAATATCTTAGGTTCATTTCACTTCCCTTTCTTCTCTTGTAGATGTGCTAATGCAATTTGCTTGTGAAGTAAACCTTTAAATTAAATCTAGTTTCTTATTTGCATTGTTCCTTCCTTTCCTTAGATATTTGCCTGGTACATAGTGGGATCTATGCTATAGATATTTAATTTCATGTATTCATTTTAATGTATGTCTTGATGAAATCTAAGTTTTGTCATAATCTTTGGATTGACAATCAGAATACCTTCTTTCTGCCCTCCCCTTCCTTTTCCCATTTTTTAATCAAATGACTTTAGATTAAGCTTCACTATAAATATTCATCTAGATTAGTCTTTAGTTTATAACTTGATCATAAATTCATTGACAATAACATATATATCTTGTATTTCACTTAGATTGGCCATGGTGACTCCCAACCACCAATCAATATAAATATTATGGAATAGTTTATTACTTTATTATCATTCACCACAAGTAACCAAATTACCATAATTTTATATTCATGCTTTGAATTCCATAAATTATAAAATTAAAAGTGTTATTTAGACACTAAGAGCACATGTGATACATCTAGAGGAATCAATATGAATAGATTTCATTGGTGCTAGAAGGAGGGCCCTTGTGAATTTACAGAATCTTTGCTAATTTTGGTGTGTTTTGATCAAAGATTGGTGTTATCTTTACATATTTGCATAGTCATTTTCTAAAAAGTGTAAATATCATCAATCTTCATGGTATTTAACCCATATTTTTTCTTCCTTTAGACAAAGATCAAAAGGTCTTTAAGGATAAATGTGTAATTCTGGTAAAGATAGCTGAGATCTGAGAATATGAAGTATTTGAGGTTAGAATAGATTATTTTGATCAAATATTGGTAGATATTTTATGAATCTAAGTTTATTTTAGCTTATAGCTATAAATATTGATCATAGTTACATAATTGGAAACATCTTTGAGCTAACTTAGTTAAAGGTTGACATCCTTCATTGTTCTTTACATAAATCTTTGCCAAATTTGCTTAATGTGCAAGTATAATCCCTATTCTTCATAAAGGTTTATTTGACACATCATATTTCAAATAGGATCCAAAGTCATCAAACTAAAATTATTAAGAATCTACATAAGATCATGTTTAGAAACATGAGAACATCTACTAAAACTAGACATCCACAAGAAAGCTAGGTGAGATAAAGGTAGAAGTAAATGTTTGAAGTCTTTACCAACTTCACAAATCCAAAATACTCTTGAATTAAACCTTGATCAAGGTATGGCTTATTTATAAATATCTCCTATTAACATTCAAGGTGTGATTCATGACCTTCTTTGTAATCCATAAAAATATTTGCCAACTTTTAGTCATAGTGGTATTGTGACAGTAGAAGAACATGTTAAATCCTTCAAAGTTACATTAAGATTACTAAATGTCACTGATGAAGATGTAGCATGTAGGTTGTTTCCTTTCACATTTAAATATGTTGCATATGAATGGTTCCTAAACTTGCCTATCAATTGCATTACCACCTAGGATGAATTCAATAACATTTTCATTGACCAGTTTGGCAAAATCATCAGCTCTTGTGTCTTATACCAATAATTTACTACCCTTAAAATGGATTCTAATGACCCTATAATATATTTTAATTCTATGTTTTAGAAGATACATAATAGAACCATTAACCATTAAAAACCTAATTAGGTGTTATCCTTGAAAATCTATAAATATGCTCTTGATCCCATGACTTTAATATTCATAAAAAGGGTTATAGGTCCTATGAACACACTATATTTAGCCTATTTTGGGGTTGTGATCATTAATGACCAAATGAGACCTCAAGTTTAGATGGCCTACTCTATTCCCAATGTTAATTTTCATATGCCTACTTTAAATGTCTTTCCTAATAACAACTAGAATGTGCCTGCATTCAACTAGCTCCCAAATCTGAACAAATTACCTCTAAGACATGTTTATTTTAACCAAAATTTAGGGTTCTTGAATCACTCTGCTACCAACATATTTAATTCAAATTATCAAATGGCCATAGTACCAGCCACTAATGTCAATAATAACCAAGTTCATAATTAAAAAACCCACAAAAATGAGAATGATTCCATTCTAAAAATGGTCTAAAAATTGAGCACTGACTTCCTTCAGTTGCAAAAATAAGTTGGTAATACTAAAGAGAATAATGGTAGAAACTTCTCTTTTCAAAGATTCAATAGGCCTAATAATAGGTTTAATAATGATAGCTTCCACAATAATATGAATAATGAACCATCTTATGAAAAGAAGACTATGGATATTAATCTTATTGATATTGTTTTGCTTGATTATTGTAGATTCCATTGTACTACTAATCATGCTGACATTGATTGCATTAAATTTTTTAAATCTTTTGAAGCCTTTTAGGAAGAGTTGGACACTTTTGAGGTAGTATATAATAAATATAATGATGTAGGTACTTTAGGATCCAAGCCTACTAACAAGACCTTCATGGTGGAAATGTTTGATTTATCCTTTTAATAAGACAATGAACTTGATATTCTTGAGGAAGTTCATGCTTTCTATCAGTTCCTGAAGAAGACATGTCTTCTAAGGAATAGAGAACAAAGATAGATTTTGACTACTTATACTCCAAAAAAATTTGGTACTCCTCTAGATACCACTTTAGACAATAATTCAGAGCATCTAAAGGGAAGTACTTCTAGACCTAGTACTGATACTTCCAATTCATCCAATAGGACTATAATATTGTAGAAGACATGAAGAAAATTAAAGCTAATATTACTTTGCATGAATTAACATAGATAATTGAGCAAAGAGACATATTACTAAAATCCTTGTCCAAGAAATATGGTAGGGTATTTAAGATTGATAATGTAAACATAACCATGTACAAAGCTAAAATAGATTCCCCACCCTTATTGCTTACAATTAAAATGTTTGGTAAGAACTTGCATAATTATTTGTTGGATTTTGGTGATTCTACAAATATCATGTCTTTAGGTGTTTTTAAGCAACTTTATTTAACCCCCATTAAGTCTGATAGGGTTTTCACCCAATTATATAAGTCTAGGGTCAAGGTAGTTGGGGAATTGTTAAATATCCAAATGCAACTAGCTTCTGATCCAAGAGTCCAACAATTTATAGATATCCAACTAGTAGATATACCTGATGCCTATGGACTAATTTTAAGTAGAGAATAGATAAAATCTTTAAATGGATATATGTTTACAGACTATTTATACTTATGGATACCATGAAAGGGGGTTCCTAACCAAATCAGATTTGAAAGGGAGCCAAGAATGAAACACATGGTCACTGAATATAATGTAATAAATAAAAGGGTCAACATAATTGATTTTGATTTAGGAGTTTTCACCCTAGAATTTGCCAAGGTATGTAATCCTAAAGCTTCTCATGTGGTTCCTAGGTTATGGAAGTTGCATTTTGATGGGGCTAGTGTAAATCTTGATCTAGGGTAGACATTGTTCTAACTAACCCCATTGGTAGGAAATACCATGCTTCTTTTAGACTCTAGTTCCCATATATGAATAACCTTGTAGAATAAGAGCCTTTCATCTTAGGTCTACAATTTTCCATCAAAAATAAAGTCAAGGAGCTACTAGTTTATGGTGATTCAGAACTGGTAGTCAATCAAGTGAGAAGTAATTATCAGTACAAACTATCATACCTCAAGAGGTACAAATTTAGAGTTTGGCACCTTATGAAATATTTTTATGCCTTTAATATTATTTCTATACTTAGGGAGGGAAATAAAGTTGTTGATGATCTATCCTTTTCTACATCTAATCTCATGCCTAACCAAGATTCACCAAACTTTAGCATTGAGTTGATACCATGCCCTTCTATCCTAGATAATGTAAACCATCTACAAGTCTTTAGTGATGATTAGACTTCATTACCAACTCAAGATCATTTGATTATTATATCATTGATGAGGCTAACGAAAATGCATTTGGAGAAGATAAATTTGATGGAAAAGTCATTCATCTAAATGACAACAAGATCCCCAAGGGGATCGTTGCCTTATAAAGGTTGTTTGATCAAGATAAGTTAGTTGAAGCCTCTAAGATTCCCAAAGTGAGTGGAAAAGATTACAATATAGTTGATCTTAGACCTCAAGATCAACCCCAACTGGTTAACATTGGAATATCTTGCACAAGTGCTAAAAACAATAGAGCCAAAGAACTGTTAACAAAATACAAAGATGTGATAGCTTGGTCATATGATGGCTTGAAGATTTTTGATCCAAGAGTCATTACCCATAACATACCTCTCAAAGATAATTGTAAAACTTTTAGGTAGAATTAGAGGCATGTAGATCATGTCTTATAACCCATTATCTTCAAAGAAGTCAAGAGGTTTTTAGATGCTAAAATTGTATTTCCCATTAGGCACTCTACTTGGGTTGCTAATTATGTGCTAGTTAGGAAGAAGAATGGTGAAATTAGACTATGGATTTTATAAATCTAAATATAGCATCTAAAAATGATAATTATCCTCTTCCCTCTCTTGACCAAGTAATATAAATTGTTTTTGGTTTAGCCATGATGCCTTTTCTTGATGGATTTTCATGGTATAATCAAGTGCTGGTAGATAACAAAGATAAAATGAAAACAACATTCAAAACTAAGTGGGGAACCTTTGCCTACAAAAAAATGCCTTTTGGACTGATAAACATAGGATCCACTTTTCAAAGGGCCATGAACCATGCCTTCCAAGGCCTGATTGGTAAGTGCATTATAATTTATATGGGTGATCTAACTATTTTCTCTAAGAACAGGGAGGACCATTTCATGTATTTACAATAGGTATTTGAAAGGTGCAGAAGTTATGGAATTTCCTTTAACCCTAAGAAAATCATTTTTTGTGTCACTAAGGGTAAATGGTTAGGCCATGTTATCACCAAAGATGGAATCTTCATTGATCTTGAAAGAGTAGAAGTTATATCAAAGATAGAGCCTCCCAATAGTAGAAAAGAATTGAAATCATTTTTTGGTAAAATAAACTTTGTGAGGAAACTAATTTCTAGCTTTGTATAATTTGTCAAACCATTTAATGATATGCTTAAAAAGGATACTAAAGTCTCATGGAATGAATAATCGAAAAGGGCCTTTCTAGACATCAAAAGAGCAATTAACCAAGCTCCAATCTTGATAAGTCTAGACTTTTCAAAAGATTTTTATCTCTAATATTTTTCCTTTGGTCACATTATTGCTCTTGTTTTAACTCAAAAAATATAAATATATGACCATCTAATTTCATTTATGATCATTAATTTGAAAAATGTTGAGTTAAATTATCCTTTGATTGATAAACAAGCTTTTGCATTAGTCAAGGCCATCAAAAAATTTAGGCACTACATTGTTCCTAAAGAAAGTGCATGCCATTCTTCTAGATCCAGCCATTAAGTTGATGTTAAATCAGAATGAGATTAGAGAATGGAGAGGTAAGTGGATGTTTGTCCTTCAAGAATATGACATAGAGATGAAAACTACAAAATTGGTAGTATGTCAAGGTCTAATTCAAATGATTTCCAATACTAACCCCAAACTAAGTATCATGCAGGTTGGTCAACATCATTTTCAACCTAATGACTAGTATGACTCCATTATCCACCTATTGATTAATGACACTTGTTATGTAGGATTAACTAGGGATCAAAAAAGATCTCTAAGGCTCAAGGTAGCTCACTACCTAATCAGAAATGGAGTCCTATACCAAAAAAACTTTGAAGGAGTGTACTTGAGATGTGTTTCCAAGAAAGAATATAATAAGATAATAATCACTTTTCATGAAAAATTAAGAAGTGGAAACCCATCTATGAGAAAAATGGCTCACAATATCTTTAGGGCTAGCTATTATTGGCCCACTATCTTTAAAGATGCTCACAAGCATGTGAGAGAATACCATTCATGCCATATCTTTAGCACAAATGAGCCAAAGGCAGAAATGCCCTTACAACCTATCACAATTGACAAACACTTTGCTTAGTGGGGACTATAATTTGTAGGGTTAATCAACCCCAACTCATCATAAGGTCACAAGTATGTTCTGATAGTTGTCAACTATTGCACTAGGTGGATTGAAGTAGTAGCCACCAAAAAATGTAGAATAGTAGAATTGATCAAGTTTTTAGAAGAAAACATATGTACCAAATTTAGGACTCTAGTTTATTTAGCATGTGATAATGGGTCAAAATTCATATCTATAAATATGATATAATGGGAATGTGATAACAACATTATTCTTAAGTTTTCATTTAACCATTATCCTCAAGGTAATGGAGTATATGAGTCAATGAATAAAAACTTGATGAAAGCCATTAAGAAGCCTATTGTAGACAAACCTAGAACATGACATAAGCTTCTCAAGTATGCCCTTTAGGTAGATAGAACAAGATTCATGTAGGCTCTTAAAGTATCTCCCTTATTACTAGTATATGGCCAAGAGCCCATATTCCACATCACACTCAAACTACCAACTTACAAGTTTATGTAAGAGTATATAGAGGAAGACCAATAATTTGCAAGCTCAAGACTTTTGGACATTATTCAAATGGAAGATGCATGAGAAGAAGCTTTTACTAACTTTAGCAAGCACCAAACTACAATAAAGAGATGGTTTTATAAGTGATCAAATATTAAGGTGTTCAGATAAGGAGACTTGGTTCTTCTTTAAGACAAAGCATCTGAGCCCAAGGTTAAACATGGAAAGTTCACACTTTTGTGGATTGGCCCCTATCAGATTGTAGATACACTTGTAGATAACACCTTTAAGTTGAATTACCTATAAGGACGAGTTCACACTACCCACCAATGGGTAGTATCTCAAGCATTACTTCTCTGCTACTCCTGAGGTCTTCATGTTGTAAATCTATAATATGGTTAGAGTTAACATAGATAGGCTATTTAGTTTCCTTCAACTCTTTCCTTCCTATCCCTTATTTGTACATAAGTTTATCTATATTTTTTTCTTCCCTTTTACTTCTTGCTTTGTTACTTTCTATTGTGTGTTTTTTTGTTGCTTTATTCCTTTCTTTTAATAAGTCCTTTTGGATAGTCCTCAGCTCAAAGTTCCTTAGTTTTCTTAAAACTCTATAATTTTAGGAATGTTGGTATGAACCTCATGCATATTTTGACCATGGATTTGAGATATGATCTTGATGTTATAATTTGAAGAAACTAATAAGGACTGATGGATAGGTTAACCATTCCATAAGACCTTAAACATTGCCTTGACCTAAATTTGGTTTTTAAAAAAATGTACATATAGAATGAAAGCTTAATCTATTAAGGTACAACCATGCTTGCACTTAACAAACATCCTTACCTAGGACAAAGGTTTCAACCATAGGTGATTATCTAAGGATTAGACACTTTAACAAATCCTTAAACCTAGCTACCATGGTATCCAACCTGTATTCAAAGCCTAAAAGACCCAAAAAATAAGAACTTATTGCAAAATCAAAAAAAAATTAAATAAACATAATTCTGGTAATCTCCACTGGGGATATGGATGCCAGTGGGATATGGATGCCTAGATGGAAATGGAGAAATGTTGTGAGTAGAACCAAAGGCATCTTTATTGGTTCTATGATGCCTAACTGGTAGTATAGCAATGCCCAAGCCTTACCTGAACTAGAAGCATGATTCTTAATGAATATCTAAACATGACCCAAGTCAATGTTAATGATTAAAGGCATGAAACCTATAATTTTTCCCCTAAATCCCATGAAAAATAGTAATTTTAATCAAATCACACTTAGATCATGTCTATGTCTTTATGTTTGATTCTAATTATACACGTGCAAGGTTTGTTTCAACCATGAACTAATCTAGATAATGGCATTGATCAAAAGGAGTAAGTAACCTAGTTATTTGTCTAAACCAAAGTTGCTAAGTTCTAATATATTACTATGTTTCCCCTAAGAGTCACCATTTTTTGAGGTCAACATACCCCCATTTCCAAAAAATAGGGACCCTTGTGATACTTTAAACGTTAACACTGAAAGCTTGATATTCTAAACTTTATTAGAATTTGAAGATCATCCATGCTTGATAAAATTAGCCTATTTATTTATGGTTTTAATTTAATCTTGCCTAATGTTTCTAAAAATTGGCCTTTATGTCCTAAGTTATAGGTTTTTTGGAGCTCTTATTAATGGATCATGTTGGGATCTATGTATTTTTATCCTCATTCAATATTTTACTGGCCTTTAGTCTATAAGAACTCACAATTGGATTCATGTTTTGAAGCCCTCCTTCAAAAAACCCTAGTTTAGACCCTTGGTTTGAATTCAAATTTAGAAAGACTAAATTTGGTGGGAATATTTTTAAGTTTCCTTAGACTTAAGCCTAACTTTTATGCTAAGGCTTGGTCATGTTTCCCAAAATGACACAACCTTAGCCCAAAAAATTATGCTTGGTTCCTTTATATTTCCCCCTTTTTTTCCTTTTTTTTAACAAGATATAACATTTATGTTTACAAGGTATTTTATGTTCCTAGCTTGGTCTCATTTTATGCCATGTGGTCTTCTTTTTTAGATACTTAGTTTAAATTCTTAGTCCTAAGAACCCATTTATGTTTATTAACACGAATGAGACCTTAGTCTTAAAACTTTAACCTAAGTTCTTACATCGACCTGAGCCCTAACTTAAGCATCTTAACTCTTTATAGGATTAGTGGCTCTTACTTCATCATGGAGGATGATTAGACAGAGTGAAGGAGACCTAAAGAATTCAAATTTTTGATCCATCATACCAATGACATGCATATGCTTGGATAATGATCAACGGTCCATGTTTAAGTGGGACAAAATGATCGAATGGCACATGATCATCTTCAAGATTAAAGTGGGTCTCCTTTTATTAAACATAAACTTAGTATAATTTTAACCCTAAGGTCTTGTATTTTTTTTAATACAATAAAACCTTAGGATAAAACTTATGAAAAACTAATTATGTGCAAGTATCTAGATCAAGATCAATGATCCATGATTGCTCACACAAATAGATCTAATTGAGTGAACATGGTATGGAAATTTCAATGACCTAATAAATCCCCATAAGGATGATAAGTATCACCATCTTGGGAACCTGGATCTTTATCGATGCTTTATGGACCCTTCCTAGGGTCAAATAGAGTCAAAATCTTAGGATTCCTATGGAGTTGCCACATGGTGCTCCAATGTTTGAGCTTAATGTTAAAAGGGCCTTGTGCATTAAAACTTAGAATTAACCTAAGTTTTTACCCTAAGGATTATTGTATTATTTATTAACACAATAAACCTTAGGCTAAAACCTTAAGTTATGACTATAATATTCAAAGGGACCCATTTTATTATGCTTTGAATATTTAGGCCTTTAACTTAGTCTAATTTTCATACACATTGATCCATGATCTAACTCAATCTTATTCATAATTATAGGGACCAATGGCATGTGTATGCTTGAATCTTGATCAATGGTCTATGCTTAGTCAGGACCAAATGATTGGATAGAGCGTGTTAAATTTAGGATCTATAGACCTAATGAACTTCATGAACTTAAATTTGACATTATTACAAATGTCATTTGATGTCCATAAGGTTGTCATTGATTTTTTTGAGGCCATCAAGTTTAATCTCATCAATCATCTTGCTTAAAAATAAGAATATGTTTTAAAAAGTTGTTAAATCTTATCACTTGCATTTCAAATCAATGGGACCTCACTTTTGGAAATACAAAAAAACTTAGGGTCTTTGAACTTTCATGATAAAATTATCTTGTGGTCTAATATTTGCAAACATAGATTTAATCTAAGTCTCTATCCTAAGATTTCAATTGCATTTATTTCAATACAATAAACCTTAGGCCAAACACTTATATTATGTTTTATTTTAGCAAGAATTCCCTATGCCATAAAACTTAGCTTAAAATTTTTAACCTAAAGTTTTATCATGTTTATCAACACAATAAAACCCTAGGTTAAAACCTTACATTAATTCCACTTATTATAGAGGTCCCTTTATATTATGTGTTCTAATACTTAGCTTAAAATATTTTAGCCTAATGTTGAGTCATGTCTATTAACATGAAATAAAATTTAGTCTAAAGTATTTATCCTAAGTCCCTTCCTTTGTCCTGATGCTAATTTAAGGTTGTGCACCTTATAGGATCGATGACTCATGGTTAATTGGAGCAAGCCAATTAGATGGAGTGTAATCAATAGAGACTATTCAATGAGACCCCAAAGGCTTGTGGGATTAACACGTGATGAGTACATGTTCATTGATGGAACATAGAACCCAAAAGGCCCATGAAGGTGCCAAGTGGCATAACCATGGAGCCCAATACATAGATAACCAATAACATACAAGCCCTAGGATCATGATCAATGGTCTATATTGATTCATGAGAAAATATTTGATGGTATGAAGCAAAAGAAGGATTTTAAAGGACAATGATTAGTTATTTTAAAGAATTTATGAAAAATTCCACAAAAATTACCAAATAGACACCACTTAGGTGCCACATAAGTACAAAATTACAAAATCAAATATTTGGTAGGCATAAAAAGGCAGGGGTCTAAATCAAATCCAAGGCATGAATTCACCTAAGTCCAAGCTACCATCACCATTAAAGCTATAAAAAGAGCCCTAGCCTCCATAAAAATCCCTAATTTTAACTCTCATCAATCTTAATCAAGCCAAAAAGAGTCCAATTATTATCTGAGTGAGAACAAACTAACCCAAAGGCTACTTGAAGATTTCTAGTGAGCAATTTTCAAGTTTCACATCCATGACAACTTGAAGGTAGAAACAAAGGGATGACACAAACTTATACCTAACTTCAAACAATAAGGGAAGAGTCTTCAAGGATATTAACTTTGATTATATGGCATTAAACACCATAAATAGTAACCTGTCTAAACTCTTATGGACTATTGAATACATGCAAGGCATTATAAGGTATGAGAAAAAGAATGCCATAATCTTCCAGAGATACAATGACCTAGTCTCCTTCCAGATGACCAATCTCCACTATGCTACTACAAAACTTGAGGTATTATAGTGTATTGATGTTATTTCCCCCATTTTCATAGATTATAAAATAGATCAATATTGGATACTTCATGAATGTAATTTCAAAAAGGTAACATATATTTACCCCTTGCTTTGAAATCTACTACAAGATATTCAATCCTCAGGTAGACATTCCTAAAATTAGAGCATTGATCAGTAGAAATGACTTGAACACCATCCTTACCCCATGGCTACTTATCAAAACCCATGTAATCCAAGACCCCACTAGGAAAATCCTAATTATCCAATTTAGGGAAATAATTATAATAATCATGACCTTGCTAGATAGATTATCTAGGGCCCCTTCCACCACACATGTTAATAAAATCTAGGTGCCTTAAGTATACTTCATGGTCTCCCCTATTTGGTGAGATGATTAACATATATTTAAAACAATAATTTTTAGCCATGAAGAAGAAAACCAACAGCCACTTCTTCATGATTTCCTATCTTCTAGATGCCCTCTTGGCCACCACCAAAAACCCTAACATAAAAAATTGGTCACCTAAAGGGAAACACATTGTTTCCCATCACTATTATAAATTGCATATATTCAAGTATAAACCCAATGTACATCTAGTTGTATCTATATTTCACAGTGATTGGAATAGAAGGGACCTTACTTTAACCCCTCAAACTATCAATCCATGTGCCTACCAAATTGGTAGAATAGAAGGTTGCATACCAAATTTCCATGGTATAGATGGTGTGTATAATAAGAAAATGAAAGGAATCCTTCACCCCTTTCCTTTGACCATTAGCAAGACTATACTATAAAATTGGGACCATGTAGATGTCATCACCAAACACAGAGACTCCTTAAACTTATATTTGGATGAATTGAGGTAGTGGGACCCTCATGATAAGGTCACCAAACATTTTAAGTCAAAAATAATTAAATACCCCTATGAACACAAGATTAGTGTTCATGACATGGTGTATATCAAGGCCTCCAATTTTAGAGAAGTGTTGGCTAGGTTGAAGAAGCACAATATTAGGCTTGAAGCTAGAGAGCTAGAGATGAGAAACCTCCTAGTTAGATATGGAAGATGCGCCCCTACAACACCACTAATTTCCTGGACCCTCTTCTAGGCCCCCTCCAAAATAATAAACACAATAACCTCAATCATAAATTGCATAAGGGATTTAAGAAGGAGAAATTGGAAGAAAGGCTTGGTGAGGGTGCATCTTCTTCTACCCAATCGGAAAGGCTAGAGTCCCCAATTGATTTCCTTGACATGATTATACTAGGTCCTAGGGAGATAGTATAAGATGCACTCAAAGTAATTATTGAGGAATATAGATCAAATAAAGAAGAAAAATAAATTAAGGAGCCTCAAGCCCAAGCTAAGGAAGTAGAACAACAAAAGGGGAAGGAGATAGCCTTGGACCTAGTTCTAATTATACCCTTGAAAAAGAGGAAGGTTAAGTTGGCATTAGTCCTAGTTGAAAATAAGAATCTAAAGTTAACCTTCAATCATCCTTTAAGTGAAGTTAACTTATTCAATGATAAGAATCTCATTCATGGACCAATCATCCCTAAATAGTTCATTTATGGGAAGATACAAAGGATCCCAACTCCACAACATTCATGAGACATGACTAGTGTAGTCAACATTACTCCACTTCTTCATGATGTCATGTCTTCTAGATACCCTCTTGGCCACCACCAAAAACCCTAACATAAAAAAAAATTCACCTAAAGGGAAACACATTATTTCCCATCACTATTCTAAATTACACATATTCAAGTATAGATACAATGTACATCTAGTTGTATCTATATTTCATAATGATTGGAATAGAAGGGACCTTATTTCAACCCCTCAAACTACTGACCCATGTTCCTACCAAATTGGTAGAATATAAGGTTGCATACCAAATTTTCCATGGTATAGATGGTGTGTATAAGAATAAAATGAAATTAATACTTCACCCCTTTCCTTTAACCATCAACAAGACTACACTATAGAATTGGGAGCATGTAGATGTCATCACCAAACACAGAGACTCCTTAAACTTACATTTGGATGAATTGAGGTAGTAGAACCATCATGATAAGGTCACTAAACATTTGAAGTCAAAATAATGAAATACCCCTATGAACACAAGCTTAGTGTTCAGGACATGGTGTATATCAGGGCCTCCAATTTTAGAGAAGTGTTAGCTAGGTTGAATAATCACAATATTAGGCTTGAAACTAAAGTAGCTAGAGATGATAAACCTCCTAGTTAGATATGGAATATGGGCCCCCTAAAATACCACTAATTTCTTGGACCCTCTTCTAGGCCCCCTCCAAAACAACAACCACAATAACCTCAATCACAAGTTACATAAGGAACTAAGAATAAGAAATTGGAAGAAAGGCCTGGTGAGGGTGCATCTTCTTCTACCCAACCTGAAAGGCTAGAGTCCCCAATTCAGTTCTTTGGCATGATTATACTAGGTCCTAGGAAGATAGTAGAGGATGCACTCAAAGTAATTATTGAAGGCATATGGATTAGATAAAGAATAAAAACAAATTAAGGAGCCTCAATCCCAAGCTAACGAAGTATAATAGAAAAAAGGGAAGGAGATAGCCTTGGACCCAGTTCCAGTTATACCCTTGCAAAAGAGGAAGGTTGAGTTGGAATTAGTGCCAATTGAAAAGAAGAAGCTAAAGTTAACCTTCAATCATCCTTTGAGTGAAGTTAACTTATTTAGTGATAATAATCTCATTCATGGGCCAATCATCCCTGAATGGTTCATTTATCAGAAGATGCAAAGGATCTTGACCCTATAACATTCATAAGACATGACCAGTGTAGTCAACATCACTCCACTTCTTCATGATGTCCTATCTTCTAGATGCCCTCTTGGCCACCACCAAAAACCCTAACATAAAAAATTGGTCACTTAAAGGTAAACACACTGTTTCCCATCACTATTCTAAATTGCACATATTCAAGTATATACACAATGTACATCTAGTTGTATCTAGATTTCATAGTGATTGGAATAGAAGGGACCTTACCTCAACCCCTCAAACTACCAATCCATATGCCTACCAAATTGGTAGAATAGAAGGTTGCATACCAAATTTTCCATGGTATAGATGTTGTGTATAAGAATAAAATGAAAGGAATCCTTCACCCCATTTCTTTGACCATCAGCAAGATTGCACTATAGAATTGGAAGCATGTGGATTTCATCACCAAAAATAGAGACTCCTCAAACTTATAGTTGGATGAATTGAGGTAGTGGGACCCTCATGATAAGGTCACAAAACATTTGAAGTCAAAAATAATGAAACACCCCTATGAACAAAAGCTTAGTGTTCATGACATGGTGTATATCAGGGCCTCCAATTTTAGATAAGTGTTGGCTAGGTTGAAGAATCATAATATTAGGCTTTAAGCTATAGTAGCTAGAGATGATAAACCTCCTAGTTATATATGGAAGATGGGCCCCCTACAATACCACTAATTTCTTGGACCCTCTTCTAGGCCCCCTCCAAAACAACAACCATAATAACCTCAATCACAAGTTACATAAGGAACTAAGAAGGAGGAATTGGAAGAAAGGCTTGGTGAGGGTGCATCTTCTTCTACCCAACCTGAAAGGCTAGAGCCCCCAATTGAGTTCTTTAACAAGATTATACTAGGTCCTAGGGAGATAGTAGAAGATGCATTGAAAGTAATTCTTGAGCCATATGGATCAAATAAAGAAGAAAAACAAATTAAGGATCCTCAAGCCCAAGTTGAGGAAGTAGAAAAGAAAAAGGGGAAGGAGATAATCTTGGACCTGGTTCTAATTATACCCTTGCAAAAGAGGAAGGTTGAGTTGGCATTAGTCCTAGTTGAAAAGAAGAAGCCAAATTTAACCTTCAATCATCCTTTAAGTGAAGTTATTTTATTCAATGATAAGAATCTCATTCATGGGCCAATCATCCCTAAATGGTTCATTTATGGGAAGATACAAAGGATCCCAACCCTACAACATTCATGGGACATGACCAGTGTAGTCAACATCATTGTTCATGATGAGCTAAAGCCATGGATAGTGGATTTAATGAAAGAAGAGGAATAAATAAGGATGACCACCCTTGGGGGGTCAATTGGTACTTATGTAGACACTCTTGGAACCTTAGGTAACACATAAATGGAGGTCTCAGAAACTCCAAAAATCATAGAGTCATTAGTAAGTGTGCAATTCAATCCAAAGATAGTAGGCCTACAGAGAGTGATAACAAAGAAGACCATGGTTGGGAATGAGTTCACTTTTCAAAGAGTTGAAGATTTTGTGGGATTAACTCTAGTAGGAGGCTAGGGACCTGGTGAGCACCCAATCAATGAGGAAGACATAGTTAGACTAGTTGATTCCCATTCAATCCAAATTAAATTAGGCATCAAAGGCCTATATCAAAAATAGAGAACCTACAAAAATAAAAATAAAAAATTGAGACTCAAGTTATCTTGTTAGTCCCTAAAGAAATGATAAATATGTTTGAGGCATATTTCTATTATATGTTCAAATATTTGAAGGAAATGAAGATAAGGTAGAATCTATTAGCTCACCAAGATGCAGTAGCCAAGGGTTTAATAGCCCAAGGTAGAGTTCAAGGGACAAGATGAAATAACTAATTGACATACAGGTTGAGGGTTAGATTCCTAGTTTTAGAACCATAAGCCTAACCCATCTAAATTCAATTATGGTAATTATTATTGATAAGGTCTAGGGTTTAAGTACATGGTCAAGAAAATTGGAGAGACTCCTAAGGGATGATAAAGGGTTGATAAGTAGAATTGAATGTTTCTTGGCACCATGATTGCTAATCCTACCACACTTAGCTCCTTAGGCATTATTGAAGATGATGAGTATAAGCACAGGGTCACCTTGGTTATGTAAGAGGTTAAGAGAAAGAGTCAAGACCAATGTGGGAGTGATAATAGTAGGGTCATAGGCATGATCCTAACTATAAAGGAGAAAATTACTGAGGCAAGGAGTATCAAGGAAGCAATGGAAAGAAATGATAGAGATTTTTATGACTTGGTAGTCCAAGAAGACGAATGCCTTTTAGAACCAACTGTCAACCTAAAGTTTGTTGATGAACAACATCAGAAAGCCATGAAGATTTTTCAAGAAAAATAGGGTAGTCCTTTAGCACAAATCCCACCAAGTAACTAGTAATATTCTAATTTGTTAGAAACTTCATAATATTTAAAAGTACAATATTCTTTTTGTAAAGGCATGTGCAATATTTTTAGCACATTTTCCTATAGGTTAGTTCACTTTGGAAAAAGGAATGTATTCTATAACTTTGTAAAAAGGATAGTTATTTTTATCTCTTGTACATTTGTAATCTCATGACTAATCGGTGTACTACCTTAGTCTTTTATTAAAGGTAGTATTACTATTTTTTAAATAGAGAAAAGTTTTGAGAAAAATACTTCATGTAAACATTGAGAAATTAATACAAGCAAGGAATTCTACAAAGATTGTCCAATATTTGTTTGTGTGTTTGCTATTATGGCTACCTTCTCAACTATTTGTTTTGATATTCATATTTTACTTGTTTTCATTAATTATTGTTGTGCATATATAAATGCAGAGTTGTTAACTTATGCTTATGATAGGTTAATTGAAATATATTAGGTTCTTTTCACTTCCCTAGCTTATCTTGTAGATGTGGTAATGAAATTTGCTTGTGAAGTAAACCTTTAAATTGAATCTAGTTTCGTATTTACATTGTTCCTTATTTTCCTTAGATATTTGCTTGGTACATAGTGGGATCTATGTTATAGTTATTTCATGTCATGTATTGGATCTAATGTATATCTTGATGAAATCTAAGCTTTATCATAATGTTTGGACTAATAATTATAATAGCTTCTTTCTTCCCTACCCTTCTTTTTCCCCCTTTTTAATCAAATCACTTTAGATTAAGCTTCACTGTAAATATTCATCTAGATTAGTCTTTAGTTTATAACTTGATCACAAATTCACTAATAATAACATAGATATATTGTATTTCACTTAGATTGGCCATGGTGGCTCCCAACCCCCAATTAATATAAATATTGTGGAACAGTTTATTGCTTTGTTTCTATTTCACCACAAGTAACCAGATTATCATAATTTGCTACTCATGCTTTGAATTCCCTGAATTCTAAAATAAGAAGTGTTCTTTAGACACTAAGGGAACCTGTGATATATCTAGAGGCATCAATAATGTATTACTTGTATGAAATGAAAATTTAATTCATAAATGAATGAATAGGGAAATAGAGTATAGTGTGTTATATAACATGTATACAAAGTATATGTGCAAAGCAAACTATCTATGTTATGACTATGTATTGCATCGACTATACTCTTGAGGGTTTATCTATGATCAAATACATATGTTAAACATTTTAACATGTATAATATAATATCAATGATAATCTTGGTGTATTTACTAATGAGGATGTTGTTAACACATTGATATTATTAGATGTGGTAGTTGGTAATAGATAGAATAGTTAATGTCTGTCATGTCTCTAACCACTTCCAATCTCAAGACCCTCTCTTGGAACTAATAGATAGTTAGGTTATTTTAATTATCCACATGGTTAGGGATTGATAAAACATGGTTGTGTTATAGTGGGGCCCAAAGGATCAAGAAAATATACAAATATGTGTCAATGAGGTGAAATACTATGAGTTATGAGGTGTGTAGTGAGGTGCATAGGTTTTGATATGAGGAGATAAATGCATGACAGTCTATGAGTAAGCATGGGACTTGTGGAGAAGGTTGTCATCAAACTTTTGGAAAATGAATGCACATGATTACATGAGAGGTGTGAGACATGTGTATTATAACAAATATGGAGTGTTTTTAGCTACATAGTTTTTACACATGGATAAAACTTGGAAACTAATGAATAATGAAGGATCATCTACACAAAATAATGTTTCATTTGAGATAATAGAGTTTATATGAAATTTTAGTGAAAGAGAGGCATCCATAGTTTGGTCAATTTGGATGGACATGTATTTACATTATTATAAAATATTTTCCTTAAAAAGGCAAGGTAGTTTATTTCATTATAGGTGGTGGTTAAGGAATTTTCATGTCAAATAAGAGTTACATAAGTCTATTTCTATGATGAGGAGAATTTTGCATGAGTTCAAGGAATGGAATTTGGGAAGGGAACTTAGAAAGTTATTATATGGGGTATCATGCATCAAATCTAATATGGGTTTAATAGAACTAACAAAGAGGCATTGAATTTTGAAGTATATTAGTTGTATAAGAAGCAAATTTGTACTCAATATCATTAGCAATTAAATAATGTGGTTTTAGTATTACTTGTTCAATTGAGGAAGGTGGAGTCAAAAGTATTAGCCTAATTGATGCATTTGGTTTCATGAAGATATTAGAATCAGATGGTGTCAACTTGGCCACTACATTAAAATCATCATTAAGGGTAGTAATATATTACATTAGCTTGGATAGTATAATAGAAACAAATTTGGTTAAGTATAATGTATTTTCATGGCCAATATGGTTAGAATTCATTTAGAAATAGAAGACTATATCAGTTTGGTTGGTATAGTTGGAAGAAATTTTGATCAATAAATAAACTACATTGAGTCAGCCAATATAGTTGTAAACATAGGGAACTACATTGCATTGGATAATACAGTTGTGAAAAAAATAAATAATACCATATTAGCTAGTGTAGTTAAGATATCTAAAAGTAGGTAAGTTATAATTTCAACATGTTTGATGTCTTTGAAATTGTGTAGAGGGTTATCCTTAATTTTCACATAAGTATCATATGTAATATGAGTATGAAGAGGATAAGTATCAATAAAATATATTGTGCACTTCATGTTGTTTATGTTTCCCATGTTTTATACATCATTGACAATATTAGGATTAATTGTGTTTTCAACAACATTGGTGGTTGGTGGATATTTTGATTATTATGATGTTGGTTTTTATTATGTTTTGGAAGTGGACTCAATTAAATAGGAATGTGAATATTATATTAGTGAATAACATCACACTTGACATTAGAGTCATGATTTTTTTCTACCTTATCATAATCATGGTGTCATTAGTTTATCATGGCTTCATGATTTAAGTTCGAACCAAGTAAGAATTTAAAATCAAGGTGTTTAATTTTTTTTCATGTCTCATGGGAATTTGCCCAATTTATTTGGAACCCTAAAAAAAAATTAGGGTTGTACCAATGAGCATTTGGATGATAAGTGTCAAACTCTCTAGGTAAAGGTTTAGAAATGTGTTTCCTAATCTCATCTTCGAAAAGAGGCTTGTGAATTTCACAATTGTTGACTTGTGAAAAAAGAGGATGATGATGGAAGGGACTTCCCTTGATAGGTGGGGAAAGAGTCACTTCATAAGATCTTCTTGGTATAATATCATTGATGGTTCTCTTGGAATCATAAGTTTTTGATACAACATCATTTTTAGCATTTCTATTTTTTGATTACATAAGCATTCATATCCCAATTTTGGGTTGGGAAGGCTTTAATTATCTTATGAGTAAATCTTGGATTTTATATTGTTCAAGGGCCTCTTCCAATAATCTTAGAGAGAGATGATTGATGATGTTTTCATAACCCTCAAAATTGAAACAAATAAAAACTTTGAATTTCATGGTTATGAAGATCAAATTCCAACAATATACCAGTCAACTGGGGACATGGTTTATAAATAACTCATTTAATATATCTCAGTGAATGGATAAATATTATAAGTATGAGTGCATGTATACATATTCAAATAATAGTTTTAAAATAACACCAAACTTGTACATTTTTTCCTTTATGTCAAGGCATACCTATAGTATTACTTTCAAACCCTTAATGGAACCTTGAAACATCCATTACTTTGATCTAGCTAGGGGAAACATAATTTTCATCATATAAGGTTCAATATAAAATCTTAATGTTTGCTTACATTTAATCATATTCCATTATCTTTAAGATAGTTAAGGTAATTAACTTTAAAATACAAAGGACATCATCAAACATTGTATTCATTTAAAATTTATCTCCCGTATTCACTACAAATTTAAAAATGACTGGAGCAACTATTAATTTTCAATCAAAGAAAAATTATTCCAAATAGAAGTTAGGTCAGTGTTTAAATTATTATTGTTATATGCTCATTATAATTAATCCAAGAATCATAGATATAAAAAAATATTAATTCAAATTTTGAACTCCATGTTAGTGTAGTTCCTAATGGAAGACACTTAATGTTTTTTGAAGATCATTAGGTGATTGTTGGCCCCTATGAGGATACAGTAGATTCAACCTTCCCTTGTATGCAATCATTCTTTATAATACATAAACTACTTTATCAAATTAATTATCTTATAACCAAAATGATAATGGTTACTAATATAAAAACATGTTATAATGATTTAAGAAGGCAATCATGAATTGTTTTGATCATGGATACAATGCCACATAAACAAGTTGACACTACCTAACCAGTAATGTTCTATTTATATAAGTGGATTTGTATATCATGCATACAAACAATCTTGACCATTGAATTTTATAACCATGCATCCATATGGTTCATAACTATTCAAATAAATTTTCTTATGTATATTAATGAATTAGATTATTAGATAATTGATATTTTAGAGATAGTAGAATCTAAAGATAATAACACTTACTTCTCTATTGCATAAACAAATCAATTTACTGGTAACGGTATTTTATTTACTTGATTTTGAAATACATCATGAGTACATGTAACTCATAACTAACAAATTTATTAATATCAACATTTATCAGCAAAACAATAAAAAAAATTAGCATAAGATTTGGTGATTCAAATGAATAGAAACCAAAAGTTAATCTTAACCTAGATGCACAACTTTTAAAGGAATCTCCACTTCATAAACTAATTAAAGGAATGAGAACCATTTAAACTCTTATGATAATATATTATTAATTTAATGGTATGCAACATTTAATATGTAACAACCATCTAATTAGAAGACATATCAAGAATTCCAACTTAATTTTAATGTCTAAGTATGTTAAATTTGTTACTTAACATGCTACAATTGTTACTAATATGCTATACCTAAGTAATTCACATAGTATTAAGGGATAATTACCATGTGTTAAAATAAATAAATGAAAAAAATATCCAAATATTACAAATTCGTTATTTTATAATCAAATATTGTAAATAGAATAAAATAAAACTATAATTCTTTATCCGCCATAGGTATAACAAGTTAAACAAATTCCAACCAGTGCCCTTATAAACAAAATTTAAATGAGACTGCTCAAGATAATCTATAGTCAATTAAAATAATTGAAACAATAATAACCATAATGACTATAATCATGAATTTTATCAAGATATCTAGGCATACATTGACATAAATGTCCAATGTTACTTAAATCTAAAAACATGAGAAAGAATGGGAAATAATTATCTACAGAAAAACCATAGTTGGACAACTTTTCCTCTAAAAAGGGATAAACATCCAAAGAGCTATAGAAAATTAAAACTACATCAAAGCATAATTATCAAATGTTATGACAACCAAACAATGTTAATATTTTTTAATTATGATGATAACACAAGTAAATATAAATGTCACAGGTTCATAAGGAAACTATAGTTACTCATCCAAGAAAAATGTACAACATTAATTTAATATGAAATTTCCACTTAAAACTAATTTATCATCATTATTTCAATAGTAAGAAAAAATACAGCTATTCTAACTTTTAGTTATAACCTTTATATTTAAGATTACCATAAAATATATCTTACCAATGTTCTAAACACATATATGGCAAGTTCCTCATGCTACCTAGTAACAAGTGATCATTATAGTAATGCAGTCATAAAGAACATATTCACAATAAGCATAATAATAATGCATTATATAATTAATGAAAGTTGTTATATAAGGGCTTGTTATTGATAATTAAATGAATATTTACTTATCAATAACAACCTCAATCTTTAAAATGATATTGTTTCATTATTGTATACTCAACCTAGATAAGACCTAGATTGTATTCTACCATTGACTTATACTCAACATAGTAACTCAAAATATTACCAATATGAAATAGATAAGACCTAGATTGTATTCTACCATTGACTTATAAAAATCAACAAATGATTGTATAAGTCAAGACATAAACCACTGAGAGTATGCCTATGTATCTTAAGGTGATCCTTTATTGTAAAATGACCCAATCACAACAAAGAAAACCAAATCACATTTCCAAAGGATTAAATTCATTATTAACAAAATAAGGATGAATTAAAAATAGATTATGAAAATTAATTGATATAAATGAATCTTAATGCAACTATATAGCCTACATTTACAACTGTTAAGTTAAATATTGAACCACCAACATTGGCCTCCAAGGACCTTCATTATAATGCATTAATTTATACAAAAGATTCTTAACAACATGTGACATAGTGATTTTATAAAGAGAATTTGAACATGAATGAAACATAATCCAATGCTTGCAGCATTCTTGAAAATAAATGTACAAACATCAATGGCAACAAGTATTTATAGCTTAAAAATGAGTCCATACCCACCCCAACCATCAATTTAAGAGTGAAATAGATCATCCCACATTGAGCCCACTACATAAAGGTAAATAGTAATGATAACTTGAAAATGAGATCTAGGGTTTAGGCTAGGATTACAAACATACATAATAACCAACACCATAAAACAAACCAAAAAATATGGTTAAACTATGCTTGGCCTAACCTAGTAATGGGTTTTCATTGGCCATAATTATATGAATAAAATAACCATTTTATAATAATATAAAATAATTTAAGCACTTAGGAGGAATCCATCTACTTCTAAGCCACATTATAATTTGTATTCAAAGTAAAAATACAACATTTTACCTATACACAGAAATCCAAAACAAACTTACATGCTCTAAAGAAACTCCTACAGTCAAATTCATAACCATTATGCCTTCCTTTCTCTTATTTATTCCATTTTTCTTCTTTTCCTTATGTTCCCCTTTTCCTTTTTCCTCCAACATAGCCCCATTTAAACTATTCTAGATTCCATGAGTTGGAGTTTCAAATAGAAGAATAATCTAGTTCTTCACATCTGAAACTACAGTCATGTCATCCATGAAAATCAGTTCTACCATGAAAAATACCCATGCATGAAATCTAGTAGAGTTCCAAAACCTTGTTTCCTTCCAAAAACCAATCCATTAAAATTCCCAACATGCATCAAATGATCTCAATGACCTTCTAGAAAACCCTAATCATTGATTATGTATATCGAAGGTCAATTTTGCATATTACAATGAAATCAAATAATAACATAACAATAATCCAATTAGATTCCAAATGACTTTGATTAATCTCATCATGACCTAATTCCAATGGACTTATAATCTCATGCCATGGTTAAGTCATTAGTGCAAATTATAGATATAATTCCATGGACGCATTTTTAATGGATTTCAAAATATTTCCATAGTCCAAATCTTTGGACTTCAATATAGATACTCCAAGATTATCATAAAATATCCTTCAAGTCCAAGTATCCTTCAATAATTATTTAAAACTTCTTTATGCTAATAATTTAGGCTTGCAACTAGATTTTTCTTATTTCAGGCCAATGCTCATGCCATTAACCAATGTCATATTGCTTCATTAATAGACAAAAAAAAACATATAAATATTGGATGAAATAATAATATGACCACACAAAGCAAACAATGAATTACACATTGCATGGTTAATAAAATACAAGATGGGGTCTAAACACAAGAATCATGCAAATAGGTATTAGGGTAAAAGATGTGGATGTCATTCATAATTTATCATATTTATGTACTTATACACCTTAATCTCAAATTTGAATGAGGTATTTCACTTTCCAATGTAGCTCATACCAAAGCAACACCTGTAGTCATGCAAAAATAACATCAATAGTAAACGTACAACATATCTCAAAATAAATCAATTACAATAACTTAATTTGATAAAATAATGTTTGAAATAATAAAATGAAAAAAATAAAGTGATGTAGTTGTCCTAGAGTCATTAATACATCAGAACAATGCTCAAATAATAATATTAATGATAGTATAAAATATGGGTGGTCATGATAGATGTATTGTAACTTTGGATTAAGGATGTTGATAAACTAGTAGAAGAGGTTATCATCATTTTATGCTCAGCTTTGTTGGCTAAGGATTTCCAACACTTGATTAAGGCTTGGGAACTCTCATTATCCACTTGCTTGAAATTGATAAAGTGGGATAAACTATTTTCAAGTAGGTCATTAGACTAAAAATCATAAACAAATGTTTTAACTAAGACCTCAAAACTCAAGATGGAGTTGGCCTTGAGTTGGTTGTATCAATCTAAAGCATCATCGAAGAAGGTTTTGGCTAGAAGCTTAATAATGACAAGTTGTTGAGCTTAGTCTAGTATTTATAGAAGTTTATAAAAGTTTTAAATTACAAATTAGGATCAATAGATCCACTATAGGTGAGAAAAATAGTGATGATATCTATGTCAAATTTTACAACATGATGATCCAATAGTTTGTTTTAGAGATGTTTGATGGATATATTACAAGTAGTGGTTTTAGAGTGACATTACCATGAGCGTATATAAGGGGGTTGGGGGGATTTTAGTTTATCAGTCCCCACTAAAGTTATTGATAGGGATTTTACATTTTCAAAAGTTGGTTTTGCATTTTCACCATCTAGGAATTGGCTTGAAGGTTAGCCATTTGACTTATTCCTTGTAACATGATTTATTGTGATCAAGATAATTTTGATTAGAGGTGAAAGCTTTAGTAGCTTGTTAGGATGCACTAGAGGTGGTACTAATATTATTAATGTGTGAACTTTTATCAAGGCTATTAAAGGAAAGGCCTATCAAGTTAATAGCAATAATAAGCATGGTGGATGGGGAGGGGAATGAAAAAGTTGCATATTGCTTACCCCAAGTCTGGTAGAAAAATTAAGGGTAGGGTAAGGGGGATTTTATACATGGGTTGCCATGATGAGGTGATAAATAAACACATTATTATTTCTCTTATGATCGGGATGCTCATGTAAATATATGATTATTTTTCTGGCATCCTTGAGATCACATTTGGCTTCAACTTCATAGTATTGGGGTGGGTAATCTCATTTAGTTGTGTTACGGTTTTTATGTGGCTAATAACTTTTAGATCTAGTTGATGCCACATGATAATTGATTGGATTTTGGTCTTGAGTCATCAAGTTTTTATAAGGCATGTGAGTCTTTTAAGAAACTCTAGGGTAATTTCTCAAAGTTGTGGGCCAAAAAAGGGCCTGTCCATGGACATGATTTTCTTAAAATTTCAAAAATATGAACTTCTATAGATAATTTGAGATGGATACACTCAATTTTTGAAGATGGTATAAGAACATGAATTGTATAATTTTTGACTCTATATTCCAAAGACTATTTTTTTGAAAAATGGTTAAGTATAACTAGGTCAAACATTTAAAATTTTAAGAGGAGCTTCTTTTTTTAACAAAACAAAGTAGATAGATGATCATCTGGCCCAACATTTTTTTAGCATAGTGTAATATTGTTTGAAACCCTTCAGTGAATATCTAGATAAGATATTATAATTTTTGACCTATATTTTTTTTAATTTTTTCAATTAATATTTTTTTATTTATTTTACAAGTAAATAGATCCTGAAAACTGATAAAAATGGATAACCAAACATGTGGCCCCCCTAACTACCTCAAAAAAAATGAAATTTGATTTTTTTTTTGAATGTGTGAATAATTAGGCCTAGTTTTTAACCATATAATTTTTTTCACTGGGATCAACAAAAAAAATTACATAAACATGAAAAGGCATGTATATTTATGGCATGTAGTGGCCTAAAAGGGTACGATTATAAATCAACATAGTTTAAACCCTTAAAATAGTCCAAAAATTATTAAAATCATATATTTACAAAGAGGAGAGCATGCTCATTGTCATGGTAATAATTTTTTGATTTTTTTTGTTTAAATACATAGTGTATTTGGTGATGGAAGTTGAAATTTATTTTTTTCTATTAAAACTCTCAGAATTAGCTATAGGTGTATAGGTCCAAGCCTTTGGCTCATAAATCCAAGCCATTTCTAAGCCAAAAGGCTTAGTTTTTTTAATCCAAATTTAAATAATGCATATATTCTATAATGTGTATGTGTTTTATATAGTTAAAATAATGTGTATGCACTCTTATCACTTTACAACAAAAACACAAAAAAATATATAGGAAGGCAATATTCACTTAAAGTTTATATTTACTAAAATAAATGTTAACTATATTACTTATACCTTAAATTTATTTTAGTAAATATAAGAAATTAGGGTCATTCTGTATCTGATAGATTTGGTCTCATAGTTTCATGCCTTACAATGTGGAATATAGTTTTTGAAAATCTAATCTAGATAGTACTTAGGCATTTTTAGGGTCTCTATATTGAACTTATGGATTTTAGGGCATAAATTTTGTAATTGATATCCATTTTTGGTAAATAAATAGTCATTTATTAGGTTTGTGTGCCTTTTGTATTATTTCTTAGCATTTATAGGAGTCCTAGGTAGCCACTTTGTGTTAATTTAACTTGTTCATCATCTCTCTCATCCCTAATCACTTCATATTTAGCACTCATCACCCCTAATCACTCTCTCCTCATTATTCATTATCCCTAATCACTACTTCAATGACCTTTACTATCTCTAATCATCTCTAATTACTCCCTTATCATCCTTAATAACTCCTACATTGACCTTCTTCATCCCTCATAATCCCTAATCACTCCCTCATCATCCCTCATAATCCCTAATCATTATTTCATCATTCCTCATCATCTTTAATGGCTTCTTCCTCATACCTTATCATCCATATTCACTCCCTCTTCATCCCTCCTCATCCTTAATCACTCCCTTATCGACCTTCACTATCCCTCATCATCACTAATCATTATTGTATCATATCTAATCACTCCTTAATTCAACATCACAATCCATCATCATCCCTAATCACTCCCTCATTTACCCTCACCATCTATCATCACTATGTCATTGACCCTCACCATCCCTCATCATCCCTAAACACTCCCTCATCATCTAATGTAAGAAGGCCTCTTATAGGTTTACTCATCTAAAATTATAGGTCTCCTTTAGGCTTTGTAGCCTTTCTTGTTTCATGCCACATATTTGACTCCTTACACTAACACAAGGTTATCTTACTCAATTTTTTTGACTCACTCAATAAACATGATTTATTATTTTGAAGTACACTACCTTTGCATGACACAACAAACATGATCTTCTCTCATATTTAGATTTTTTATAGGTGTTAACCTTTCTTTGTATCCTCTTTACTATAATTTAGTCCCCTTTGACTAATATTTTATTTTTTAACACCTATTTTAACCTAATTTCATTTCTTTACCTTCTTAGTGACAATCTCCATCAAAATATTGATCCGTGTCCATAACAACTTAATTATTGTAGACAACATATAGTTATGTCATATCAGACCTTATTCATTAGGTTTGTCACAATTTATATAAAATATTCCACTCAAAATTTACTCATAATGTCCCTGATAGTATTCTTGTATTTTATTTAACATTATATAAGCTAGCACACAAGCAACTTCCATTTTTTATTTAATTCTCACCAAAATGCAATAAAATAACCTTTATAGCCCTCCCACTTAGGTTTGATCTATAATTCAAGGGGCTATGGATCCAAAATCATATTAAAGGTCATCAAAATGACTTCATGCATTTATTTTCACATTACACATGACAAGGACTATAACTTTGATTTTCAAGAGACTTTGAAAGACTACACCTTTAACCCTATTTTAGGCCTATTTAAGGTCTGCTAAAAAACCATAGTCATGAATAAATTGTATATTTCTGAATTTAAATTTTAAAACCACTTGGATTAGTTGAAAAATTCCTTTGAAACGTATCTAAGAAAATTATAGGTTTATGATTATTTTCTAGAAATATATATGATTTTTTGTTTACTAAACCCTAGTTAAGGGTTTACACAGTCCTCTACAAACCTAGACCTAAAATATACACCAGACCTAGAGACCTTTTTCCCACCTCTCCTTCATTTTTTTTTTTTATTAGTTTCTTTATTGATGCCTTTAAGCCTTATCATATCTTAACTAATGTTTAAACCTAGTCTCTTTTCTATTTCATGCACCTTAAATCTCTTACTAGCCTATGACTTATCCAAAACATGTTTGTTTTAGCCTTCCACTTACATTGGATGCTACTAGATAGGTTTTTAAATATATTTAATTTAATTTAAGGTTAAGATACATTTATTACATATGGATAGACCTTAATAACCCTTAACATGGAGAGAAAGTGTATCCAGAGCCTCGAGATAGAATAAATAGGTAGGAAAGAGAGAAAAGGGTGGGATGAAATTATATTAATTGCATATATAGATTAGTTTTGGGAATTTTTTATTATGTGAATCAAATTTATATATCAAAAACCAAAGATTCCCTTTCTTTACTCCTTGGCATAGATGAAGTAGGTAGGGAAATATTTCATTGCCTTAATAGGAAGGGAAAGTTTGAGATAGGGATAGGGCATTCATAATGGAACCCCGTATATATCTAGGGTGGGCCCCTTATTCCTTTTCTATTTTTTGATATACTATATTTTAGATTAGGGAATACTCAAAGTATGACAAGGACCTAGTTTGGCCTTTATGTCCCACTGGTCCATGCCCAAAATATAAGTGGCCCCTCCTCGATATACTAGATTAAGGCATATACCTTTCATTCCATTTATATATCAAGTTGTGTATAAATTGGATTGGTTATATACTGAGTTGGGTTGGGAAACACACTCTATTAACTACTAGACTAAAACACACTCTACTAGATTTTTGACTACCTATCTATCTAGCAATCTGATATACTATGGATATATAGACAACTTTGGGATTTAGATTAGAATTCTCAACTAGTATCTAATTACCCCTATCTATATAGATATAAATTTGGGTTTTCAACTCTAGGATTAGAATTCTTAGATTCACAAATCCCAATATATATATATATAATATAATTTCATCCCACCCTTTTCTTATTTTTTGCCTATTTATTCTAGTCTAGGGCTCTAGATACACACACTCCCCATGATCTGGGCATGGATCACTATATTGATATTAGAATCCCACTAGACAATTAGATGATACCTTTAAGTACCTTATTTGAGTGAAATAGGATGAGTGAAATAAGATTTTATTTGGTCCTTATTTGAGTAATTAAATTTTAAAATTGGAAAATATTCTAATCTAGTACAAGCAAGAAGATACAATAGCCACCATCAAGGTATTAGATGGAGTGTTTAAGGATAAGGAGGGAATGAGTAGAGATGATGAGGGAGTCATTAGGGATGATGATGGATAGTGAGGTTCGATAAGGAATTTATTATGGAGGATGAGGGAGTGATTAGGTATGGTGAGGGATGGTTAGGGTTTATAAGGGAATGATTAGAGGTGATGAGGGATGAAGAAATAGTGATTAGGTATGATGAGGTATGATGAAGTAGTGATTATATATAATGAGGTATGGTGAGGTTAAATGAGGGAGTGATTATAAATGATGAGAAATGGTGAGGATCAATAAGGGAGTGATTAGGGATGATGAGGGATGAGAAGGGAATGATTAGGGATGATGAGGGATGATGAATTGGTGATGAGGGATGATGAGGGATTGATTAAGAATGATGAGGTATGGTAAGAGTCAATGATTCAGTGATTAGGGAAGATGAGGGAGTGATCATAGATGATGAGGGATGGTGAGAGTTAATGAGGGAGTAATTAGGGATGATGAAGGATGAGGAAGGAGTGATTATGGATGATGAGGGATAGTGATGGTAAATGAGGAAGTAATTAAGAATGATGAGGGAGTGATTAGAGATGATTATGGATAGTTAGGGTCAATAAGGGAATGATTAGTTATAATCATGAATGAGGAGAGAGTGATTAGGGGTGTTTAAGGATGAGTAAGAAGTGATTAGGAATGAGGAAGGGATTATGAACAAGTGAAATTAACATAAAGTGGTCATTTAATGTGTGTAGGTCATTAATGTGAATTATTCTACCCAAATCATATCACTTTGAATCAATTTCAAAGTGAGTGGTTTGAAAACTTCAATTTTGACAAACCTAGGACTCCTAAAAATGCCAAGAAGAAGTCTGAAAGGCAAAAATACTAAAAAATGACTATATGTTCACCAAAAAAAGACATCAATTACAAAATTTATGCCCTAAAATCCCTAAGTCCAATATTAAGACCTTTAAAATGCCTAAGTACTAACTAGACTAAAATTTTAAAACTATCTTCCATATCATAAGGTGTGTAGCTATGAGACCAACTCTATCAGATGTAAAGTGACCCTAATTTATTATATTTAATAAAAATAAGTTTAAAATTATATTATTAAATTTCTATTCCTTATACATAACAATTATTTTATTAAATATGAACTTAAGTAAATATTTCCTTCCTACATATCTTTTTATGTTTTTTGGTACAAATCAATAGGAACGCATACGCATTCCTTTAACTATATTGAACATGTGTGCATTTAGGTTTGGATATTTTAGGTATAAATTTAAATAACACATATACATTAACATAAATGTCTAAAAATATATCCCCTAACTTCATGCACATACCATCTATGGGACTGGTTAGTTTTATAGCATTAGGATTATTACACAATCCTTGGAATTCATGGTGGGTTTTCTCTTAAAATTAGTCAAAAATGTATTCCATAGTGAAATATAAGATATTATTAATACAAAGATGGATGATGTATTTAATTACACAATAATACTAAAAATATATTGTATCAATCAAGTTGGTATAGTTGGGAACTAAATCTAGATACCAAACTATATCAGGCTAGTTAGTACAATTTGTAAGGAGATAGTAATACTATACTCTATTGATCTAGCCAATATAGTTCGGAAATGAGGTTGGGTACATCAAACCATATCAGATTGGATGGTTTAGTTTGGTCATAGAAAATAATTGTATTGGGTTAGTCGATACACTTAGCAGGAGGAATGTAAAGTCATATTGTATCGGCATGGCCAATATAGTAGGGGACACACAAAACTGTATTAGACTGGTTGATGTAGTTGTGAAAACATATAGAATGTATTAGGTTGACTGATTTAATTAACACATATCACAAACTAATATTAGTTTAGTTGATACATTTTGTAAGGCAAACAAGTTAAAATTTAACTAGTTATTTAAAAAATTCAAGATAGGGAGGTAAATTGAGAAAAGGTGTATTGGGAATTTAGTCTCTCAAATATACTAATCCCAATTATAAATAGTGAATATAGTCATAAAGGCACTAATCATAGATTATTCCACCATTCTCATGGCCAAATTATCCTATCTCTAAGGTACATTGAGAGTAACTTCCCAAGGCTAATTGTTTATCGATACACTACAAAATACAATAGTTGAAAGGCATCCTAAAGGTTGACAATAAAAATCCTAGGAATTTTTTATATACCATGAGATATTTGGAAACTAAATTCTTAAAATAGTGTTTTCTAATGGCTTGAGTATTAGGGTATTACCACTAACACCATGACATAAATAAAACTAACAATCGTTTGTCCTTCAATGACAAATCTTATTAGTTTTAAAAAATTTAGAGCATAATTTCTAAGAATACAAAACCAAAATATATATGTCAAAAGGTAAATTTATAGCATACAATAAATTAAATAATAAAATAGAATGGTATCAGGCTAGTAGATACAATCAAAAACTAAAACAGATAAATAAAATTGTATTGGTATGTTCAATATAGTTGTAAACACTCAAAAAATTATATCAAGCTAGATTTTATAGTTGGACTAAAATATGTATGAAGGTTTGGAATATTTTTCTAAGAATATATAATAATAAACATGAAACTAATCCAGCCAATGGATTAATTAGATTCATGTTGGGTTCTCAAAAATGTATGCACAAGTTAAGATAGCATATAACTATCCTCTTTATCTCAATAAACTAGGACTTAAATAAGTTAAATCAAATAGAGTTTTCATATACTTAGACAAGTTGGTAAGGACTAATTATATCCATGGATCCAGCAATGGGTTACTATAACACAAATGTCAATAGCAAAGGGTTCCAAAACCTACGCATGTAGCCTAGGGATATATATCTCACTAGACCTCAAAAAAGTTTGTAACTATGGTTGTAAATGTATAAGTAAAGTAAATGATTATAAAGGGATAACAACTAAATTAAATGATGATCTAGATGGTTGTAAATAGGTAAGGTGAAATGGTCAAACAAATGGGGTTATATGTAACCTAAAGTGATTAATTTTAAGTCTAAGTAATCATATGTCTACACTAGATTATTTGGTATAGGGAAGATTTTAAACAAGGATACACACACATACAACCACAATGTAATAAACAAAACAATATCTAATATACTAAGTAAATAAAGGAAAGAGTGTAAGGATTTAAATACTTACCTTGGGTAGACCTATCAATGCTTCAATCTAACCCTTGGCTCAAGTGAAGCTTTACAATATAATTTTGTAAGTTAAGGACCTTAAATAGTTGGATTAAGCCCTAAATTTTGTTAGTTAGGAAATCTCAATGACTCCTAATGAGATTCAATAACACCATAAGACAAGATCTCTAGGATAGTTTGAGAGCCTATAATTCTCCCAAATACTTCCTTAGGACAAAAATGTGAGCACAATAAATGTGTATGAATGTTATTTAATATTATATAAATTAAATATGACCCTTATGTATATTATGACAATACCCAAAATCAACCCTAAACTCTAGGCTAATGTATCAGCCATGTTAATTTAGTTGGAAGATGTTGGTTAGCATAGTATAGTATTAGCCAAGCTTATATAGTAAAAATGTCATTAAACACACTCAAAACTATATTGAGCTATCCAATACAATATATAAAGTATAAAGTGAAAAAATATGGTATTAGTCAAGTTAATACCATGGGATATAGCAAAGTTAGAAAATTTGTATATAAACTAGACGAAAGAGTAGATAGATAGAAAGTTGGAGGAAGTTAGACTAATAGTATTAATGGCATAACAAGATAGAATGAAAACATATCTCACAAACTACCATGAGCCATTCCTACCTCATTTATAGTGTAACCTTTAATTCATGTACTCAGGGAGATTGGTGTGTTGACAAGCCACTACAATAGAAATCATTAATAAATGATAAAGTGAAAAATATTGTGTATACACAAGTTACATGACAAATCCCTTGTATTAGGAAAAAAATAATAACCCAGAAAAAACTATTGTGGGCCCTACCATAAGTGGTAACATAATTATCCCAAGAGGGTTTTGTCACTTTCCATCAAATCCTTTCGCTGTGTTTGTTATACCAATTAAGTATTTATATGTGTATTCAAGACTAGTAAGCAATGTCATAGTGAAAACATTTTCACTTGACCCATTATCTAGCATAACATTGTGTATAGAATATGAATCAAGGTAAGTACACAAAAATAATGGTACATTAATAGAATAACTATTAATAATGTCATGCTCATTGAATTTTATATAAGGTTGTACATTTTTGTTTCTAAGTGTACAACTAATACCATCTATATGATGTTCCTCTTTAGTTTTAGAACATAATAAGTGGGAGGAGGATATGATTTGTAAGTCATATGCACCATAGGATCAGTATTGATATCTTTTAATATATGATCTATAAAGGAATCAAAAAACATATTCAATTTTTCATTCACATTAAGTTGTTCCACTGAATCATTCATAAGTGTGTTAATATCATTGACCTTAATAACATTATTCTCAATTAGATGTATATCTTATGTCTTAATGCATAACATGAATTCATAGATTTTCTCATGCATATATGCCAATCATATCATGCATATACATTGAACCCTTTAGATTGTTCCATATTTATATCAATCTCCTTTTTTGGATGGAGAGATATGAGATTACACTAAAGTATATTTTGTGATATCTTATGAGGACATTTAGATAATTGTGTAAAATAACTTATTTGTAGAGATAATAAGATAAGTTGATTAGTAGGTTATGAAATTGAGTTAAATGTTAATTTTACTTCATTATTATTATCATTTAATTTAGAACTAAAATTTGGTTTGCTTTGAAATCTTGTACCAGAATATGTTGGAGGAGTAGATCAATATTTTAGCTTTTTCAAATAAAGGAGATTAACTTCATAGTCTTTAACCACATAGCACAATCATCAAAATATTTAAAGTTTTTGAACATAATGGACTCATGTAATGGAACAAGCAATTTTTACTTGAATATGTCTTTTAAATTATTATTAGTTGTAGGATTTTTCATTTTAGATAGCATAGTCTTGTAACAAAGCACATAGTCATTTATGGGTTCATAGGGTCCTTGATTTAATTTTTAAATTTGAGAATAGGACAAAATCTCACTTATTTTGATATAAATGTAAGATAGGAATAATAAACTAAAGTTTTAAAGGCGTGAAATGATTAGAAAGGTAGGTTATAGAACCATCACAAAGCATAGTCATTAAGACTCCTTGGAAACAACCTAGTCAAGAACTTATCATTGGATGAATAGTCCAAACATGTTGGGTGAAAGGATATAATTTATTTTTATAGATCAACTTTACCATAATTTGATGTAAATTTACATGTAAAAAATACATTAGGTAAGGGATAAGTTGAAATATCTATGGGTGTGTAATATTGCTTGAGTATCGATCAAATGGGCCATTCTAAAAGAACCTTATTCTAATTATAAAACCTTATCTTGAAGATCAAGAATAGTTTACACAAAAGTTTTATTATTATGAATATAATATTATGTATTAAATATATGGTTTCACATGTGTAACAACCCTATAATGCACAAAATTATTTAGTGTAGGAATTCTTAGCCAAAATTGGCCTACATATGAAACTTTTGCTTAAATAGATCAGACCACTCTCCTAAACTATTTAGTGACATTTTACCATCATAGATTTGAATATGTTATAAGGTGCTTTGAATATGTTCTAAGGTGATTTTAATATGTTTTAAGGTTCTCTAAAGATGTTCTAAGGTGCTCCTAAAATGATCTGAAGTTGTTCTAAAGTTGCTCTAAAGTGATCTAAAGATGAGATGGTCCTAGTGTAGTGGATGATCCAATGGTGGAAATATTAAATGAAATTAATGTCCCTAACTCATTTTTATTGTACTCTCTTGAAAAAATTTATCAAATTTTAAGGTATTTTAAGGTAAAATCCTAGACATGGGTTTTGAGCTATAAGTGAAGGATCTAGTTGGTTTCCAAGGTATTTGAGCATTCAAAAATAGAAAGGAAATGTCACTTGAATCGTGAAAAATATTGTATAATTTTTGGATTTATAATTCAGGCCATGAATTTCAATTACATAGTAACATAGTCTCTCTCCCTCATGAAACGAGTACCTACAGCCAATAAGCCTAGTTTGTTGTGTATGGAAAGATTGGTATATTTAAAGAAATGTGGGGATATATAACTATATGAATATGATAAAGTAACTCTAAATATTTATTTAATGATGATACACATATAAATATGATGTAAGTTAATCATTGACAAGTTTGAGCAAATGGTTTCAGACCACACACAATTATAAGCTTGAGGGCTACTTTGCGGAAGATTTAAAGAGTTGAGGATGCTAGAGAGGTTATCTAACCTCAAAATTTAATAAAAATGATCATCATGACCAAAAATATGACTATATTATTTATATTTGTCGTTAAAAACAAGTTATATACTTCATATTTGTTATAAACATCCTGTAGTCATAAATAGTCATAAAACTAGATAGCCAACTAGCTAGTTTTAGGGAAAATGAGTTTTGAGGCATCTAGAGGTTCAATCAAGTTATAAAATTTGGTAAAATTTGGTTTTCATGAGTATATATATATATGGTCACACTAATATTTAAATTATCCACTATTTTGTCACAGTCCTATGCATGTCTGTTGACAGTCAACATGGAGCTAAGCTTACTTCTCAAAGAGATTTAAGGTTTGAAGGATGGTTTGAACCTTATGTGAGTTTATTTAAGGAAATTTAGGTTTTTTTAAGTATTACCACACCTTTTCATAGTGATTAAATGCATATTTTCAATTCAAAATGAAGAGAAGTGTAAAATTACAAAATTTAGGATTTTGGCATGTAAGTGGGGACAGTCAGAAAAAACTTTTTTTAAGAGGCTTAAAGGGTTGGATGATGAAATATAATGATTTTATAAATTTATTTTATATATTAAAGGTTAAGATTAAAAAATAATAAGGTCTTAAGACCTTATAAATCTCAATATATTCCATTTTCTCTCTTCCTAGATTTCTTGGTTCTAATTTTCTAAGTGTACAATAGGTCTAAATATGTGATTATGGTTAGTTTTCATGGTTAATAATGGAAAAAAAATGATTTTTATAGTTTTTTTTGTCCATATAAGTACTAATTCAAAAATAATTAGGTCTTGGGACCTCATAAAACTCAAGAAAATGGCAAAAGTCAAAGCTACACATGCTTAAAATTTTGACAAGGCAAGTTGAGGCAACACCAAAAGATGCATTTTTTGAGTTTTACTAAATAAAATGACTTTAAATTATACATGGAGGTGTTTTTTTTGTCCTCTAAGTTTTAAAAGAGGTTTCATACCCCTACTATACTTCAACAGAAAAAACTAAGTTTTCATACCTCCATTAATGGAGTTTGTGTTCAAACTAGGTCTAAAAGAGCCTTTAGCAAAGGTCAAAAGGAGGATTTATGTATGTAAAAGTGATTAATAATTTTTATAATATCCACCAAAATGTTTTTATTTGGTTTTAAAATGCAAAAAATACTCCAAGTGGCTCAAATTAGTAAAGACACACCCTATACCTACCTAAGCCTATAAGATTACAGACCTTCCCAAGCTATTTTAAAGAGTTTCCAAGTGAATAATAGGATAATAATGGTCTAAAATGAATTTTATGCCCCACCAAAAGATTTTTTATCAGAAAATAAACTTTTTAAATCTCCCAAGCATCATGGAAAGGCCTAAAATTGTTCTAAGTTGCCAAAGAGCCTGTTTTAACCAGTTTTGAGTTTTTTGAGCTCATAGATCCATGAAATGACCTAGAATCACTTGGAAACCACATGGAACATGTATGGTACTCTATAAATATAATTTTTGACAGATTTTTAAGAATAAATTGGAATGTTTGGGTGCTTAGGAGGCCCAAAATGGCCTAAAATACCCATTTTTCTAGGTTTTTAATTGAAAACCTCTATTAATGGAGTCCATGGCATTTGTAGGCTCCATGGTGAATTTTTAATGTCATAGGATCAAGTGAAGATAAAATAAAAAATAAAATCAAACACATAAGGTTAACCTTCAAGGTCAGTTGCAAGCATAGAGTGTTAAGATCACTAACCATGTTGCCAAGTTGTCAGCTCAAGCCAAGAGGAGATGGGGCATAAAAGTCAAGTGGAGTAGTTGTTTGGGGAGTTGAGGAGAATTGATTGAGTAGTTAATTAATTATATATATATATATTTATATATTTTTTCAAGCATTAATTTGAGCATTAAATGAGATTTCTATTCTTTGAAGACTTTTCTCAAAGCTAGTGAAGTGTGATATCATCTTCCTAAAAAGTTTTTTGTCTTCTAGTGCCTTTTTAGGCCAATGATAAGGATTGAAGACATTTTTTGGACTAATTAAGGTTAATTTTTTGAGACAATATCAGTTATTAATTAATCTAAATGTGGTTAAGACTCCATGGAAGGTGGTTGAGCTTCATTTATTGAATTTTGAGAGCTTATTTCTCATCTCTCTCTTCCATTTTCTCCTATATCTCCCATTTATTCCCCATTTATAAGATATGCTTCTCATTTTGGTATGGAATATCCCATACTAATTATTTAATAAACAACATATTTAAGCAATAAGATAACTCATTTTTCCTATCTCTTTACTTGCAACTAGTGATATGGTTAGTTTTTGTGTGATTGCTTTATGGGGAGGTGTTTTTGCTTGGTGATTGTCCTTATTTATTGCCTCTTTATAGGTATTCCATAATTTATATAGGTCTAAACTTGTGCTTATTTAATCACTAATGATGGTATAGTGTGATTTTTACACTCCTCCATACTTTATCTGTTGTCTAGTGGTCTTAGTTTTGGAAATATTAATGCAAAATGACTAAGTTGAGAGATTGTGTGAGTGAGGGTTGTCTCTGAGAATCCTTAGTGTCAATTTCAATAAATTTGGAGTTAAAATATTAGTTTATAACCCTTTTTTGTTTTTATTTATCCCTTTCTCCTCTTTCTAACCTTATTATTTGACAAATAGTAGTTTAGAGTAGTTTGCTAAGAGTCTAATTGATACACCTATGGATTTGGCATATAACCTAGAGGTTCAACCCCATCATAGGATTCCCATATCTTTGGGTTGTTCCCATTTTGTATCCAAGAGTGAGAGAGCTTGAAAAACTCTCCCACAAGGGTGAAATTATATGATACAATAGTTCTTGGCATGCTCAGTGGGACTATTACATTCTTCACTTCACTGAAGGGGTCTTGGTGTTATTTTTTAATGTAATCAACCTTTGGAGGAACACTTTAGAACATTAATGACAACTTAATTACAAATATTATCTGGTAAAGTATCCTAAGTTCCCAAAATCATAACCTTGGTATGTATACTCAAACCTCTTTTGATCAACATGTTCATTCTCTACCTCAACATCACTCATATCAGGCTAATAATGTTTATGTGTTCCCCCCAAGTGGCCCTCAAGTAACCTATCAGCCCAATCATGGCCTTTTCCTCCCTCCCACCCATGAGTATGACCAAAATCAGCCTCCTTGGCATTTAAATCAATATTCTAATCCCCATTGTCAAGATTATGTTTATCCTGTTACAGCCTTATTAGGATTCAAGCAAGAATTATTAGGTTATATTAACTTGATAAAGGAAATTGGTAGGGGTTTAGATATGTTTTTAGTCATCCCTATCCATGTTATATAAGAGGCAAGGATTTCTCTTTAGTTTGTTAATAATAGGTGGTCAATTGTTAAGGATGAATAATGGGTAGTTTGTAAGAGGGAGAATAAAGTGTGTTTGAGAAGCATGGTCCAAATCTTGGAGAATGGGTGATATCTTATAAGTATCATTAGGCTCAATTCAATCAATCTTATGTTTCCTCTCCCATCTAAGAGCCTCAAACTTATCCTCTAATAGTTTCAAATCAACCCTCTAACCAACCTTATCAAGGTCCATCTTTATCAAGAATTAGAGAAGTAATATTGGACCAAGGGAGAGCAATCATGAAAATAAATAAGGAGGTTGAAATTGGACAATAATTCATCATTCATTCCATGGAGGGAATAAGGAGATTTTTGCATAATTTTTGGAATTTTTGGGCATCCATTGAAGAATGTAACTATCCACATGTTGATAAGATAGAGATGACATAATGGGTACTAACCATTGAAGAGGTGTTAGAGCACTGGGAGGGAGAACATATCAAACCAAAACAAATTAGTTTAACTTATCTTATCTTACCCCTACACACACTCTCCCTCATGATCATATTGATCCCACTCTTCCCCAAGAGCATCTAGTAACTCCTTATGTTCCTACTCCACCAAGTAGACCTTCTTGCCCTCCCACCATCTCCCTTTTTAAAAGAGGACCTATTTTATGGAGAGTAAATGAAGGCCATTCAGCTAAATAGCATGAATCCATCCCACCATGGATATCTCCCTATGCCAATGATCCTAATTATATCATGCCCTCACTAGTGAAACCAATCTCTGTTATTCTTATTCAAGAATAAGAAGACGACAAGGTGGTTGTATCCTCTACATTTCCCTCATGGAAATCAATCAAGGAAGGCATAGAGATGAAGGAGGAGTTGTTAGTTATGGTGACCCAAGAATCAGTATTACAAAAAGAGGAAATTTTAGCTCAAAATAAAATTGGTTTATGTATAACTCAACTCAATGATCTTGATTTAAAATAGTTATAAGATTCCCTCTCCCATCCTTAAGATCCACCAAAGACACCTCTCAAGATCCCTAGTTGGAGTGGTACTCTCCTAAGTTGCTAGCAAAGTGAACTTTTTCAACCTCCCACCATCTCCCTCTCGAATAAAGATCCTATTTTACTAAGGATAGAGGAGGGGCTTGTAGTCATAGGTGAGCCACAAGAGGAAAATACAAGTGTATATGATGAAGAGATCATGGTAGGTAGTTTACTTCATTTAGAGGAGGAAAAATCAAGGTTAGACTAGCCTTCTTGGCATGGCTTTGACACTAATGAATTATAGCCTAAAGATGGCATTTCTCAAGTTGAATATGGGATTTACATTGAATGGAATATAGAATGTCCATTCTACATAGATGAAAAAGAGGATCAGAACCAGGTACCAAAATTTGTTCCACTTCAAGATGAGGTGTTAATTGAAGATATCACTAATATGTTGGAGCTAGAGGAAACAAGATAAGATTTGAGCAAGATAAGAGTGATGTTTTGGACCTTTTTAGTCAATTCAACCTCATTTATAGTTTAAAAACAATATGAAATATTGAGTGAGGTTGATGAAGGAGACATATCAAGTTCTCAAGTGATACAATTTGATAAACATACCAATGAAGAGCCTGAAGAGTTGTGGCAGTAGTTCAATGCCATATCCAAAGATTTTGAGGAGGCTAAGACACATGTAATTCTAAAAAATTATGAGAATATTTATCTAAGCATGATCAATCCTAATTTTGATAAGAATTAGGTGGAATAATATGGTCTTTTTGATCCACCAAATGAATAAAATATAGTTTCTCACATGAACTTGAATGAAGCCTTTTTACAGGGCTTTCTCAAGAGTGATGAGCAACATGAAGAAAGTCCTAAATCAAAAGAGTATATCATCATTGAAGACATGTTTTTTCATCTCTATCCATCAAAGAACAATCCAAAGGAGTCAATAATCAGGCATCTTAGTCCACCTGGCATGAGCTCATAAAAGTAGGATGCCTCTTGTCCTTATCCACCAAAAAATCATGATGCCAAGAGCTTCCCATTTGATCCAGGAGGAAATTACATGTAAATTTCAGCCTTGTACATGTAGATTTTTTTTCTTTTATCCAAGTTCCTTTTGCACATTTCCCTTTTGTTGTGTTTCCCTTCCCTAAGTTCTTTGAGTACATTATTATTTTGTTTTGGGTTATCCTTGTTATTTTGAGATTCCTAATCAAAAGATTTGTATCCTTGTGATTAGTTGAAAATCAATTGAAAAATACTTTTTTGAATCCATAATACCAATGGATAGACTAATGCAACTAGTCTTTTGAATAAACAGGCATACAATCTTAGGAGGTTGCTAGAAATGTTGGCCAAAATTGGCTTACATATGAAACTTTTGCCTAGATGGATCAAGCCACTCTCCTAGACCATTAAGTAACATTTTTCCATCATATCTTTAAATATGTTATAAAGTGATCCAAATATGTTATAAGGTGATATGAAGATGTTCTAAGGTGATATAATTATGTTCTGAGGTGCTCTGAAGATGTTCTAAGGTGCGCTGAAGATTCTCTAAAGTGATTTGAAGATGAGATGGTCCTAGTTTAGTGGATGATCTAATGGTTTAAAGATAAAATAAAATTCATGTACCTAACTCATGTTCCTTTCACTCTTTTGAAACACTATAGAAAAGTTTAAGGTATTTTAAGGTAAAATCCTAGAGATGGGTTTTGATCTGCAAGTGAAGGATCTAACTAGTTTTCAAGGTGTTTGAGCATTTAAAAATAGGAAAGAAAGGTCACTTACATCATTAAAAATCTTATCTAAGTATTGGATTTATAATGAAAGACATGAATTTCAATTACATATTAACATAGTCTCTCTCCCTCATGAAATGAGTACCTACAGCCAATAAGGCTAGTTAGTTTGTATGGAAAGATTGGTCTATTTAAAGAAATGTGGGGTTATCTAACTAGATTAATATGATAAAGTCACTCTCAAGAGTTATTTCATCATGATCCAAATATAACTAGGATGTAATTTAATCATGAACAAGGTTGATCAAATGGTTTCAAATCGCACACACAGTCATAAGCTTGAGGGATAATTTGAGGAATATTTTAAGGGCTAAGGATGCTAAAGAGGTGATATAACCTCAAATTTTGGTATATATGGTCCTCATGATAAAACATATTAATATATTATTTATATTTGTAATGATAAACAATGTATATACCCATTTTTTTGTTACAGACCTCATGTAGTCATAAATATTCATAAAACCAGGCAGTCAATTAGCTAATTTTAGGAAAAATGAGTTTTGGGGAATCTAGAGGTACAATAAAGTTTTAAAATTTGGTAGAATTGGTTTTTATTAGTAGTTTTATCTATATATAATATTTTTTTTGTCACACCAATATTTTAAATATCCATTGTTTTGTCACAGTCCTATGCATGTCTGTTGACAGTCAACATGGAGCTATGCTTACTTCTTGAAGAGCTTTAAGGTATAACAGATGGTTTGAACCTCATGTGAGTGTTTTTGAGGAAATTTAGGTTTATTTTAATTATTTAAACACATTTTTATAGTGATTAAATTCATATTTTCAATTCAAAATGAAGAGAAATCCAAAATTACAAAATTTGGGATTTTGGCATGCAAGTGGGGACAATCATAAAAAACATGTTTTGAGAGGCTTAAATGGTTGGATGATGAAATATAATGATTTTAAAAGTTTTTTAAGCTATTAAATATTCTAATTAAAATATAATTATGTCTTAATACCTTATAAATCTCAATATATGCCCTTCTCTCTCTTCCTAGGTTTTTCAGTTCTCATTTTTTCAGTGTATAGCAAGTCTAAATATGTGATTTTGGTTAGTTTTCATAGTTAATAATGGAAAAAAATTATTTGCATAATTTTTTGGTTCAATATAGGTGATAATTAAAAATTAATGAGGTCTTGTTACCTCATAAAATTTGATAAAATGGCAAAATTCAGAGCTACACACACTCATAAATTTGACAAGGCAAGTTGAGGCAACCCCAAAAGATACATTTTTTGAGTTTTACTAAATTAAATGACTTTAAATTATAAATGGAGGTATTTTTTTGTTTCCTTTAATTTTTCCAATTTTTCTCATTCCCATACTATACTTAAATATAAAAAACCAAGTTTTCATATCTTTGTTAATGGAGTTTATGTTCAAACCAGGTCTAAAGGAGCCTTTAGCAGAGGTCAAAAGGAAAATTTATGTATGTAGAAGTGATAAATATTTTTTATAATATACACCATAAAAATTTTATTATTTTTTAAATGGAAATAAAGATTCCAAGTGGCTCAAATTAGCAAAGAGAACCCCTAGACCTGCTTAAGCCTACAAGGTTGCAGACCTTCCCAAGATATTTTAAAGAGTTTCCAAGTGAATCACAGGATGAGAATGGTCTCAAAGGAATTTTAGAATACATAAAAAGATTATTTATTATAAAATAAACTTTTTAAATCTCCTAAGCATCATGGAAAGGCCTAAAATCATTGTATGCTACCAAAGAGCTTGTTTTGAACAATTTTGAGTTTTTGAGCTCATAGGTCCATGAAATAACCTCTAATTGCTTAAAACCCACCTATAAAATATATGGGGGTATATAAATATCATTTTTTAACTATTTTTAATAATAAATTAGCGCGTGTGGGTGCTTAGGAGGCCCAAAATGGCCTAAAATGCCCATTTTTACATGTTTACAATTGAAGACCTCCATTAATGGAGTCCACAAGATTTGCAAGTTCCATGGTGACTTTTTCAGGTTAGAGGAGAAAGTGATGACATAATAAAACATAAAATAAAACACCCAGTGTTAACCTTTAGGATTAGTTGTAAGCATAAAGTTCCAAGATCACTATCCATGTTGCCAAATTGTCGGCTCAAGCCAAGTAGAGATGGGGCATTCAAGTCAAGTGGAGTAGATATATGGGGAGTTGAGGAGAATTTATGGATAAATTAAGTATATATATATATATATATATATATATATATATTCTTTAGATTTTTTCTCGAGCATTAATTTTTATTTATAGTCTTTGAAGACTTTTCTCAAAGCTAGTGGAGTGTGACATCATCTTCCTCAAAGGTTTTTTTATCTTCTAGTGCGTTTTTAGGCCAATGAGAAGGCTTGAAGACCATTTGGACTTATGAAGGTTATTTTTAGATAATATCAATGATTAATTAATAAAAATGTGTTTTAGACTCCATGGAAGGTGGTTGTGCTTCATTTATTGAATTCTAAGAGCTTGTTTCTCCTCTTTCTTCCCTTTTCTCCTATATCTCCCATTTCTTCCCCATTTGTAAGATATGGTCCTCATTTTGGTATGGTGTATTGTAACATAATTATGTAATAAACATCCTCTTGAATTAATAATACAACTCATTTTACCTATCTCTTTGCTTGAAACTAGTGATATGGTTAGTTTGTGAATGATTGCTTTGTGGGGAGGTGTCCTTCCTTGGTGATTGTCCTTCCTTCTTACCTCTTTATAGTTATTCCACCATTATTGAAGGTTGTAAATTATTATTATTTGATCACTAATGATGGTATAGTGTGATTTTTACACTCTTACTTACTTCATCTTTTGTCTAGTGGGCCTAGTTTTGGAAATATTAATGCAAAATGACCAGGTTGAGAGATTATGTGAGTAAGGATTGTCTTTAAGCTTCCTTAGTGTCAGTTTCAAGAAATTTGGATTGTAAAAAGCTTGGTGTATCACCATTTTTTTCTTTTTAGTTGTCCCTTTATTCTCTTTCTAACCTTTTTCTTTGACAATCAATAGTTTAGAGTAGTTTAATAAGATCCTAATTGGTACAGCTAGGGAGCTAACCCATAACCTAGAGGTTTAACCCCATCATAGGATACCCAAAGCTTGGGGTTGTTCCCTTTTGTATCTAGCAGTGAGAGAGCTTGAAAAAATCTCCCAAAAGGGTGTAATTCTATGATACAACAAGAAGATCCATAGAAATGTGAATATTATGTTGTGTTGTCTCCAAAACATGGGTGGGCATCACATGTGTAACCATAGGTTCAAACATATGAATAGTATCAGTAGGAGTAGTGTTATAAATACATATTCTAAAATTTGTGTCTCTAAAAGGAAACTTTCTATTGTTGAGCAATATTTATCATTTTGTCTCTAGTTACATGTAATAATGTGTCAACCATGTATGGATTATTTTTAATATAATCAATTAATTCATTTTGATATATATCATCAAATTTATCATGAAAATGAATTTAATAATTTCCCTTATTCACATCCACATCAACTATATTTTCCATCATAATTATGTGATAATACATAAATTAGATCCAAACCCTAATATAGAATGAATATGAAACCCTAAGAAGGAAGGATGAAACCATAAGGGAGAAAGACTTAGGGATTGATTCGCTTAAAATAATGGTTACATTCACTAGAATGTTTCCACTTATTTTGTATTTAATTAATCTAAATAGGCTAAAACTATTGAATGTATTATTGCATAAGAGATAAAATTTAACATACATATATGAATATAAAAGATAATTAATTGCACTTACTAAATATAGAAATGACCAAAGGAGAAAACTCTTAGTTGATATACTATTATGTTTGATCATTTCCTATGCACAATCAAATTAAATGATCTAAAATAGTTATGTGATTGTTTGACTTAGGAAATAGAATCTCAAAAACTTCTAAGACATTTTTTCAATGAATTCTCATATGTTTGTTGTAATTGCATCCATCTACAGTCTTCTTGAACTTTCCAAATGTAATTTACTAGTCTATTTTGCCACATATCACTATCCCTACCTATCACTATGATTCATGTGTAAATTTTAGATCTTGGTCCTTTACATAATTTTAGATCTATTTTTATTTTATCTTGAAACCCTAAATCCATTTTCAACACTTGATTGACATAAAAAAAATGGGTTAAAATATGGGTTGGATAGTCCCAAGCACACCCCATTAATTAGTTTAGCATTCCTACATTCCAATACTTCAAAGAGGGATCAAACCACACATAGTTCTCCCACCTATGTATATGTGTGATCATTAGTTTCCTTATAAAATTAAATGTGATTTTTTAATTTGAAACTTAACAACATCCAATTTAACCTTGTGTTTTTTATTCACACTTTGATTTAGGACTATTGATGTGAGTGGTTTTCAGATTTAGATGTTTTTTAAAAGTACTTCAAGGGTATGAAAATGAATTTCCTCAATGTGCAAGAGCATACCAGACAGTTTTTATAAATCATCTTAGGATTTATGTGCATATATAAATGACTCTTTAGGTAATTTCACCCAATAACTAACATATGAAACATGTTGGTCAACCCAAGGTATGGATTTGAATTTTAAAAACTCATTTAGGGAACATGGTAGCTACTAATAAATATTGATTTATCAGTAACTAACAACATTTAAATGTTATTGGAATTATTTAGGAATGGAAAAATAGTGATCTATAATATGGAAATAGTCTTCCTATGATAATAGATCATTATGGCATAGACTGGGAGATTTTGTAAATGAATGACAACAAAGTGGGTTAGCCAAGTCCATAGATAGTAGATAAACAAATGTGAGAGAATATGATCAGGAATCAAATGTGTTACACAAGTCATGTATGTCCAATATAGGTAAAATACAATGTTACCAAGTGTCTAATATCAAATTTATGTATCTACATAAATATTAAAAATTAAAAAATACAATCATGCTTAATAAAGAGGCATAAATCATAGTCATAGATTTGAGGATGGTGATGATAATATGTAAATATCATGAATAGATATATGCACACAAGATATGTACACCATATATATATATATATATATATATATATATATATATATATATATATATATAATTTTATTTATTAAAATAATGCTACTTGTAGACACAAATTAATATTTATTACTAAAACAATGCACTTGTCACCATCTCCTTATACATAATTAGCTCATGTCAAGTTCCATGATTCCTTCACTTCTATGCAAATGGCCAATTCCTATAGGATACTAATATTACTAAATATTCATATTCCTCATTCCAAAAAACCTAAGCTCACATCCCTAGACTAATCTAAACTTCTAACTTATTAGTCTTTGCTCCTCAAATAAGATCACTCTTTTAAGACAATCCCACTTATCTATAGTATATGTGTTTAACCTTAAAATGATCTAGGTGGTATTAGTTTTAAGCTATATTTGATTAAATTTAAGTATATAAATGAAATGGTATAAGGGTGATAATCATATCTATAACATACCAAATAAATACTAAACTTAGATATAAGTATCCATTAAATTTATTATATTGAGTATAGTCTAAATATGAAAAGTACAACTAAGTTATATATGAAAATGATAAGGAATTATACTTAGATAATTATATTATTGACATAGTGTTTGATATAAAATAGGTAGGAATAAGGTTGTAATATATTTTTGGAATAGTCTTTAGATTTTAGATCTGACGCTTCTAGAGTTTGGGATACTAACCTCAACTTGGGATAGTTGCATCAACACTATTATTTGGATTCAATGCAAGTGTCCTATATTAAATACATATTGGAAAATTATGTGACCACATGGATTATTCTATGTTTTAATTCCCCTTCAGTCTATTGCATTCATATCCAACTTATGGACTGTCACTCCTTGTGAAATGGCAAAACCCTAGTTCTCTATCTTCATAGTTACCTTGGGGGGAAATGGATTAATGGGCACAGGGTGTCAAGTTGACCCCAAAAACCTTAATATTAGTGGGTTATTATTAAATATAAAATACTATAAAATATTTTCTTAAACTCATGTAACTTGGCAAAGCAAAAATCTTACCAAAAACCTTGCATGTTGGCTTGTGTGTGAATCATGAAATATATAGAAAATAAGTACAACAATGACCTACCTTGTAACTTAGAAAATCATGATCTTAGGATACTCCTTTAGTAATTAATAGTTATATATGTTTTTTACCTATGAATAGTGTGAAAATAGAGAAGCTTTATTAAATTTAATGTTTAATAGAGTGTGTTTGATAAGTTGCCTTGGTTTCCTTGGTCTTTTTTCTAGGTCTTGTAGGTGAGGAATGAAGAAGGGTTAATATTTTATTTATATCAATCCATTTGGAGTAATAATTCATATTAAATCACTTAGGATTACCATTAGGATATGTTTCATTTGTAAATTATATGACTTTATGGCATTAGACACTTTCATCAAGTCATGACACTAACATTGATGTCAGTGTCTATCTTGGATAGTAGTGTCCAAGGAGTAGGAAAGTATGTATAGGCTCAAAACTTTTAGAGGTGGAAGATAAGTACATTTTAAGCATTATAAGCAAGATATAATACCTAAGTCATCAACATAAGTCTGGTCAAACTAAGAGATATAGTCCAAGGGGCATAAGGTAGAGCAGTTCTAGGACTTGCATAACTGGGAAAGGTCTATAACTGATAGAAATAGCCAAGGTCTAGGTTTTTTAAGTGTACAAGACTAAGGAGATAAATAATCCATAAATATTTTCTACATCTTCTCCCACTTTAATGTAGAAATGAAATAGCTAATTTAAAGGAAATAAATGTGTGTTTGGGTGTGTATTCACACCTTGTCTTTGTGTGTGCCAAGTTAAGTGATTTGTTGGTGATTGACTACAAAAAAGAGCATGTTACAGTGTATAATTAGTGCATATAATTTGGGATTAAAATTACTTGAAAAATACGTAAATTTAAAGAGCAAGGTTTAAGAGTACACCTATATGTCGATGTTACCACCTTACCTATTATCAAGTTGATTTGAAAAATATGCATCATTGTAAGGATATAAAAATTAGATTAGGACAAATATAGATAAATCTTGAAAATACATATATCCAAGGAGATAGAGATAGAGAGATTGGAAGGCCCATGCCTTCAACTTTGGAGCAAAACTGAGTTATCACCAGTAGTTGAGATTAGTTCAATTGTGTAACCCATTGATACTTATAACCTAGTGATGTTGGATGATACAATCAATTCCAACCTAGAAACTTGGTAAGATTGGGTGATTTAGTCACCTCAACCATACCAAAAAGTGAACTAACTACTATAGTAGATTGGTTCAATAAAGTTTATAAATTCTATAAGGTATCAATACAAAAATGTTTGTGATGTGGTATCATTCCATAAAAGAGTTTTAAAATCTGAAAATGGTTTAGATTTTGAAATATTAGGTACACATTGTATATCATATGCATCTTAGATATGTCTCATGCTAAAAATGTGTATAATAATAGTACCAATGTATAGAATTTTGCCACAACTATGAATATCAATCATATAAGTATGTGCTTTGGCTAATTTGGAAAAGTATGCATGTGTGGAGGACATACTTACAAACAATTCCCCACTATATATGGAGAAATATGAAAACTAATATAAGTACCAATGTGGATAACATGTTTCCAAAACATGCCCTAATTATAAGTTGAAGATGTTGAATACTGAATAAATGTGGAGAACATGATTCTAAAGCATGCCCCCAGTGAATCTAAGAACTATGAATGTGAGGAATCCATGCCCATATAACATTCCCCCACTAAATCTAAAAACTAATATAAGTTTCATATATTAAATGGGTGTGGAGAACATGTATCCAAAACATACCCACACTAAATATGAAAATTGTACCAAGTGTGGTGAACATGCCTCTATGATATTCCCCCACTAATATCCCCCTTTTTAAGGTGATGTAAATTTATGAAATGGTAGTTACCTCACCTCAAAAGGATAATTCAATAGTATAATTTGTGAATGTAACCATGTATCATATAGAAGTAACATATCTAGGTAGATATAGCATTGAAACACATAAAACCAATGTGAACACATGTATGCCTAAAATGCATGATAAGAATCATGGAAATATATAGATAGTAACATTACCATATCAATATTAAAATAAGCACACACACAAGAGCACTCAAAATCAATTCAAAAGGTAATGGTCTAAAGAGACTATAAACAAGGGACATGTTCAAATGTTGCACAATCAAAGGGACATGACTTAGTCAAATGTGCACAAAATCAAGGATGACATATTCAAATGTCCATACAAAAAAAAATGGCATGTGTACATGTCAAATAATACATTGGCACATGGGCTAAAATTAAAGGAGCATATTCATATGCCCAAAAAATTAAGACAATTGCAAGGCAATGCAATCAAGGAAGTGCATAAAGTAAACCATAGGCAACTAACATAAACATGTCACAATATCCCATGGATCAAATTTGTTAGGTAAAAAATGTGAAGTGTATATCATATCAAGTACCCTATGTAAGATATAATCATGGATAAAGGCCTGTGTAAGTATATATGTAAGCTCAAACATGATAATGAAATGTGAACATCAAACCATATAACCTTCGTGTATCAAGATCAAAGAATTGGATGACCCCAATATCTACATGACATGAGTAGAGGGAAGGCCCAACATCTAAAATATTAATATATAATGTATTTGTTTATTCTTGTATCACACTCAAGTTGACATGTGTCATACATATGTATGTAGGAGTAACTAAATATGTCATCCATCAACATGGAACTCATATATAAATGCCAAGGAGCCAACAAATTATATAGATGCCAAAAATGTTTTTGGATTTTTGAATGTTTTTTATTTTTTTGGTATTTTGGGAATTTTTGAAGAGACTACTCTATGATCTCATCCAATGGAAAGTCATAGGTATTTCTTTTCTTGGTGGCTAAAAACCCTAAGTTGGATCTTTTACATTGTTTGCATCATGATTGGTTGGTTGAAAAGGTACATAACATGTTCCTCATTATATTTTTCATGTGTAGTAGAATATATATTAATTTGCCTTCATGAATAAAGGAAATACCTTGCTGATTTAGATCAATTTTCACATCTGCTTGGTACAACCAAAGAGTTCCTAATATAAGTGCATATGGAGATGTGATAGGCATAACCCAAACCTAGGTTTGAATTACTTTAAAATCACAAACAATTGGTATTATTATGTTTCCCAAGGAGTCTTTCCAACCTCTTTTATTTTAGAAGTTTTTTAGATCAAAGCCAATTTATTTTAAACATCTTACGTTACAAGCAATTTTTATTTATGTAGAAATAATATGGTTATGCCAAATTAAGCACCACCCATATATAAGGTATTTTTTTAATTTTTCTGGCATGGATGCTTTTTATGTTGTTTACTTTGAGATTATCACATAAGATATGGACTTTAGATTTCCCCCCTATTAAGTAACATTTGAAAATTGGTCATATAAATATTATGAATGCCATATTTTTGTTCATAATGTTCCTTAGGTAAGTTATCTCCTTCTTTTGTGTGAGGTATAAAAATTTTGTATTTGGATGGAGATATGTTAAATTCCATAGAATGAGTAATTATGAAGAAAGCATATCTATTCACATCATTATATAAATTGGTAAATAATCATATTGTTTATGTAATGTTATTTATTTTAGTGGGGAAAGAAGGCCTATACCAAATATAAATTGCAATTCCAAATCTAAGGGTCTAAATGTTAGCTCATATGAAGTATTTTTGAATCGAATAGTATAATCTTGAAGGGATTCATCATCACATTGTTTAAAATTATGAAACTATTCAAATGTAAGTTTTATCACCTTATGGATATTTAAAGCCATGAATAATGCATCTTCTAATTGTAAAAAAGTGGTTAAGGATCTTTTTGGTAGGCTATATAGTCATTTGTGATCTTCAACAAAAAATGCTCGTATGCAATACTTTTAACAATAGTTTTTCATCTTATTTCCATTGACCAAAAGAATGTACATAGCTAATCATGTGGTCTAATGGGTCTTTATGTCTCAAAAAGGAGGTAAATATAGTAATTCAAAATGTTTTGGATAAGGATATTTAAGTATACATTTTTTAAGAGGTTGATTATTTAATAAGGTTACATATGCATTATCATTATGGAAATCCATTTGTATTTAAAGTATAGAAACTTAATTTTGAAGATCCAAAATAGTGGTCATCATAGAAATTAGATATTATATGGGGATAGTGGTGTTTTTCATGGGTGTTATCATTGGTTCCAACCTTCCACCTTTTTTTAATTTAGGCATATGAGTCACCATCCTCATGTATAATAAGTGCAAGTTCATGATCTCTAAATTTAAGACATTTTGGTAATGGTATATTTAGTATATCATTTGAATATCTTGTATCATTTGATGAATTTATTTTGTTTTCCTTTGGTATAGGTATAACAATTTTATCTTGGAAAAACTTTGGTAATCACATCTTTTTTGATATAGAATTTTTTTTAAATGAAGGTAAGAAAAAAACGTCACCCTTGAATATAGGGATATTATTTGGGAACATAGCAATTTTTAGGGGTTTAATTATTTTTATTGAATATATGTCCCCCTTATTAGTTATTTGTAAATCAACCATAATATCTTTATCTAGTTCTCATAATTTTTTATGGTCAAATGAAGGAACTTCCTAGTCATATGTACCCACTATTTTGGTAAAATATACATGTTTAGTTGACTTGAATGGTTGGTAACTCAAGGATGTTTTTGAAAACCCCAACCCTTGACTATTTGTATTATTATGTTGAAAATATATAAGGTGGGTTATACCTTTTTCATGTTTTCCCAATCCTTGGCCTTAGTATACATACTTTTACAAGAAAAAAATGCCAAAATCGTATAATGGTGGTTTAGGAAGAATGGATAAAGTATTTTTATCTTCTTTAAGATGGATCAACACATCTCTTGAAATGGTGGGATCATACACCTAACTAGAGGGATAACAACTACCACCATTCAAGGCTTTTATATTACATGCTTTAGCACTTGTAAGGATGTAAGAGTAGTCAATTTTAATTCCCTCCTTAGTGAGATTTGGATAGTTACATAATAGTAGTCATTAAATTAATCAATATCATCCATGATAAGAGAAATGAAAAACATAAAGGTTATAATAAATTAGGTAATAAACATATGGTATGCTTAGGCAGAATGGCATTCACAGATTGGGTTCACCAAATGTTTAACCATAAATTAATCTAGGTGATCTTATTTTTAGCCCTACATTTAATTAAATGAGTAAATAAAAATGAAATGACACAAGGGTGATAATCATATCTATAATAGTCCAATTGAATGTTAAAATCAGATATAAGCATACATAGAATTTATTATGTTGAATATAGACTAAATATGAAAATTACAACTAAGATATGTATGGAAATTACAAGCAATATACATAGTAGATTATGATGTTGAGATAGTGTTGGATATATAATAGGTAGGAATAATTCTAGAAGATATTTCTAAAACATTCATTAGATTCTAGATCAGATGCTTTTAGAGCTCAGGACACTAATGTTAGCCTAGGACATTTACGTCAACACTATTATTTAGGTTTGATGTAAGTGTACATTATGAAATACATATTATAAAAACATGTAACCACTTTGATGCTTTTAAGTTTTTCTTCACCTTCACTTTGGTGAATTTAAATCTAGGTCATGGACTATCATTCCTTATGAAATGGCAAAACCCTAGTTCTTTATCTTCATAGTGACCTTTGGGGGAAAATGGGTTAGTGGGCACATAGTGTCAAGTTAACTCCAAATACCCTACTATCATTGGTAACTACTTACATATACAATACTCTAGAAGAGGGCCTCAAACTTATGTATTTCTCTCCTATGTGTTGGCTTATGTGTGAATCATACAATATGTGAAAATCAATTATAATATTGACCTAGTTTGTGACTTAGAAAATCAAGCTCTTGGGCTACTTTTTTAGTAGTTCAGACATGTATATGTGTTGTACTTATGACTAGTGTGGAAATATAGAAGCTTTGTTTAATTGAATGTTTGATAGAGTGATTTTGATAAGTTGCCTTGGTCTTTTTGGTCTTGTTGCTAGGTCTTGTAGGTGAGAATGAATGAAAGTTGATCTTATATTTATATCAATATCTTTAGAGTAATAACTCAAATTAAAACACTATACCTACCATTAGGATACATTTAATTTGTAAATTAGATGACTTTATGTCACTAGACCCTTACACAAGGTTAGGATAGTAATGTTGATTCTAGTGTCTATCCTAAATGTTAGTGTTCAAAGAGTAGTAAAGTACGTACAGGCTTAAAACTTGTAAATGTGGAATATACATAAATTTTAAGCATTATAGGAAAAATATAATACCTAGGTCATCAATATAAGGCTGGTTAGACAAAGATATATAGTCTAATGGGCACAAGGTAGATCAAATTATAAACTTGAAAAAGTAAGAAAAGTCTAAAACTAAGTGGAATAACCAAGGTCTAATTTTGCCAAGTGTAAAAGACTGAGGTGTTATATAATCCATAAATATCATATATAGTATTAATATATTGGTGGTGTCTTCCTACCAAATAATGGCTAGTTGCACAAATTAAAATTCACCTAATAGGTCATACTACATGTTTTTTGAAGTCCCATTTGAATGAATTTAAAAATGATCACTTTAAAGCCACATTTTCTATCCATTTATTCACTAGAGAATCACATGATTAAAAATCACTAGGAAATATAAATACACATTGACATGAAATCACATATTATTCCCAATTCAAAGTCCACATAGCCCAAGTAACCCTGAGCTAAGTATGAATACACCTCCAAGGTTATAGTTCATTGTTGAAGTAATTTGATCACACTAGGATCATACAAGCATATATCACTACATAAGTAGTTCACACACACCACCATAGCATGGGATAATTAAATAGAGTTTGCTCCTTATTTAGAGTGTTGGTATGTAGGCACCACTCAACACAATAGAGTGTTGAGCTCAAGCACAAATTTATCCCCTAACCCATTTTTCTCCCTTCACTATATTGATCTCATTATGTCCTTAAGTTAGAGTTTAAAGTGAAGAAGCTATACATTAGTTTTAATAATAGATTGAATAATCCCACATAGTCACACAGGACCTACATGTGAAAGCACACCTATTATATTTTACATAGAAAAAAACCCTACCAGACTCCAGCATGCTATATAGACACTGATGTAGGTTAGCCTTGTCTTAATAGTGGGGACTTATCTCAAAGTAAAGTAAAACCTTCTTCCTAATTCACAACAAGATCATTCAGCCTTGTAGTCAGCTTCATGATGCCTATCATGATCCTACATACCTAGTTTGGCTAAGTTACTTATTTCTATGTATTTCCTCTTTTAGGATATTTCTAAAAATAGTAAGTTAAAAATTAATATATATGTGATTTATTGTGTATCTTTATGTGATTTATTGTGTATCTTATATATTCTAATTTTACTCTATTATTTTTCTAATTAATATTAAAACTCTCTTAATCTCCAAATTTTGATAAAAAAATGTTGGTGAACCTATCTATTGATTGAATATTTCAAAACCCTAACCATTCATGTTGCTAAGGTTTATTTCCTTCTTTTATTGTATCCAATTATTATATTAGGGATTTTATATTTAGTAATTTTTTTGATAGTTGAAATATTCCAAATTTCTATTTCATATTTTTAGCAATCTCAGAAAGTTATTTATACTTCTCTTAGAAGTGTTAGATCAAATATTACTCAAGTTGAGAATTTCCAAATTTTAGTTCATAACACCATAATGGTAGAATTAGTTAGTATATTTAATGGCACAAATAAAATACAATTAAATGGATACCTCATAAAGAATAAAGATATGCAAGATGTGTTTATAACAATTATTAGAGAGGAAATGGAGAAAGCATCTAAAGGCCAATCCTATGATTCTTAAACTACTATGGGGTATTTACTTTTTTATACACTATTAAATACAAATTTGTACCCCCATATACTATGGTGTAAACCCAAGGGTTTCAATAAGTCAATATTTCAATTCCTATTCAACTATTTGTGACACTATTATTATTTAGGACACATTTTATTCCTAATGCACAATCCATTATGTAGACTATTCTATCTCTACAAACTAAGATGTTGCAAATGGAACAAAGAGATTTAAAACCTAATTAATAAATTGATTCATACAATTTATCACATCCTCCATTGGCATAGCATATTTATCCATATCTTTTACCAACTAGTTTTGTGGCATTAAAGTTTACATTGTATGATGGAAAAGGTGACCCCAAATAACATTTGAGATAATTTAATGCATCATGTTTGGAATATGCATCTAAAAATAAATTAAGATTGTTTTATCTCTAAAAACTAAGGTGTTGAAAATGAACAAAGATATTTTCAACCTAATTAAGAACTTGATTCATATAATTTATTACATACTCCATTGGCATGGCATATTTCTCCATATCCTTTACCAATCAGTTTTTTTGAACTAAAGTTTACATTTGATGGTGGAAAAGGTGACCCCAAATAACATTTGATATAATTTAATGCATCATGTTTGGAATATGCATCAAATAATAAATTGTTGACCAATTTATTCCATAAAAGTTTGAAATAATATGCTCTAATATGGTTTTATGGTTTACCACATCAGTCAATTCATGTATTTAATCTTTTAGCATATTTGTTCTTTGCATATTTCTCAATCAACATCAATGAAAATATTGCATATGCTTAGATTGTTAATATCACATAAGAATCCAACAAGCCTATCATAGAATGTGTCTTAAGGTATTAGGCCATGTTATCTAAAATGAAAAATCCTATAGTAGATAAGGAATTGTAAGACATCTTCAGACAAAATTTACTTCCACCTCTATGTGAATCTATTATATTTAAGAAATTTTCATCATTCATGGATTTATGTCACAAATTTAAGGAAAGAGGGGTTAATTTTTTGGCCATGAATAATCTTAAGTATGCAACCAACCCAATTTCTAATTCTCATGGAAAGAATCTGAGTAAGCCACCATACAAGGTGAGACCAACTAAAAATAAGATTGATCAATAGGTAATAATGAATGTAGTTTCAGATCCTACTTTGTGTAATGTATTTTTATCTCTACCAAGGATATAGTTTACCAACTTACCAAAATCTCCTAAAAAGTGTTTCAAATTTTATTTTAATGTCATCTCATATCGTACTCTTCCATTAAATATGTTGATATGGTAAACCTATTTTAAAAGGATTTGAACATAATGTTTTTTGTGATTTTCATAGAGTATTAGGGTATAATACCAATAGATTCATCATTTTAAGACATAATATTCAATCATTTATAAATGATAACATCATTTATCTAAGGCCACCTACAAAATATACAAAGGCATAACTAAGTGATAGTCAAATAATGAATATATTCAGTGATCCTTTCCCTAAGCATACAATTCAAGAAACAACAGATAAAATAGAGGTAAAATACACATATAATGCACATATTTCAAATCCTCGTATAAAGGAATAACATCCTTTAAATGGAATCATTAGTTCATATCATATTTTAGTGCCATATAGACCTCTCATCACATTCACAGAGCATTAGATTTTTTATGATGATTTTGATATGCACTCTTTATTCATTTGACCTTACATTAATCATAAACCTATATATAATGTCATGGTTAATAATTTTTCAAGTGTGAATATGTGCATTATCACACTCTTCTCACATTTATAATACATATTTAAGGATATAATTCTAACATCAATAGTAATAAATGGATTCAATGGCCATGTTCAAAGTTCTATTGGGGAGATCACATTACCACTATAGGTTGGTCTAGCACATGTGGCCACAAAATTCATAGTAGCACCCAATGAAGGAGTATTTAACATGTTATTGGGACATCCATCGGTTAATCAAAATCATGTAGTTCATTTTATAGTACATAGATGTTTTAAATATATTTTTTATAATGGGGTCATCACAATTCATGGTATTCCCATATGAATATTCCCACCAACCAAAGGTAATTATTCTTACATGGTAGATTTTAGTTAAACAACCTAAAAATATTCAACCTAATTAGAGAATTAGGAATTAATTTTTTAACTTTCCAAGAATACCTATCCTTGAAAATCCACTAACTCAATGATTTGTCATAGATTTTAGAGAGCTAATCTCTACCTAGCACATCTTAGATTAATATTACAAAGCATTAAGAATGATCCACATAGAATACCAACACACTATTTTTACACTTCATGATGGGTTTTGAGGATTTTTAGAGTTCATCATGCTAAACAACATACACAACATGTTATAGATTATCATCATGATAATGGCACTTATGTTATAAATTCAAACCAATTTTTCATATTCCAAGTTGAGCCCAGTTATTTCATAGTCATATGATACTTCCCATTTGTGAGAGGTCGTACTACCTATGTTAGATACATGACCTATTTATTGTGAGGATCTTGTGGGATTAATTGGTTAGTATGTTCATTTTTCATTTTTAATATATTCAAAAAATATAAAAAATAGAATATTCTAAAATTTTCTAAAAACCATAACCTATGCATGCTATGTCTAGTTCATTTACATCAATTGGTTATGTGCTTAGTATATGAAATACTTCTATATATCTAGTTTTATATCAAACATGCTTCACAATTTTACTTGTGTGAGTTACATAACATATAGTTTATCACTTATAGATGCATTTTTAGGTGGTGATTTATCTCAGACCCATAAAATTCACACATACTAAACTGCTCTAACCCAAACGATCATGCACTACGCTACTATTTGATTCCACCAAACTTTTCTTAGTGAATATAGGCTCTAGTTTTTTTATATTCAAACTAGTCACAAGCCTTATACAACTTATTTATATCTTATAAATTTCACTAGGATCATCTTTTTACATAGGTTTTATTATTCTATGACTTTTTATTGTTACTACTTCAATATATTACATTGCATGATTATTAGCTCACTTACTTTCACATTGTTCTATTAATAGATTCTAAGTTATTGAATATCATGATGTTACATGTTACTTATGTGTATAAACTTCACTTATTCTTGCATGTTTTTCATGTTCACTATATTTATTCATGCCTTATGTGTATTCAACTTGTTTGGATTGTGAACATTTGAACATGTCCCTTATATGATGCCTTTGGATTTATTGTGTGTCTTATGTGTTTTTTCATGTACTCTTTGTGTGTGTGTGTGTGTGTGTGTGTGTGTGTGTGTGTGTGTGTGTGTGTGTGTGTGTGTGTGTGTGTGTGTGTGTGTGTGTGTGTGTGTGTGTGTGTGTGTGTGTGTGTGTGTGTCATAACCATGTCTCCTATTTTTTAGTTTTCTCAATTTTGTGATGCCATGATGGATATCATGCATCTTCCTAGCTTTTTGATGCCATTATGGATATCATACATCCTCCTTGATTTGCTTTATATCATTTTCAAATGCTCAATATATGATCATTGTTCACTACATGCTTAATTTATAACATCTATCTCAACATTACGCTATGTATGCATGTTTATAAATTAAAATCACATTACTATATTGATCAGTTTATCTATGATGATGCCACAATATTTAATGTATCATTATTACTCCATATTTCAATATTTTCTATAATATTCTTGAAAAAAAAATTAAGCCAAGCTATTGCATTGGCTTTACAACTCACCTTAAAAGAGGGGCATACATAGTGGTTTGTCTTAGAGACTAAGCTAAAACAACACACAACATAGATAAAAATTTATATATTTTACTCAGTTGATCATATTTTGTACCATAAATTTACTCAAAAAGTAGTTTTAGATAATCGCACTCCATTTAGACAAGGGCAAAGGTTGTCCATAATAGTATTTTGTCATCTAAAAGTTAAAAATAATAATTTTCATAATTCTCAAAATTACACTTATTCAATAGGTAATTTTTTAGTAACTAATCAGAGACAATTTTATTGTTGCTTACACAACATGCCCTAATTCCTTTAAAATTAGGGAACCTCTTTTTTTGCCTCTTAGTCCACTCCAACTTATACTCACTACTAGTTGGTCTTAACACTCTCAAGTTGCCTTGGTGTGTTGTCTTGGTTTGCATGTTTAATTGGGTCCTACAACTATGTTGTTGGAGAAATCACATATGTGTGAGAAATATTTAAAAAAAACACTTAGCATGAAAGTGAAGTCTTGGCCTCCCAATTTGCATTTGATAATCTTGTATGCTTAGCTCTCTTGAGTCACTCTATATAGCCTTTTTCAATTACGTGTTAAATCATTTAAACAAGATCACTCTTGATAAACCTGCTCCATCACAATAAACAAGCTCATGTGATAAAGTTCCATATTTTACACTTGGTCCTGAAATGAGTTTTTGAATCATTTATTACACTTAGAAAATATTATCAAAAACTTGTCTAAAAATTTGATTAGGTATATTATAGGTGTTTAAAAAATTGTAAGTTGTTATAACTAATCAAGCTTCCAACCCTCAATTTAGTCTTCAGGGTTCAAACTTACATGGTCATGTGTTAATTGGGCTTCTTGTGTTGATTTGGTCTTGTCAAAAAAATTATAAGTCCCCTAGACCTAATCAAACCTCAAAGTCTAATTAGTTCTAGGGTGGTCAAGTTATGGTCTTACAGTTGTAATTAGATAAATTTAATTGATTAGGTATAGGGGAGAGTTTATTTTTATTTTGTAATTTTAATTAGATGTTTTTATCTGATTAGGTCTTTATGTTTAGAAAGGTTTAGGTTTAGTGGTATGGATACTTTATCTTTGCTTAGGTCTATCAGCATTTTCATGGAGCAATCCTTTGGTAACTAGTGTTTAAACCTAGACTAGGTCTATTATCAATGCTTGAGTACCATCCTTTATTAATCATAAAATAGTCCCTGACTAGGTTGGTATACTTGTTTCCTTAGTCATTTAATGATAATTGATGGATAAACCCTAACTATATCTAGGTCCCCACCTTCAAAGTTTTTAAATTTTTATGTGGGGTTTAATCCCTGACTAGAATCACTTGCCCCTCTTTATAAGCATGTAGGGTTAATCAAAATTTTACATCTAACTACAATGTAAACATTTTGGTCAAAGCCCAATAGTTATAATCAATGGTTTATACCTTGATTAGGTCTAAACCCCCTTCACTTAAAAATTCAATGTTGATCAAGACTTAATATCCTAACTTTACCTAATGGGTTTTAAATTTTTGAAAAAGAGACATCCTTGTGCCTCCTAGAAGCCCGATTAGGTCTTGGAGGCCATTTTGAGCCCAAAATAGTTTTTTGGTATATTTTGTGCCTTGTCTGTCAAATTTTTAAACTATTGGTGATGCCAAAAATATCATTCTAACCCAGTCACAATGATGTTTTCATTTTTGTGCAATTTTAAATGTAGTAAAATTTGTTCACATTTTCATCTTTTGTTTGCTAAAAAGAGCTTTTAATTGTCAATTCTAATTTGATATTTTGTCTTTTTGTAGGCAAAATGTGAAAAGTGGCATAGCCTTTAGAGGGAAAGTGGAAGGAAAAATTTAAATATGGTTTTGGAGGGAAACTCGCTTTCCCTCTATTTTCCAATAATGTTATATATTTCTAGATGAGAGTCATTATAAGGGTTGGGTCTTTATTCTTCCTTGGAGAAATATTAGAGAAACCACTTCTTTTATGTTTTTTCAGTAAAATTTTTTCCTCTACCTCATTTCCCTATTATTATTATGTTAGTGATATTTATCCCTAACCAATTATAAACATTCAAACCTTTTTTTATTCAAGGATAATTCCATTATTCAAAGATGTGAAGATTTGATATCATTTTTTGTGCATGTAAATGGTGTTAGTTTTATTTTTCTTCTCACTTTCTTGACCCTCAAACTTTCTCATCAACTTCGTTGGTGGTTATGCACATGTTTGCCTAGTGAGAGATTGATTTTGTGGACATTTAAAATTGGGATAAATGACTTGGATGCATGATAAAAATATTTTTATTCTCTTTTCCCTTTCTCTTTTATCATTATTATCTCTTTATTAGCTAGGGTTAGACTAGGGTTTGAATGCAATATGTTTCTCTCATTCTATCTTGACTACAAGATCTTTTCCATTATCATTATCGCATTGTTGAATATGCATATAATGGAATGAATAAATATTAAAATTAGTGACACTTTATTTGATTAAAAATTTGTAAATTTTGACTTCTCTTTTCAAGCAAATCTAAAAATGCAAGTTTGTTTTGTTTTCTGAAATCCATCAAACATATGCATGAACAAGACTACGACACTTGCATTCTTTCTAATGTGTTAAAAAACCAAAACAAATTTAAAACTAAGTATAAATATTCTACACCTAAAATCCACTTGAATTGGAATAGTTATAGATAGACCAACTAGGTTAAACCTTGGGGAGACCTTATGGGCCTTCTTTTAAGAGAGGCTAGACAAGCAACTGTCCACACCTGATCTGGTGTGTTAAACAACCCATCAATAGATTGACACTATAAGGAGGGTCATATTAGGAATATTTTATACTTATAATTTGTTTTGGGTCTTTTGGATTATCCTTTACACTTTCCCCATCCTATTACATTCTTGAAATGCACATCAACTAGAAGGCACTAGGAGGGCCTAGACTAGAATTAATGGAAACTTTAAACTTTATATTTTAAAGATGTTGCCTAGAATGACATTATAGGTTTTAATACTATAAAATTGAAAATATAAACCCACCAATTACTTTTTCTTGGCTTGGTGGGGGTGGTTTCCCTATGATTAATCCAGGGCCTACTCATCACTTGCCTAAGAATTTTGATAAATTATGTCCTAAATACACACATGATGGGACTCAAAATAATAAAGAACACATTTATGCATTCAAGGATGCCATTATTTAAACTCAAATCCAACATGAATATGTTGCCTATTATTTATTTCCTTAATATTTGGATGAGGTTACGTAGGGTGGTACCTCAATTTTCCAAATGAATGTAATAACTCATGGGCTACCTTTGAAAATTAATTTTTTAGCCATTTAGCATGTCCACCAGATTTTTTGCCCTATACTATCAATTTTATACATATCGTAGGGAGCCTAGTGAAACCATAAGTGCATTCAATGTTCACATTCATCAGCTATATAAGAGTTTGAAATACATATTCTTACAAATAAAAGTGTTTGGTATTGAAATATATCTTAAATGTTGGATCCCTTGACTTCCATGCTTATCCAGAGGACTCCATCCACTCTCACATCTTTGGCATTGACTTATCTAGAAGCCCTAACCATTAAACAACAAAAAATGTTGCATGGTTATTGTGCTGACCCATTTTATTCATTTGGACTTCTAGGTGTTTACACCCAAAATCCTTCAACTTACTTGCCTAAAAGTCAACCCATGGACCAATTTTCACCTTATAATCAAACATTACCTTAATCATACAACCAACCAAATCTCCATGTGACTAATGAGAACCCTAATAGTACATCTAATTAATGAAACTATGTTAATTTAGAATTTAATTAGAAAGTTAGTTTACCTTATATTAGTGATCAAGCATATTTTAGTGTTGTTGTTAATCAAGTGTCATTTGTTGTATAAAACTCTCACAAAGTAAAGCATGGGTTGACCTACAAGATCGTGTTTCTATGTTCACAATTTGGTGTCTATGTGTGTAGAAATGCGATAAGTATTAAAGTGTCATGTTGATTGAGAATGTTTCATTTTATAGGTAAAAACTAGTCCAAAAGAGTAGTGATGAGGATGAGTTTAATTATGAAATAGAATCTATTATTTTAGGGGAGTGCATGGATGAAAATTAGAGTAGCAACAAGTTGCCTACACAATAAAGTAAGTTAGAAACTTCATGTAATCAACCTGAAGATGAAATAGAATAATTAGAGTATCTACATGAATAATATGTATTCTATGCATCTGAAATAAGTCTATCATAAGTTTGTTAGTGTAGGCATTTTCCCACCTAGTGGTTTTACCTACACATCTTTTCATCTTACTTAGGTTAGTTAATTAAGTCATTAGGGGTCATTTACCTTTAAGTGGGTTCTAATTGTGAATTTGAGTTTTACCTTTTTGGTGACCTAATTTTACTCTATGTGTACTTTCTTCTTTTAAGTTGGTTAATGCAAACATTTCTTTTGTAGAATTTTATTGTTTTGGAGTTCTCATTTTGCCTCTATAAGAATTCAACATTACTACATGCTCGTTGTTCAAAGATCTTGATGAACTCTAACATGGTACCAGAGCTTTCTTAATGTCTCATGTATTTGTATGCTTTAGCATGATCCTTCTACATTCACCATTATTGGTTTTTCTTTTGTAAGATTGTGTTTTTGACCCTAAAGGTGTGATTCTTATCTACCTCAAAAGTCATGTCAAATGACCTTAGATCAAAAATATAGTTACATATTTCTTGTGGGTTTTTTGAGATATCAAATGGGTCTCTCTTAGATTTTTAAGAAATTTCATGGATTTATGGCCACTTTTTTTTACCTTGGAATTGATTCTTATCTACCTTGAAACTCATGTAAAAATGCCATTTATGAAAAATTTACCTACATATTTTTTGTGGGTTTTTTTAGATCTCAGATGGGTCTCTCTTAGTTTTTTGATAAAGTTCATAGATTTTCTAGAAATCAGATTTTCTTCTTATTGGTTAGATGTTTGTACGGATGAGTAGAAAACCCTACAAAACCAAAATTCTAGTGACTTAAGCAACAGAATCACAACCTTGACAACTTGGAAGTAATCAAACTTCACAACCTTGACAACTTGGAAGTAATGAGACTTCACAACCCTAATAACTTGCTTGGAGAAGTAATCAAACTTTTGAAATCAGACAACTTGCTTGGAGAAGGAATCAAACTTTTAACCCCTGACTACTTGCATGTAAATCAGTTACATTTTTCTAAAAGTCTAAAGTAGAAGATATTCAAAAACCTAAGTTTTAGTTATTTAAAACCCCAAAGTAAAAGTTGTTGCAAAGTCCAAAGTCACAGTTGTTGGAAATCCTGAGTTACAGTTGTTAGAAACCTTTGTTAGGGTGTGGAGCTAAAAGCTTCAACTATTTGCAAACACGAAGGAAAGGTTGCTGAAGAACTAGAAGAATCGGTGTCGACAGCATGACCGACATCGGTCAGATGCAGTGCAGAAGGCAATTGGCGACGGCAGCTAGTCAGCTGACGTCGATAGCACTAGGCAAGCAGGGACCGGCGTCGGTCACGTGTGTGTTCTAGAACTGCTATTGATGAACAGTCAGTTAAGTGAAGCGAGTGCTTGCATGTCAAATGACTAATTATAGTCACGAGATGCGTGTCTAATTATTGTAGTTAGATTTATATTTTTGTAACCATGGGATTTTATTTAAAGACCCATGAGGCATGTATTGTAATTACCAAGAAGGCAAGTAAAAGCATTGAAGCAAGCAAGGTCAAGGAGATCTACAGGTGTAAGGTCAAGAAGATCAGCTGAATTATTCAAGGAGGGATAATAACTCAGGCTATAGAGTTGTTGTGTTGAGCAAGAGAGAGAGGGAAGAAGGTCTTGAGGTGTGGCAAGCCTTTGAGGTGGAGGAAGAAGTGGCATCTTCCTTATTGTATTTTCTTCTAGTAATATCTAATATAAGAGTGTGTATTGTCTCTCAAATTCTTTACTGTCTCAAGTTTCTAGTTACTTTATCATTTTGGTATAATTTCGTGTTTAATTGCTTATAAGAAAGTAATCAATTGTGCTTCCATTGGATAAGGGGTCACCTAACAGTTGGTATTAGAGCTACAGTTTGCAGGAAGTAGGTTATTTTTTGATTATAGGTCATTCATAGGGTTTTCTGATTGAGTGGGAGTTCAGCAATGGTAGAAGAAAGTAAGCTATGAATGAATAAGTTTAACAGCGAGAACTATCAACACTGGAGGATGTAGATTGAGGATTATCTATATCAGAAGGATCTATACTTACCATTGGGTGGGGTTGCATGCAAGCCCACAGATATGAAGGATGAAGAATGGAGTGTTCTTGATCGGAAGGCTCTCAATTCCATAAGGTTGAGCCTTGCATCATCTATGATTTCTAGCTTATCACAGTGCAAGACAACGAAAGAGTTGATAAAGTCCTTGGCGAATTTATACGAAAAGCCCTCGACTTCTAATAAGGTATATCTTATGAAGTAGCTATTTACTTTGCAAATGCAGGAAGGTGGATCGGTACATACTCATCTCAGTGATTTCCATGGTTTGGTAAACCAATTAGCGTCAGTCAATATTGTTTTTGATGATGAGGTAAAGGCTCTCTTGATTTTATGTTCTTTGCTTGAAAGTTGGGATGGTTTGGTTATGGCAGTAAGTAATTCTGCATCTGCTTTTAAAATCTTAAAATTTGATGATGTTGTGAGTGTGATCTTGAATGAAAAAATACGCAGGAGAAGCACAGGTGAATCATCAGGTAATGCTCTAAGTGTAGAAAGCAAGGGAAGGCAAAGGGAGAAGGTTGAGCAAGGGAAATCAAGGTCGGGAAGGAGATCCGAGTCCAAAGGTGTTACCTACTGGTTTTGTGGAAAGAAAGGACATACAAAGGAGTGTTGGTTGAGAGATAAAGAGAATCAACATGCAGGTATTAAAGAAGCAAAGGATGCAAATATTGTGGTACAAGATGCTCTCATACTTTCTTTGGATAGTCAGGTAGGATCATGGATTTTAGATTCTAGTTCATCTTTTCATGCATCCCCAAACAGAGATTTGTTCCATGAGTATGAACAAGGAGACTTTGGAGTGCTTTATTTAGGGGATGGTACACCTTGTCAGATAGTTGGCAAAGGGAAAGTGCAGCTGAGATTGTAGATTGACACCACATGGGTGTTGAAGGAGGTCATGCATGTTCCAATTCTGAAGCAGAGTTTAATTTCTATTGGAAGGTTGGGTGATGAGGGATGCACAATAACCCTCACAGCAGACTCTTAGAAGGTTACCAAAGGTGCACTTGTTCTAGCAAGAGGTAAGAAAGTAGATACTCTTTATCTGTCTACTTGTATTGCTGATTCTACTTCTGGTTTATCTACTTCAGCTATAGATTTGAAGATGTGGCTTAATAGGCTTGGTCACATGAATAAGAAGGGAATGGACGTTCTTGATTCAAAAGGTATGTGTTCAGATTCAAAAAGCATAGATAGAGTTCATTGCAGAAAAAGGAAATTTGATGCTTTTGACAGGAATAAAAAAGCCTTAGTGTTTATGGAGGAGATGAAAGATAGAGATCAGTCACAGGGGCTGAATAAATTTGAGCAAGGCAGCATGGATAGAGGTTTGATCCAAGATGAGCTCACGGATGAAAAATTCATCACTTGCAAAAAAACAAAGGTACCGATGTCGATGCTCCCATGGCACCGACGTTGGCCAAATAGAAATTGACATCAGTCATGTCCAGACCAGCAGGGTCGGTAGGTCGGGCAGGAGAAGTCTGACGTTGGTCATCAGGACCGACGTCGGTAGGGGGGACACCGGTGTCAGCTAGGGAAATGACGTCGACAGTCAGGGTTAGTGCAGGGAACTGACATCGGTCGGAAGCAGACTGAGAGATGGCCAAGATTGGTCACTGGAACGGATGATGGGTGGACAGTTAGCTGTCAAGGAGTCTCAAACACCCATATGGAGGTCATAAATGGTATGTGAACCTCATATTCATTGTTCACCTTCTTTATATTGCTTATTGATAGTCAAGAACTAGGAAGATGGAAGAAGCAATGTAGGTAGAATCCAAAAATAGTGGGAGCTTCACATGGATGAAGAGTGTGAGTCCTTGGAGTAGAACCAAATAGGTATTTATTGGTAGAGTTGTTAGCTAGAAGAAAGCATTGGATAGAGGGATGGATTCCCATATTAGAGAAGAGAGTGAATGGACACGTGAGACAGAAGGCTATGGTATATGGTCTTGATTAGGCTGTAGATAATGGAGGTTTGACCATTGTATTTTATCTTTACCAGGTTGGATAATATTAGCTACATTATCCTGTTACTGTATTGTGTTAATTGTTGCAGGGTTTCATATACAGGGAGTTTTCTGAGCTAAGGGTAGAGTTGGCTCAGAAGTATGTCATGAAAAATTTGGGAGCAGCAAAATTCTTGTGGCATAAGTGACAGGTATAGCATCACAGGTTTGCGTGGTGGTTGGTCTTCAAGAGTGACTTTGAAGAGGGATACAGAGCCAAAAGAACAAAATAGATGGTGTACAGGTATAGGTACAGTAGCAGTTGTTTATCTCCAAGTGAGAGATTGTTAGGGTGTGGAGCTAAAAGCTTTAACTATTTGCAGACACAAAGGAAAGGTTGCTGAAGAACCAGAAGAACCGACATCGACAGCATGACCGATGTCAATCAGATGTAGTGTAGAAGGCAATTGGCGACGGCAACTAGTCGGCTAACGTCGGCAGCACCAGGCAAGCAGGGATCGGCATCGATCGCCTATGTGTTCCAGAACTGCTGTTGATGAACAGTCAGTTAAGTGAAGTGAGTGTTTGCATGTCAAATGACTAATTATAGTCATGAGCTATGTGTCTAATTATTGTAGTTAGATTTATATTTTTGTAACCATGGGATTCTATTTAAAGACCCATGAGGCATGTATTGTAATTACCAAGAAGGCAAGTAAAATCATTGAAGCAAGCACGGTCAAGGAGATCTACAGGTGTAAGGTCAAGGAGATCAGCTGAAGCATTCAAGGAGGGATAATAACTCAGGCTATAGAGTTGTGTTGAGCAAGAGAGAGAGGGAAGAAGGTCTTGAGGTGTGGCAAGCCTTTGAGGTGGAGGAAGAAGTGGCATCTTCCTTATTGTATTTTCTTCTAGTAATATCTAATACAAGAGTGTGTATTGTCTCTCAAATTCTTTGTTATCTCAATTTTCTAGTTAATTTATCATTCTGGTATAATTCTGTGTTTAATTGCTTATAAGAGAGTAATCAATTGTGCTTCCATTGGATAAGGGGTCACCTAACAACCTTGAAGTAGAAGTTGTTGAAAATCTTGAAGTAGCAATGGTTGAAAAACTTGAGTTGTAGTTGTTAGAAACCCTAAAGTAAAAATTGTTCAAAACCCTAGGTAAGTAAAGCTTCTTTGCAACTCCAATCAAGTAATGCAACTTCAAAACCCTGAACAAGTAAAGCAAGTTAGAAAACCCGAGTAAGTTCAAAAAACCCTGAGTGACATTCAGGAGGTTGTCGAATTTCAATTGAAAGGTAATGAAGAAATAGATTTAATTTTTTTCCATTTTTGGATTTTTGGATTAAAAAATTTTAAAAAAAAATTTGGAAAGGGTTTAGGAATATGTGGGAGTAAGAACTTATAAGTGTCATAACTTTCAATCTGTAGCTTTATTTTGGGTGCTATTTCTTTTAAAGGTGCATAGTTTTTTAAGCTCTATGCATTGGTGGTATTGTTTTTAGTTTTTTTATACATCTATTTTTTATGGTATAATGACTTAAATCTTACTTCATCCCTATTGTACTCTCTCTTAGATGTATTATCGATTGAATTCAATGTCCCTCTAGTTCTTTATACTTATGCACCTACTATTCAAGATGCATTTTTGGTTGAATCTAATGTATATATGAGTGTACTTATATTTAAAACATTTAGAGGGGGTCACTATTGATAGTTCTAAGGGGGTACTATGTTGTGTTATGCATTTTTTCTTTTTTTTCATTCTTCTTTACTTAATGAAACAATATTTAATTTTGAACTATGGATTCACTCTCTATTAGTCTACTTATACCATTTAATTATCATGAATGGAAACCTAGAATGGAAATCATCTTGAAATCCAAGGGTTACTATCAAATTATAATGGGCACTAAGATTGAACCTATTGATGTTGGAGTGAAAATCAAATGGTTTAACCATTTTGATAAATTCCATAGACTACTGTGTCTTTCTATCTCCCTAGATCTACTCTTTCACATTAAATCTACCAAAACACCTACTAAAGTGTGGGCGCAACTCACCAAGCTCTTTGGGGTGTAGGATGTGATGAGAGGAAACGAGTTGGAAAATGGGCTCACTAGATTGATCCTAGATGACTTTGACACTCTTCAAGACCTCTTCACCAAGTTTAAAATTTTGAGATTGTATTTGAAAACATGTGGAATTGATATTAAAGATGAGAAACTTGTTCTATCAATACTCTCTAAACTGGGTCCTAAATATTTTGTATTTGTGTCTACTTTACATGCCACTAAGAGTATTCTTGACACCGCATAAAAAATGCCATCTTTAGATACCTTTGTTGCCAACCTAATTTAGGAGCAAGATAATTTGATACAGATGGGCACATTGAAGTCATCTAAATCTCATGCACTACTTTCTAATAGAGATAAGGCTTCTAACAACAGAGAGAGAAAGCAAAGTAAGAAAAATGATGAGAAGGGTGAAAATATTTCCACCTGTAAATAAAAAAATAAGACCTCTTCTTTTAGTCATAAGCCTAAGAAAGATTGGATCAAATGTGGGAAATCTCAAGTAAGCTTGATGAGAGTAAATGTTTGAAGAAACAAATTGACCACCTTACTAACCTTCTTATGAAGAACAACATAGGTGTTCCAGATTCTATCAAACTATATTCATCAACCCATGAATCCACTAAGGCAAATGACTCTAGCAAAGAAAAAGCAAAAGAGAAAAATAAGGGGAAACATAAGGACAAAGCCTTAGTTATAATTCTACCTCTAACTCCTACATAGGTCATTGACTCTGGATCTTCACATCACATGGCCTCTTCATAGATTGAGTTTAGTTCCTTGGAACCACGTGACATGTCCTTTATACAATTGGGTGACAACACTTCTAAAAAGGTTTTCAAGAGAGGGTCTATTGAAGTGAGTGGTGGAACATTTAATAATAATTTAAGTGTGCCCTCACTCTCAACTAATCTCCTATTAGTCTACATGATTGCTCACCTTGGTTTGGACATGTGAGTTGAATTCACTCCAGATTCAGTGTACATCAAGGAGTTACATAGTGATGTTATTTTAGCTATGGGAATGGTTGATCATAAAAATTGGATATATATCTTCTCACACTTTTTTCCTGACTCTCCTTTAGATTCTTTAGATTCCTCTTTAAACTCACCTGTACCTATTGACAATTTTGAGCTTGAGATTTTTTATGATATTAACAACTCTTCTTCTACAAATGACTACAATAGTGAAGTGGACACACCTCCACTATCTCCATGTCACCTTATAGATATTCAAGAGTTAGTCCCTGACCCACCTACCTCTATTCTAGTTTTTAAATTATAGGGAAATGGTCTGTTGATCTAGGATACATTAGACATCTAGCAATCTATTCCATACTTATAGAGGATTCTACAAACTTTATTCCCTCAACTTCTACTGCACCATCTTGGCTTAGAAAAGTTGGACCATCTACCTCATAGTATGAGAATCATTCCTTTTGTAGGAATTACACCTTGATTGAAGATCCATTAGGCACTTGGTAGATAAACTCATTGTTTTAGGGTGAACCACTCTTCACTGCATCTACTTCTGATTCATAGTCACTTCAAAGCATTCCTCTTGGGGATATTAGGTGGCTACAATAAATTATAGACTTTAATGGGGACTTTTAGCCCTCTTCTCTTCTTTTATCTCTTTTTGGGAGGATTTTTATTCCTAAAAGTTTTCTCCTTTACCTAGTTTACGGGAGTTACGTTGTGTTTGGGTACTTCATCAGGCCTAGTTGTCAAGACCCAATTATTCTACCCACCTAAGCTACACTTCAGGGGGGTATTAGTGTAGGAATTTTCCCACCTAATGGTTTTACCTACACATATTTTTAGCTTACTTAGGTTAGTTTTTTAAGTCATTAGGGATCATTTACCTTTAAGTGGGTTCTAATTATGAATTAGAGTTTTACTTTTTTGGTGACCTAATTTCACCTCATATATACTTTCTTCTTCTTCTAAGTTGGTTAATATAAACATTTCCTTTGTGGAATTTTCTTGTTTTTTAAGATTTCATTCTACCTCTACAAGAATTTGACTTTATTACATGCTTGTTATTCATAGATCTTGGTGAATTCTAACAAAGTTATTTTTTTACATTCAAAAAGATTATTCAGGAAGATCAACAACTCATTTTTAGTAGTTTAAATCCCATTTTATCATTATAGATAGATGAATTAGAATAAAAAAACATTGAGTTTAGTTGTTCACATGAAGAAGAAGAGTTAAATGAGCTTAAAATTGAAGATATCTCATTTTAAGGTAGCCTTAATTTTGATCTAGTTGGCATAGATCTGAATGGTGCAGATAGGAGGGTTCTCTCCACTAAAGAGAAACATTTATACATTGTCATGGCCCAAGGGCAAGAGAAAAATATTCATAAATTACATTGTAAAGGAAATATTTCACACAAAAATATTACTATATTATTTTGAGAGTCTTTTTTCAAAGCACGTGAAAAGATTTATAGGCTTTTCACGAGTGGTTATGGGATGCAATCAACTTTCCTATAAAACCAACTTTATTGAAAAGAAAACTAATTAAAACATTAAAATAAAAACTAATTTGAAATAAAAAACTTTGGACCGTAAACCTAACAAACTCCCCCTTGCTCTAAAGGGGTATAAATGATGAAGATCTAGAGTTATGACTATGAATTCATTAATGAATCTCTACTATAGCTATAAGCTATCACATTGTACATCATGGTACTAATCAAACTATGGCTGATAAACATGATCATGGCCTACTCATCCCCTTTGACCATTTTACCTTACTATAGTAGAACCTAATCAAAGCCTATCTAATTACATCAACCTACTTAAGGTCCCACACAGGAACTTATCCAAGTGATCCTCCAGTACTCTATATGGCACATTTATTAAATGCCCAAAAATCACCAACATCACATGCATGCCTTTTCTCAACACTCAAAATACTATAAAATGTAATGCTATGTCATACAACCACTGATGACTAATCGAAGGCCACTATGCAATATCTTTCCCCTATCAGGTGAGAGGTGAGAAGTTATACATCATAAAAATAAATTCAAACTACTATGTCTACTCCATGTCATGAATATCAGTGATAAAAAGACAAAAATAGAACTAAAAGCAAAAAACATGAGCTAAATTTTTTTATCCCAATAGTGAACCCATACTCCAAGTGAATAGCAAATTGAAGTTGTAAAATTATCCTCCAACCTCTATGGATCTTCCAACCTCCAATTGGCTCTGTTTAGCCTATTAGATCTTTAGGGATTAGAAAATTGTAAAATGTAACACCATCATCATTGACAACATAAGTGGTGGTAAACATCATTACAATCTTAGTTTGATGTATATAATGCATTTGGATAAATTTTTCAAAGATAGGGTGTCAAATTCCATCGATAATGTACCCATACAATATTATGTTCAATACATTTGTCATAAAAATCACACAATGATGCTCAAAAATAGAAATTTGACCATTCTAATGTGTTTGAAATGTTAAAAACCATGAAGATCGCATGGTCACATGACCACCTTTTGACTACAAGAGTCATAAAAATGTTGTGATTACACCCTTATATCGCCAAAGTCATTTTACATAGCCTTTGAAAAAGGAATATTCTATTCAAAAAGCATATACCAAAAAGAAAATATTTTTCCAAAAGGGAGATTGGAACCCTTGACCTCTTTCTTACAAATATTTCCACAAAATAAGCCCTTTCAATTTCTCTAAAAGCATTCACAAGCCACAAAAATAGAATTTTATATATGAACCAGATTTTTTACTCTATGTGAATAAAAAAAATTACTTGGGTGTGGTAATTAATTCATCTAGAGTTGATTTTTCTAAGTAAATCTCAAATGCTTTGCTTTGATTATCTAGGACCCATTCAAACCTTATACTTCAAAAAAATATATCGCAAACTATACAAAAATGAAAAAATTATTTCCTTCAATGTTTTTCATAGACTTCCAATGCCATTATTGCTCTAGAAGAAATCTAAAATTGGTTTTCCATTACTCTAGGCTATACAAATCCATACTAGGTTGTATAATTCACAGATTTTCCACTATTTGACACTTTCACAAATAAATTTGATGAATTAAATCTAGTTTTTGAATGTTGAGGCACTGAGGGGGGTCGTACAAGTGCAGGTATGGCTTGAAAAACTCAAAAAAAATCCTAGCTAACATCTCAAGGCATTTGAATTCTATATTTGATGTTTTTATCAATATACACACAGGAAAAAACTAAGCAAATTTAATGTTAAAAAATGGAAGCCGTACTATCTTATACCAGAGATTTCCAAATTTGAAAAAAGGTCATACAAAGTCTATTTAGCAGAAAATAGGGTTTGAAAAATCAAATATGATCAAATTTTAGTCTTTAAAATCATTTTTTACTCTTGAAAACAAAATGATCTGAGCTTTGAAAAATGAAGGAAGAGCTTTCCAAGCACAAGGTTGTCCAACACAGGCTAATTCACTGATATTTACTCATAAGCCAAAGTAAAATATTTAAAAAATTAAATATTTTAATAATTTATCAAAAATCTTAACCTTAGACCAAAGTTACTAAGGCATACCTTATACCACATGTATTTTCTAGAATTGATTTCATGTGAGGCTTCTTTATGTTCCCATGAATAAATATTTTCACCTTACTTTCACCTGGATTCACTGTGTTCTCAATAACCACACTCTGATACAACTGATGGCGTAGGGGAAATAGAAAAATATTCATAAATTACATTGTAAAGGAAACATTTCACATAAAAATATTACTATATTATTTCAAGATTCTTTTTACAAAGCACATGAAAAGATTTATAGGCTTTTCATGAATGGTTACGAGATGCAACCAACTTTCCTGTAAAACCAACTTTATTAAAAAGCAAACTAATTAAAACATTAAAATAAAAACTAATTTAAAATAAAAGAATTTGGATCATAAACCCAACACATTGTTGATGATAGGTGGAAAGAGGATGAAAATCAGTATAATGGCCTTACATTTTCATATTTAAAACATTTAGAGCAGCTTGCTAAGAATGATTATATTAGTTCAACATTCTTCTTAGTTATAGATCTAATCAAATTTGAAATGAGAAATCATGAGCATGGTAACTTGATTGAAGAAATGAGACTAGTAGTATTCAGAGCTAAAAATACATTGATTCATTATAACTCTCCACATAATTCAGCCACTAATGATAAAATCATAAGGTTTTTGTGTTGGCAAGGGGTAGGTTTGGTGATATATGTAATTTTTTCTTTGCTTAGGCCTATCAACATTTTTTTAGCAAATTATTTGGTATTTGGGGATTAAACTCCAATTATGTGTTAACGGGGATCGAGTCCCATCTTTTGTTAATCAGGAAACATTTTGACTAGGTTAATGGACTTGTTCCCCTAGATATTCAATGATAATTGGAGGCTTAACCCCGATTGGGTTTAGTCCCCCACCTTTTGAATTTCTATAGTTTTATGTGGGGTTTAATCTTAACTATAACTACATGCCCCTTTCACCAAGCGCATAATGTTAATCAAGATTTTAAACCTAATTTTAACGTAAATGTTTTGACTAAAGCCCTATAGTTGTTATTGGGTGTCTAGACCCTAGTTAGGTTTAGACCCCTTTGATGTCAAAATTTAATGCTAATCAAGACTTGATCTCTTGATTAGGTATTGAATACACCCCAAACATTTAATATAATATTAATCAAAATTTCTAAGCTTGATTAGATAAGGGGCTTTAACTTTTGAAAAAAAAATGTATTTATGCCCTTAAAAGCTTAAATAGGTTTAGGAGGCCATTTTTATCCTGAGTAAGTTTTGAAGGATATATTGGGCCTCATTTTTTATTTTTTTGAATCATATGAGTCACTGGATAACTTTTTTACTTGGTCACAAACTTTGTGTAGCAGTAAAATTTGTTCACATTTTCATCTACTGCTTGCTAAAAATAGCTTTTAATTGTCAATTTTAATTTGTTATTTTATCTTTTTATAGGCAAAAGGTGAAAAGTGGCATGTCTTTTGGAGGGAAAGTGGAAGGAAAAATTCAATGATGGTTTTTGATGGAAACTCCATTTCCCTCCATTTTCCAATGATGTTATATATTTCCAAACAAGAGCAATTACAAGGGTTGGATCTTTATTCATCCTTGGATAAATATTAGACCAACCACTTCTTTTATGATTTTATAGTTTAATTTCTCCATCTTTCTCATTACCATGTTGTAATGCTACAAAATTTATGCATGAAAAAATTTAAATATTCATACATTGTGTTATTCAATGATATTTCCATTATTCAAAGATGTGAAGATTTGGTATTATTTTCTATGCATATAAATGTTGGTAATTATTTTAACATTTTTAGGAATAATTAGGGTTTTATTCTTAATTTAGTTAAATGGTATGGATTGATAAATTAGTAAATAATATATGGTAAATAATCTACTAATTTATGAAATTTATTGGTAATTAGAGCTTTTCTAAAAATAGTAATAAGAGGGAGAAAATAAGACTTAGCTTAAACTATGTTGATCTGACCAAGACAAGATCTGATATTCACTATGTAACCCTAGGACACTATCACAAATATGATTCTAACTTTCATTTTCTAATTAGATAGGAGTGCTAAAAGTGTACAAGAGTGGCATTGGCACTGTAGTCCTTGTCATGCATTATTGTCCTGAGGATTTGAGTTTTCTAGGTTTTGTTTGATAGGTCTGTGTGACCCTATCATTGAAGTTTTGATAGCTAGAAGTTTTTAGATCTCCATGTAGAGAAAATTTTATTTTTAAACCCTATCTTTTGTTTTAATTTGACCAATTTAGAATAAAAGAGGGGGGGATTAGTGTGTGTAAGATTCACTGGACATAGATCCACACCCCTTGTATGGGTGCATTGCCTACATACCAGTACTTCAAACAGGGAGCAAGCCATATGTAATTCTCCCTTAAAAAGTGCTTGGTGAAATTGTGATTTAAGAATGTAAGGAAATGCTAAATTAGGTGTGCTTGAGATGACTAGGGACTAGTGTAAGAATTCAAATAATCTAGAAATAGTATTGGATGGTTATATGTAGAGAATATAGAAATGTGATTGAGTAGTCTTGCTTATATTCTTGATTATTTTGTGATATTTTCCAACCCTTTCCAAATGATCTTTGAATGGGATTATATAAGGATCTATTGATCATGGATTGAATTTGCTCGTGTTAGGCTAACAAGGGTAAGGATGGATTGAAAGGAATTGATTATTTGGGATAGAAATTAACTTGGACAATAGTGTTGAAAGTATATAGGAGTGGCATTGGTACTATAAACCTAGTGTGGTGATATTATATTAAGTAGATAGGACCTATGGGGATGGATTGGCCATGAAAAGAGGGTTTTGGCTCAGTTGGGATCGAGTCTAAAAGGCTATGATGATTGGGAATTATTGAAAACAAGCCTAAGTGGGTCATGACAGAAAGAAAGAGGGACCTGTGGGTTGGATGTCATTAGTCATGCTCAAGTTACTAATTTTTGCATTTTATATGAATACATTTGCCCCACCTTTTATTCTAGTGATGTTAAAAATTGAAGTACTAAGATAAAAGAAAAATAGAAAGCATACATGAATTTACCTCCAAGGGTGAATCTCATGATGTTGGTTTGTGTGTAGAGAGAGCACACTATGAAGTGTGAGTTTACAAGAAAAACAAGAGTAGATCAGTTCTTACTAGATACACTATATCTAAAATAAGAATGTACAAATCTAGGTAAGAGAGAGAGGAAGATAAAGGAATGAATACAACTCATCGAGTACACAAACTAATATAAAACCTATTTTGATGTTGAGTAATGTTGGATGATGTACTAAAATTAATATCATGAACAGAGTTGCGTGCTCAATTCCCTAAAAAGTGGCTTAAGAATGCAAATGTTGGCCCTTTGGCTCCATCATCGCCTACTAAGTGAAGCTATATGGTCTTGTATGTGTTGATCAATGTTTGTATCATGTGTACAATCCATCTGAATATGTGGCTCAAGAATACAAAGGCTAGCTAGATCTTTGGCTCCATCATTACCCCATGAAGTGAAGCTATGAACTGATATCAGTATGAAATGTATGTCATATGAGATGGATCTTGAAGCCTATGAATGTAATATGATCTGATAATGTTGGCATGGATAATTGAATGTATGTTTGAAACTAGGCCACTCTTGGCCACTTTGAAAGGTGTAGATTAGGCTTATATGAAATCCATCCCAAAACTAAGAATCTAGCTTACATGGAAGCCACTTGGGAACTCAAGAATGTGGAGGTAGGCTTGTATGAAAGTCATTCCAAAATGATGTCAACCACTTGCAAATATAATAAGGCATGCAACTACTAAGAATGTCTAGATAATGTTGAACTAGGAAAGAAAAGAAACAAATTGTCATGCACATTGCCCCCAATCACTGATGTCTAGAACATGTATTTTGATCTGGAAGTTATACCAACTACCATATCTAAAACTAGAAGTGAGATCCATCATGTTACACATGATGTCCCCTATATCTAGTCTCTTTGAGAAAAAGGTGTATTAAAACTATTGATTCTAAACTCATCTAGTTGTGCAAATCTATAACTAAACCTACTTTTCTATTTACTTCCAGAAATTCTAGTTTTTTTATTTATATAAGAACACTACAATGGACAGTATCACCACTTGCACTGTAATCTAGTTTTGGCACTATTGTCTTAGGACAAATTTGATTACTATTCTAGATTCTTCACTATCTACCTTGTCTATTCTAACTAGTTTGATGTTTAGTTGTTGTTTTAAATGTTCTAAAACTATATTTTTTGGTTTATAGGAGCTCTAATCTCTATGACAAAACCCCTATTTATTTCCCCCTCTTCTGAGGGTAGGAATGGAGACCCTACAATGACTTCCCTCAAAATAAAGAGCCCTACAAGTATTTTATACTAGAAAATATATGATATAGCAATGATAATTGATAAGACATCTCAAGCTATAACATGGTTTGTATTAAGAGATTGTTAGATTAATAGGGGTATGCCTAGATAGATATAATAATGTATAAGCATGTGAAATGTACTAAACTAAAACTAAAAATTTTAGTTGTTAATTATTATTTGTTATGGAGGGATGGATCATGATGTCCATCATGGCATCCAAGAAGTAAGATAATGCATGATTTAGATCATGGCATTTGCAAACAATCAAAAGCAATTAAGAAATAAGCACACAAGGTAAGATGTAAGAAGTGTACAAGAGTGGCCAAGGGGCCAAATAAATAAGGGATATGGGCACATGTCACTCAAAATGGAAAGCAAGCATACAAGACATGTTCAAATTCCATATACACATACAGATGAAACAAGAAAGTTGGCATGAAATACATAATCACATAGAAGAGTAAAGGTGAAAGACATTGGCAAATTCCCTAAGGCACACACATGAATAAAATCAAAGGACATTGGAAAATGTCCTAAGGCACATACAAGAAACAAATAGGAACTGAGAAATACAAACAATCTAGATATGTAAAGCAAGAAAGGTAAGAATGTAATTATTAGAAATACAATCACATCTAACTAATCAAAGCAAGAGTGAAAGTATGTAAGACATGTTAGTACAAGACTAGGTATATGCAAATAAATACATAAGTGTTATATACTAGTGATTATTGATAGAGTAATTAATGTAAGCTACTACATAATGTAATCAACATGATAACTAGAGTGTGTAGTGTAGGAATGACATAACTTGGATGGTGTAGTCATGTAGAAGATGCCCCCAGTGGGTATGTATTCGATGCGTCTCTCAAATGTATAAGTAGGCTTCCCCCTCAATGGGTAGAGTGAATGAATCAAGAAGTTGGATGTCATTTCACACACTCAAAGAAGATCAAGTGAAGTATGGTGATGTAGATAAATTGACAAATAATAAACATAGAATGGTAAATGTAAGTCTAGTATTGTAGTAAAAATATAAAGCATGGATAATGCATACAATTGAAATGTTTTTTTTGTGTTTTGGAGTTATTTGTATGTTTTTTGATATTTGATAGTTTTAATTCCTTTTGAGTTTTTGATATTTCAGCTATGTAAAATCTTTCATAGGAAGCCTATATATAAGGGATTGAGAAGGAACGATGTACAAGAAATACTGAGAAACTATGTACTAGTAAACAAAAGAAACTATGAACAAGTAAGGCTAAGATATGATATTAACTGATGAGTCTCATGGGAGAATCCCTATCATGGTGTCCTATATCAAATAAAATAATCATGTGTGATTGTGAAGCATGAGGGAATGGCTGAAAATATGACTCTAAATTGTCAGTATCTTGGAAATCATAATAGCCTGTATTGTTCCAATCATCATTAATATTTTGATTTTGAACCAATGGAATGCTAGTGTTGAACTTTATTGTATCTAGATCTTTTCCTTTGATAAATTATGTCTATTAATGAATTTCCTTAGGATGATCAATAAATCATAAACCTTGGTGATAAACATTATTGATTGTGGAATAGGATTAGTGATGCCCTAAGCATGCTTGCCCAACCCTTGACCTTGATAATCAAATTATTGTAGATATTTTTGACCAAACCCATATTGATTTGAAAGTTGATCCTCATTCTAGATAGGTATATTTATATCTTTTTTGTGCTTTACCTATGCTTTTGGTAATATTTTGTTCTCTAATTTTGCTTTTTGATCCTTTTGTTGTTCTAAGTTATGATTTGGTAACCACTTTTGTACTATTTCTAAATTTGGCCCTTTATGAATATGTTCTTGTGCCACCATGGATCACTTTAATAATTTACCTATTATAGGGTCCTCATTAGTAATTATCTATTGTATATGTTTATTCAATTCCAAACATGAATCTGTGTGATGCTCATGCATTTTATGATATATGCAATAATATCTTGATATTCTCACTAGATGTAGAGGAGGTAGTTTGATCAAGTTATATTTAATAATTTCCTTTAGTATCTCACTTAAACTCTTATTTGATCATTGAATGATTTTTGAATCACTAGTTGTAGAGTTACTTTATTGTGATTTCTTGTTTTGATATGTAACATTGCTTGCAACCAATTGACTAGGTGAAGGTACCATATGCATGATTGACATTAGGGTGCCTTTGAGGATTTTGTATTATAATCTAATTTTCTAATGTTGTGATATTTTCATGTAATATTTGATACTTCACTTGTAAATCTAATATTAACTTGTTCATACTAGTGATTTGATCCCTTAGAGTCTCACAAGTGCAAACCTTAGTTGTTTTTGATTGAACATGTAAGCACATATGTTGAAGATATTTTGAAGAAGATATTGGATGAATGTATGCATTAGGAACAATAATATGAGTTGCCTCACCTTTTGGAGGGGTGATAGCATGGACTTGGTTAGAGGGAAAGTAGCTACCACCCTCTTGGGGGAGAGGAGGAAAAGTAAACTATTTCATGTGCATAAAATATGACATTGCAACTTGATAGGTCGTTTTTAGCTTGTGCAATGGATCCTCTAGGTATAAACCATGTATGTGGGATAAAATACATGAAAGTGGAGTTATAAGTTGTATAACAATATGTTTATAAAAATCATTGCACATGAGATATAACAAGCAAGGGATAGAGAGTATGAATTTCTACAAGAATGCATAAGAAACTTTTACATGTGCTATGATATGTCCAATATGTTTAGCAAAATAGAGTTGGAAATTATCCTGCATGAGAGAGAGTATGAAAAACAAATATTATAATCTTGTGCAATTTTAGCAACAAATTTTGTAATAGCATCTCTTATTATGAAAATTAAGCATGAAAGGGAAAGAATGAACCTTTACATTAAAATATGGTAAACTTTATCATTCATGTACATCATAGGACCAATGATGGTCTCCTTATTATTTGCAAGAAATGTAAGAAAAGTTTGTAAATAAGTGAGATCCATTTTTTAAATCTGATTTTAGGATGTAAGGTGATATCTCAAAAGTAGAAGGACCTAGTGCATGAAACTAGGGTTTGAAAGATAATTATTTGAATAATTTACTCTAAAATTTTGAATTTGAAAGTGAATTTTTGAGTTAGATATGAAAGTTAAAAATCATAGATTTATTGTAGAAAAAATGATTTAACAGGACCTAGTGTATGCAACTAGGGTTTTGAAAAATAAATGTTTTTGAAAATTACTATTGAATTTTGAAATTTGAAGTGAATTTCTGATTTTAATATGCTAGTAAAAAAAATCAAAAAATTATTAGAAAATTACTAAGAAAATATTAGGACCTAGTATGGGTAATTAGTGTTTGAAATAAAATTATTTTAAAATTACTACAAAATTTTAAAATTTAATGCTAATTTTTTATTTTATTATGTAGGTTAAAAATCCAAAAAATATAGGGAAAATCAATAGGAAAATTACCATAGGGTTATAGGGTTTCAGTTAAAGGGTCTAGATTGATAAATTAGTAAATAATATATGGTAAATAAGCTACTAATTTGTGAAATTTATTGGTATATAGAGCTTTTATAAAAATATTAATAAGAGCGAGAAAATAAGACTTAGCTTAAACTATGTTGATCTGACTGAGACAAGATTTGATATTCACTATGTAGGCCTAGGACACTATTGCAAAAAAGATTCTAAATTTTATTTTTTTATTGGATAGGAGCACTGAAAGTGGATAAGAGTGGACCTAGTGTTGTATTCCTTGTTCAATGTTGTTATCCTAAGGATCGGGGCTTTTTGAGTTTTTTTCAGTACGTCTATGTGACTCTATCTCTAAAGTTTTAGTGGCTAGAAATCTATAGAGCTCCCTGTAGAGCAGATTTTATTTTCAAACCCTATCTTCCATTATACTTTGACCAATTTGAATAAGAGGGGGGGTTAGTGTGTGTAATATTCAATGGACGTAGATCCACAACCCTTGTGTGGGAATATTGCCTACATACCAATACTCTGAAAAGGGATCAAGCAATATGTAATTCTCCCTTTGAAAGTGCTTGGTGCAATTGTGATATAAGAATGCAAGGAAATATCAAACTAGGTGTGATTGAGACTAGGGACTGGTGTAAAGATTCAAATAAGCTGGAAATAGTATTGGATGGTTGTATGCAGAGAATAGGGAAATGTGCTTGAGTAGTCTTGCTTGTGTCTTGCTTGCTTTGTGATATTTTCCAACCCTTTCCAAATGATCTTTGAATGGGATTGTATAGGGATCTATTGGTCATGGATTAAATTTTCTCATGTTAGCCTAACAAAGATAAGGATGGGAAACTAGAAGGAATTGATTGTTGGGGATAGAAATGAGCTTGTAAAATAGTGTCAAAAGTAGATAGGAGTGCATTGGTGCTATAGTTTCTAGTCTGGTGTTATTATCCTGAGTAGATGAGACCTAGGTGGATGGATTGGTCATGAAAAGAGGGTCCTGGCTCAGCTGTGATCAAGTTTAAAAGGCTACAAATGGCTAGGAATCAATGAAAACAAGCCTAAAAGTGTCATAAGAGCAAGCAAGAGGGACCTATGGGTTGGGTGTCATTATTCATGCTCAAGTTACCATTTTTTGCATTTTATATGACTATAGTATTGTTACTTTTATTCTCACCTTCTCAACCTTCAAACACTTACATTGGCTTCATTGGTGGTTGTGCACACACTTTTCTACTGAGAGATCAATTTCATAGATGTTTTCAACTGAGATGAATTATTTCAAAACATGATAACAGGCTTTTTATTCTTTTTTCCTTTCTCTTTTATCATTTTTCTCTTTTTTAGTTAGGATTAGAGTAGGGTTTAAATGTAATCTATTTATCTCATTCTATCTTGATTGCAAGATCTTTTTCATTATCATTATTACATAGTTGAATATGCATAGAATGAAATAAATTAATATTAAAATCAGTTGCACTTCATTTGATGAAAAATCCATAAATTTTGAATTCTCTTTTGGGGTAAATCAAAATGCAAGTTTGTTTTATTTCCTAAAATCCATTGAAAACTTGCATGAAAAATACTATGACACTTGTGTTCTCTTTATATCTACTAAATTACTAGAATAATGTTAAAACTAAGTTTAAATATTCCACACCAATAGGCCCCTTGAATTTAAATAGTTATACATAGACTAAGTAGGTCACTTAGTATGTTTTGACCCAATAATAATAGATCTTGAGGATACCCTATGGGCCTCTTTTTAGGAGAGGATGGAAGGATGACCATTTGTGGATAAGTTGGTTTATCGAACAACCCATCAACAAGTTTAAAGTTTTATACACATGTTTAGTATAATTTTTTTCAATTTGGGAGAAGTATGTGTGGCATGTGCTCTATAATTTACATAGTTTTTACTCAAAATCCACCTTATATGACTCATTCATAAGAATCATTATACTCAAATAACATATTTTAGGCATGTGTGCATCACATGATCACTTTCTTAATCAATGCTTTGTACTAGTTTCCATTTAATGAATGAGAGTTCATGTCATTCTCTATGTTGTATACACTAGACTTAGATCATGCCATTTTTCATTAGTGTTGAAATAGTTTTGTATTAGAAATGAATTTTATTCCATCTACACTGGTTTATTCACCTTTTTACACTAGTTTTGCACAAAAATTATCTATTAGAATTCATGCAGGTATTCCAAGATAATCTATTACCATGTGTATGTAATGATGGAGTCAAGTAAACCTTGAGTTATTAAGCACACTCTCCATTCAATAAGGATTGGGTAATGCATAATCTAGTCCAATTGTTTCAATAAAGAAGCCTCTAAATTCACCAATTTATCACCATAAGACATAATGGTTCACATACCCAAATAGGTGTATTCATTCCTTGTTATTTGATCTATAAGTTTATTATCTTTACTTTAATATTTTTATCCCAAGTAAGGACTAATTTATACATGTTTCATTGAAAGTTTACATGAAGCATAGTTTAGTAAAATAAAAAGAGTTATACATGAACTTATCTCTAAACTTATTTGATCTATAAGTTTATTATCTTTACTTTAATATTTTTATCCCAAGTAAGGACTATTCTTCATAGACAAGTTCATGTATAACTCTTTTCCTTTTACTTTAGTACTTTCACTTTGTTTCATCACTATAATAAAAGGTGGGAAACTATAGACACAAATTAAAATTTATTGCTAATATAATGCACTTATGATCATCTTTTTATACACATTTAACTCATGCTAAGTTCCATAGTCCTTGACCATCATTCCTTCACTTTTATGTGGATGACCTATTCCTTCAAGAAACTAATGATTACTAAATGTTATTATTATTCATTCAAAATATCCTAAGCTCATTCTTGGACTCATCCACACTTCCACCTTAGTTGTCTTTACTCCTTATATAAGGCTTATCTTTTAAGACAATCATGATTGTTGGTAGTGTCTGAATCTATTGGTTGTATCTTTCTACCAAATAATAGCTAGTTACTCACATTAAAATTCATGTAATGGGTCATCCTACATGTTTCACAAGTTACATTAAAATAAATTTCAAAATTATCACTATAAATCCACATTTTATATCAATTTGTTCACTAGAGGCTTATATGAATGAAAAGCACTTAGATATCAAACTGCATATAAAGAATAAATCACCTATTCTTTCAAATTTAGATTCCTTGTAGCCCAATAATCCTTAAGCTAAGTCTAAATACACCTCTAAGGTTATAAGTCATTTTTGAATCATTTAATCACACCAAGATAGCACCAACATATAACATTACACTAGTATTTCACACATAGCATTGTAGCATGGGATAACTACATGGAGTTTGATCCCTCTTCAAATTATTAATATGTAATCAACACTCAACACAATGGGGTTTTGAGGTGAACCACAAATTCATCCTCTAACCCCTTTTTTCCCTTTATGGTATTTGTATCCTTATGTCAGTGAGCTAGATTTTTAATTGAATAAGAATTTATACATTGGTTTTCACAGCAGATCAAAGACTATTAGATAATCATACAAGGTCTACAAGTGAATGTTTGCACACATAATATTTTGCATACTCGATCCAGCTAAGTTTATTCTTTTTATGTATTTTCTCTTTTAGCATATTTCAAAATTAGTAAGTTATAAATTAATATATATGTAATTTATTGCTTATCTTATATATTTTTATTTTTCTCATTCATTTGTCTAATTAAGATTAAAGCTCTCTTATTTTCTAAATTTGATAAAGCATTACAATGTAACTGTCAAATAAGAAAGCAATGTCCTCCCATGAGAGAGTCTTTGTAACCATGTGCATATCTAGCTAGATTATCTTACCTCTCACCTTAATCAAGGTATACCATGAGATGCAAGTGTGAAAATATGGATGCATGAAACTCTATAGTGTATGTAGATAGGTATGATGTATATCATATTACCAAAATAAAGGAAAAGATATTTTTATATTCTTATCTTTTATGAATGTTTTTTTTTAAATTTAGACAAAGTAAGCATTACAAAGAAGGTACATGTAAGTTACAACATATAGAATAATAAAACCTATGTACAAGATTATGGTTTAATCAATAGGTCAAAATATGTATGCATTGAATCTCATGTGATGCCTTGTCAGGCATTAACATTTGTTGTGGGATTGTTAGTATCCCCCTAATACATCTCATATTAGAATAATCAATCATATTTGTTAAATTTTTGGTCACATTAGAATTGATCATTGATTTTAAAATTTGATAAGTTTCAATTGTCTTTATTAGATTGATTTTCTTTATCAATAATATATTTTTGTAAATAAATTTGAGGAAATTTTATTTTATTTTGATCAATTAGATCTTGAAAATTTTATCTTAAAGTAATGCATCTATATATTGAATGTCCCTTTATTTCATGATATGAACAAAATTATTTATCTTTGTGACATTTTTTCGTAGAGTTTGATAACACATTTCACATAGGTGGTAGTTTGATCATGTTTTTACTTAAAAATTAATTCAATATGTTGTATTTATTCTTGAATAAGTATGTAGATTTATTTGATATGTGTTTTATGTCTAGTATTGTTGTTTTACCAATTCTATTAATAGATGAAATCTGAGTTGGTTTATGAGATTTAGCATTATTTTATGTTTTATTATATTTTTTTATTTTCTATTAATCCAAATATTATACATTTTATGAATTGGAACATTTTTATGAATGGTGGTTGCTCTCTTAGAAGGTGTTGTTTTGACCCTAGGTCAGAATTATTCTTCCCCTAGCTCAATAGCCTTATATGTAAGATGAGTAAATGATTTAATGTTCTAAGTGACTTGATTTTTATAGGGTCTATTATAATATTGATAAATATATGTTGTGTTTCTAGATCATTGTTTACCTTAATTTTGGTTTTAAGAAAAATAAGGAATAAACTAATTTTAATTAAATAAATCTAAGCATACATGACTTAAAATATATAATTTAGATATACCTAAATATTTATAATTAGAAACAAGTCCAAACACTAAAAATTAAATTAGACTAATAAAAAAAAATTACAAAGGGTAAGTAATGATCATACCTATTTCTTTTTCTCCAAATCTAAGACTATGGGTGGATTGTGAAAACTGTGTGCAATGTGATATTTAAATTTGGAAGTTGTGTGATGCTTTGGAATAAACATTTTTCCTATGTTGAACCTACTATGATATACCTATATAGTCTTTATTATCTAACTATGGTTATGTTTGTCCCATTGTGGTTGGGTTTGTCATGTTAGGGTTTCACAGTCTGGTTTTCTTATTACCTATGCATTGTCATATTCTTATTATGCATGTAACTTTTATTCACATATATGATTTGCATAATGTGTATAATATATTAATATCATACTTGACCTATAGTTCACTTCAAAATAAAACAAATAGTTTTGGATTCAAGCAACCATTGAGGTACCATTATAAACTATGTATTGAACATACAAAAAATCAGACTTCCACAAAATTATGTCAGTGTGTGGATGGAATATATATAATTATGGTTTATTAACCTAATATTACCTATAATTTATGATGTAATTAAACAAAATATATTACCCTCCTTTGGCATAAGGGAAATGTAGAGACCAAGATAAATTGATAATGTGACAAGTGTATGAGAATAAATGAATCTTGACAAGAGTGATGTTTGGCTCAAGGCTTAATTTTATATTTTAATTGGTTATTTATAATATATTGTATCTTATTATTTAGTCAAAATCATAAATGGATTCATTAGATCTTGTATATATAGGCTAACTTAAGATAACTTAAGCACACTTTCCAACTATAACAATGTATAAAAAACAAGATTAAAGGTGAAAGATTCATGATAATGTGATAACAAACCCACAAAAAAATGGATAAACTCATAAATTGTATATATTTTTCATGTAAGGACCCATCCAATGTGTGTGTTTGTTAAGGATATGTTTTCAACTTTATTTTTAAGGCAGGACTAGGTGATACAAGAGAAATAATCCAAATATGCTAACAAATTATTTTTTTATAAGTGTTAGAGTGTTATTAGGATAAATGATCCAATCATAAACTTATTTTTTAGTCAATTTAATCCTAAAAATATGTAAAAATGTAAAAAAAATCCAAATAAGGTAAATTAGGAATAGGGGTCTTATGGAAGATGTAGGAATTCGTTTAATTCCCCCACTATGATGTGAATATGAGAGTTGAATGCATATGTGCACCAAAGTATAAATGTAAATAATAAAATCACACACCTTCACTTACTTAGGTAGATATTAATGGTTTTTTATGGACATTCTATCTAAGCTTCCATCTACACCATATATCTAATGTACCTAAAATAAATGTTAAATGCTTTATGTAGTCAAATTATCATGATCCATTTTAAATTTGGAAATTTTACCAAAAAAAAGAACATAGGAATAAATACACCTACTTGATATCAACCCAAATTTTTCATCAATAATACTTTTGACAACTATTAAAACATAGCCAAAACTTCTTTAGGAGTCTTCATAAACCCAATCCTCTTCTTGATCAAGGAAGTAGATAAATTTTCCACTCTACCACTTTGCCACTTGGCCTTTTTGAATATTTTTGGATTTGTAAATGCCATAATATATGGCCTAATTTTGAGTTGATTAATGAATAAAAGGTTAAATGCCTCATATGTTAGGGGAAAAAATATATCTGAAGCATGTTATAATTCTAGAAACATATAAATTTTAATCTTTCCATCATTGTAGAAAAAATTTGAGATCATTTATTAGAAAAAATAAATTAGACAAAGTGCGTTATAATCCTATAAACATGTGTAATTTTATATATTCCATAATAATGATGTTTTTACAAGATTTCATATTTTCAAGTTGAATTTTGCTTCTAGTTATGCCACATATAATCGTGCAAGTGATGTAAATCATAGATAATATCATCTCAAACACAACACACTACATGTAATAGCCCTTCTACTTGGATACCAAAAATGCATTAATGAATTTTTTTCCAATCCAAATCCACATCATCCTCCCAAAGGTTTCTTAACTAATCCTCTATTACTTTTTCTATAAATAAACTAAGACATCTAGTGTGTTTTAAATTAAAAATTCTTAAACAAGTTTGTCATTTGAAATCATACAAGGATTCGTATTTATAAAATATTTCTAAGTCCACTTCACTATATAACTATATCTATAAAGTATTTAAATCATAATCATAATAATTAAATCAAAAAATATTTTCATTACAATTACTACTACAAGGAATAGCTAAACTTGTACATCTCTCATAATCATATATGAATAAACATTTTCTAGATTTATATAAAAAAATACTATTTTATGTTTTAAATAAATCTTAGTGATACATCATTAATTACACATTACATGATTTTATATTTTCAATAATAATAAAACACATTATATTTTTTTCTCCATGATAGTCACATGTGAGAATTAAGTCTTCATCAAATAATCCACACAAACATCAAATATCAGCATTGCTACTAAGAAATATATAGGGAGAAGGAGAGAATAATTAAAATATTTACCTCCAACCACAAAGCCTTATATATTATCTATACACCTATGATTTATGAGAGTGTCTCTACCCTCCGTGAGAAAAGAATATGAAAAACCATTAGTAAGAAAGATAACAATGTATATACAATTCATATTGTACCTAGTTCCATGTAGCATAAATCGAGTATTATTAGTGAACTAGAACATAAAATTAAACATTCTTAAATTCATACTAAGTATTTATTCCTATGTCCATAAGACTTAGGATTCAATGGGCCCACCTTGTTTCATCCAAACTCAGTAATCAATTCCAAATTATAGATTCAAGGTGAAACTAAGGATTTACACATTCCTCATAGTGTTTGCATTCTTGAGTTCACATCCATACCCAACCCATATATCCTAATAATAATAAAAAACATAGTTATCTTCAAATAAAAAACCATGACTTAGCATAAAGATAATATTTTAGAAGTATGAAAATGATCATGCATTGCACTGGTGTCTCATACTGTCCTTCCACTTCCAAGGATTATCATAAAAACATACAATAAAATAACATAAGTTGATCATTGAGAAATCACTTCCATGATAACACTTCAAACATGTGTCTCATACCACATGCATGAATCATCATCATTCATTCACCCTATCAAGGGTTCACAACAAGATAGTGAAATCTAAAGGTAGGATTTTTAATATAAATCAATCTCAAAAGAGTACATAAAAATAAAAATCTATTCACAACCAACAAACAATAAAAATTCCAATCATTTCAAAATTAAAAACATATCTAATATACAATAAGTTCAACTATCAATCCTTATATCCTTTTCATAAAATGGCCACATGTATTATATTAGAATTATATTCATTTTTAATTCATTTATTAGCTTAATTTGAGAATCCAAATGCTATAAGTCAATTCAAAACTAACATATATAAAGAGAGATTTATTCATTTCAAAATTAGATCACCTTTACTTTATAGTCATAGCACAAGTACAAATAAAATTTTACTTATTTATTCTCTATGTCCTAAAACTAAAACTGAAATTAAAATACAGTTTTTTCAAACTCGTTGGTATATATACAATCCTATCTTTCTATAATTCATAAAGTGAACTATCATCTTTTCTTGGTTTTATCTTATTTAATTTAATTAATGGAGTAAGAATACATTAATTACCAGTATCATGTTACTTTTTCAAAGAACATATTATAAACATTAAACTTATTTCAAGTAAGGATCTAAGAAGAAGATGGAAACACATCCTTTAAATCAAACTCAAAGATCAAAGGCAAATTTATTCTAAGATAACCACTTTTAAACCATTTCACACCTTATAGTAATAAATCCAACTACTCTTTTATAAAAATAAAGTTCTACTAAAACAAAGAGGTTTATAAAAGATTATTTTACCATCAAACATTATTTCAAGATGAAGATGGAAGTGTTATATCTTGATAACTCAAGTGACTAAATTACTTAAAAATCTACTACAATATAGTCCATAAAATACTTTGTAAATTATAACTCTCTAAATAAAATTAAAATATAAAATTATATGGTAATTTGGATCTTGAAATTCCTTTTCAAAGTTTGAAATAATAATATTCAATGAATATAGAATTATGTTCTTATTAACAAGTTAATAAATTTAAATAACAAATAATGTTATATAAGATAAAATGTGCAATGTGGAATTTTGGTTATAAATATTTTAATAGAGAATTCTCAAAGGGTTTCATACTTGAGGGGTTGATATCAAGAGGTTTCATCCTTGTATCTAATAAATGAGGGGTTTCATCCTCGATTATAAAAGAAGAGGTTGCTACCTAAACTTCAGATAAGGGATTGAATGTCAAATCTAAATCTAAATACACACACACACACACACACACACACACACACATATCCTTTTTTATTCACCAAGTTTTTCTTATAAATACCCTGCATATCTTTGCATCAAATGATGTGTCTCCTTTCCAAATTGATGTGTATTTTAATAAAATGGGATTATTGAATTAATATAACTTATGTTCCTTTCATTAAATGTTGTGTTCCTTCTCATATGGACAATTTATTTAATTTAGTTGTTGTTATAGTTAATTTAATTATTGTTAGTTTAGGTGATTCTATTGGTGATTTATTTACATTAATACAATTAATGTTTATGGTATTCTTTGTATTTAGGGATATTACAGACCTCCCTTCTTCATATTGCTTGTCCTCAAGCAATTTTAAACCCAATAGTACAGTCCACAACAAACTATAATCTACTCCAAGTTTAGATGTTTCTTTCCCCATCCTTGTAGAGTTAATTGTATTATTATTAGTTCTCTCTTGAAAGGGATTATTACAAATATTATTTCTTGGATACCATAAACTTATACCATAATAACCATTGATTTAGTTATTAATGAGCTCTTCACTGAGCATAAGGATCCTAGGACATTTATGTACTCTAAATTGATCATTTCTTGGGTTGTTAATGATGTATTCAAGCTCGTTTGTGACCAAATCTGCCCTTACAATCTCCATTAATGATTCACCTCCATTTTCTATGAAGAGAAATATTTTCTTTGTGTTACTATGGAGACCAATCAATGGTTCATCTTTGATAAAATCTTCATACATATTTTCATTGAAATAATAGGATGAATTTATGGTTGTCATAAGATGATTCCAACATTTGTTTGGTTGTTTAAGTTTAAGAACCATTACCTCTAACTTGGGCTGAGATAATTCTTTGAGTGATGTTGTTGTGATGTTTTTCAACACTAAATAGTTTACTTTCACTAGTTTCTCCTGCAACTCAAGGTTGTTGCCTAAATAATTTTCAACCATCCAAATTTTATGCTCCTTATGTAGTTGTTCCATGATGACTTGTTTGACTGAATTTAGCTTTCATTCATATTCCATTGGTACACATTTCCCATATAAATAACAAAAATAAATGAATTTAAATTCATCCCTTAGCATTCAAATATTTATTGTGGTATGCATTAATATCATTAAAAAGCAACTTAGTTTCATCTTCTTCCTGTATTGGTTCCTCTTGTTGAAGGAATGTGGGCATGGTTGGGTGTACATAAGTCCTTGATGTGAGTCCTTCATGACTATTATTATACGTATAACTTTATTATTATTGTGATGATCTTCCCTCACCATTAGACTTCTAAGTTAGAGAGTTACTCAACTACTACAATTTTTGAACTAATTGTGACATCAATGTATATACTTGAATTTGCCCATAGGCCCATTATTAAAACTATGAATAATTTATGTTATTTATGTTGACCTTATGATTTGAATGCATAAATATTAGTGAAACCCTCAGGTTGGTAGGATGAAAAGATCTATACCATTATAATACCCCAAATCAGAATATTATATGATAATTTGGATTTCTTAGAATTCCTTTTTAAATTTTGAAATAATAATATTCAATGAATATATAATTGCATTATTATTAACAAGATAATAAATTTATATAACAAATAATGTTGTGTAATGATCAAATGTGTAATTCAGAATTCTGGTTATAAATATTCTAATAGATAACTCTCAAAGGGTTTCATCCTTGAGGGGTTGATATTAAGGGGTTTCATCCTTGTATCTAATAAATTAGGGGTTTCACCTTGATTTTAATAGAAGAGGCTACTGCTTAAACTTCAAATAAGGGAATGAATGTCAAATCTATATATATATATATATATATATATATATCCCTTTCCTTCACCAAGTTTTTCTTATAAATACCCTTCATAGCTTTACATTAAATGATGTGTCTCCTTACAAAGTGATGTGTTTTTTCATCAAATGGGATTATTTGCATTAATATAACTTTTATTAATTACATTAAATGTGGTACTATTTCCCATATGGAAAATTAATTTAATTTATTTGTTATTGTAGTTAATTTTATTGTTGTTGGTTTAGGTGATTCTATTGGTGATTTATTTACATTAATGTAGTTCATGTTTATGTTCTCCTTTGTATTTGGGGATATTACACTATTAGGAGGTTGGATAATTTCTTAATGACCTAAATCAATTACTTTTATAATTTATAATAATTTTTTCCATGAAACAACTATTATAATCTTTTTTTGATATTCCTTCTAGACTCTTATTGAAGCTACATCGTGCATATATTTTCAAGATATATTTTCAATATAATCAAGTAAGATTCAAATAATATTTTACTACCACTTTAAAAACTTACACAATTTATTACAAAATTACAAACACACATGCATTCTTATTCCAAACTACTAACACAAGATATAACCATATTATCAAATTTTCAATATATCTCTATGCAATAGGCTTGGTATATGTTTTTTGTTATATATATATAATAAAAATGGTGTCATATTATATATTTAAGAAACATATATATATATATATATATATATATATATATATATATATATATATATATATATATATAAATTTATCCATATACATAATAAAAATGGTGTCATATTATATATTTAAGAAATACACACACACACACACACACACACACACACACACACACACACACACACACACACACACATATATATGTTTCTTAAATATATAATATGACACCATTTTTATTATGTATATGGATAAATTTAGTATCAAACACTTTAAAAAAATTAATTTGACCATTGCTTTATATATATATATATATATATATATATATATATATATATATATATATATATATATATATATATATATATATATATTGATATTAATTTCTTAAATATATAATATGACACCATTTTTATTATTTAGATGGATAAAATTAGTATCAAACACTTAAAAATTTTAAATTTGACCATTGCTTAACATACATGACTTATGCATACATAATTGGCTCTTACTCACATTACCTCCTATCCATTTATCCATATATGGTCTTGGACTTCCTAGTTTTACATCATACATATATGATCTCAATAATCTATGCCTAAATACTATATCATCCTAAGTAGACTATTTCCATCCTATAGATTATTATTTTCTCCTCCCTAGATAGATTTGGAAATAGTTGAATGATACCAATTTCTGATATCATCCACCTTTTTTTAATCTATCTCAAGTTATATAAATACCTATTTTTCAAATTAAACCCCTTCCTTTGGGTCCTCACACATCTTTTTCATGTCATCTCAAATGGAAATTATAGAATCAGCTATATATAAGACTAGCTTGAGGTATTGTTCACTTGGTCATTACTTGAGAAACTACATGCACATTGAGAAATACATTTACACATCCTTCAAGTGCTACCTTAAATCATCCAAATCTGAAAATTATTGAAATTAAGAGTCACTAATCTAGGTCTAAATACTATTGCAAGGTCAAAATCATAGATTGTCAAGTGTCAAAATCCACAAAAGAGACATGCATTATAAAATATCATTATTAAGTGCACAACAATTAGGTGGGATAAATATGTTTGGTTTGAAACCTCTTTAGAGTATTAGAACATAAGAAATTCTCAACCACTCAATGTGGCATGGCTTGGTTTTTCAAACCCATCTTATCTAACCCTTTTTAATAAGTGAAGAAAGTTTCAAAAGTGTATCTAGGGTTTCAAGGTGAAGGAAGATAATTATGGATCTATGTATAGGACTAAGACTATAATTTCAAAAAAACAATGTTTATAGGTAGGCCCATTATTCTATGGAAAAATAATATAGCAATTTTTATGTAGATAGATATGGCATAGTGTAGACAGATTTAGTTACCATAGGCATATGATCATTACCAAATTAATTTAGGTAGGTTTTGACAGTCATTATCCTAATTTAAGAAACCATAAATCCATTTTAGGTCATTTTTTATTATTATACATATCCACAAACCAAAAATATAGAAAAAACTAAGTACCTTATCTTCTTTGTCACTTTTATAAATAACCAATGTAATAAATCAGTATCAATTTTCCTTTTGCTTTTAGATTTACATAATTAGACATATCTTATTAAATATGAATTACTCAAAGTTTTTTGCTTTTTTTGACCACTAAATCCATAATAAAATAAAACATATTAATGATACATTCATTCCTCAAACTTGACAAACATTATGTTTCCCTTAAGGCTTTGTTTTATCTTCTTAGGGTTTTATATTTTTGCATTGTGTTTCATATCTAATTTATGATGTCCCGTTATTCACATAAATAAATCATGGATATAATGGATATAAATAGTTTATAGTTTATAATTCAATATGTTTTTATCATCACTACATGTTTCTTCCTTCAATTATTTCACAACCATGTCATCAATTGGGTCAAACTCATGGAATAAAACTAAGGTAGAAATTAATAATGAAGAATTATTAACCCTCCTTAGTAACTCATATTTTACAAATATCTAATATGAGATGATTTGGTGCCCAATATACATCAAAGGTCAGAATACTCTTTTCATTCCTCCCCCTCTTAGACCTCAAGGTCATGATAGCTATCATATTGTTCCCATTATTTTCCCTATGCTTATATTGGACTCTATGGTACATCCTATCAACACTATTTGAAGTATGGTACTCCATCATGAGTGGAAAAATTAATAAATTCAAAATTTACCTCCTCATCCCCCTCCACCTCCCAAGGTGTTAACCAATCCAAATAAAGGGTATGATTCATTCATCAACTTATGACTACTCAAACTAATAACTCCATAATAGAGCTACTTAATAAGTAAAATATCTACAAGGATATCATATATGTAACATTATGTGACATAAACTTACCAAATGATGCATAATTGTAATATCCCTAATTAAATCATTGTAAATCATAGCATTAAGGAGATCACCCATAAATAGGAGTGTCACAAACAACATTTATTAATTATTAAAGGAGTGCCACACTAAAAATAAGGTAATGTATAGTTAATTAAGTAATAAAACAACATTAATTAAATTTAATTATCAATATATTCCACCCTTGGGAATACATACCCCTTGGGAAAAGACATTTAGAGGAGACATATCTTTTGATGGAAGGAGATGTAGGTATAAATAGTCAGCCATTGGTATGGAAGGAATCATTAAAGAATGTATTCAAACATTTAACCTTGTAAAAACATCATGCATTACATTAATTTTAAGGATGGAAACCCTTATCATCTCTCTAAATAAGGATGAAACCCCTTGAGGATTTACATTCCATTATTTTAAATCTAAAACTCTAAAGTAAACCATTAATCAATTACATTTTATTATTTTTAAGTGCAAATCTATATTTATAAAATATTATCTTAAAAGGAATTTTTAGGAATCTAAATTATCATATAGTATTCTAATTAGGGATATTACATTGGTATCAGAGTTATTTTCTTGTTATATTTTGAACCATGAGGTTACTACACAAGAATATTGTGGCCATTTTTTATTAATACAAAACTCTTTCAGCAGAGATTTAAAAAGAAATATATTTCTTAAAATTTATGGAGTTGAGTGAGTCACAAAATGGAATAGAGCACTATGGGGAAGATAACCTCAATGCCCTAAACTATAGAAAGTCATTAAATGTACCTTACCTATTTAAGGATTACAAAGTGAATTTCAATGGTATTATGGATAACAAATAAGGCATTGCATGTCCTCCTTTGCTTTTAGAATTGCTTGGTTGTCCTATAAAAATAGGAATTTCACATTTTGAAAATGGAGATATTTTAAAGGTATACTTAAAAAATCCATAAGCCAATGAAGGTTATAAATTAGAGACAAATTGCACACAGTCATCCATAACAAAAGATGAACTGGAATCTGATTTTATGCCTGCTTCTTCTGTAGGAGGGGCTTAAGAGGTATTAGAAGAAATGAGAATGAAAAAATAAAGGATCTAAGGTAATAATAATGGTGAAAGAGAAGGTGGTGACATAAATATTATTGGTAAGAAGCCATCAAAATCAAATTTATCATTGACTACAAAAAGGAGGGAGTAGTTTGAAGCATATCATCCATCTTACAACTCAACTACAACAATAATAGATGTAGAAAAAATGATAGTAATTTTGGAAGGCCCCTAGACTATGTAATAATATAAGAACAATATATAAATATACTAACATAGCATGTGGAGAAAAATTAGAAAATGGTTATAGCTAAAGCAAGCCCCAAAAATGCACTTATAAGGCCCAAAGAAGATAAAAATGAAAGGAGAAAGAAACCAAATCTTGCTTCTCAAGTTGGATCTTCGTTATCACCTTTTTATCATATAAATAAATGTTACCTAGCATCATTAGATGAATAAGTTTATTTTGAAGATGCATTATTATATTTCATTATCTCTTATGACAGCCCTTCTATCTTGCCAAGTAACTTTAGATCTTTATATGTTACCCTTAGGGATTCTTCATGTGACTTTGGAACTCAAATCATGAATCCTAAATATGATCTCTCTAATAAATATTTTGCCTTAGCAGAAGATAAAAAGGAATAAAAAGATGTGTTTGAATTTATAAGTCTTAGGTTCATTCAAGAGATAACATCCTATTTCATGGGATTGGCAACTCCATAAGCTTAGCAAGAAAGTTGACTTATATATAAAGTTGGAGTTGAGTGGCTTATTTAGTAATTTGAAATGGAAGGGTCACCTGTAGTGAAATTTTAGGTTGCATTAGACACCCTTATTATTATACCATGAAATTCCATGAGGAAATATTTTATGCAGATCGATCTAGGTCATCTTCAAGTATTGAACAAGTTTAAATGGCATGGTCACAAGGATAGATATCCATTTTTTGTACATCTTGATGTAATTAAATATGAGATATCAAGCATCCATATGGTTATTGGGATTGATGGGAAATTGGGTAACTCTATGATACAATAATATTATAGATTATGTATTCAATCATGTCACTCTTTATGGGATGTTTTCATAAAGTTTCTAGAGGTGGTTGTTAACATACATGTTGACTTGTTACATGGAATAATGTCTAATAAGGATTACATGGTTATAATAGCCTGTAATTCTTTACATATATCTGAAGAGGAAAATCTTCCTTCTAGTGTAAGATAAACTCCAAAAGGGAAATCATGTATATAATAAGTGGGAAAACCTAGTGCTTAAGTTAAACTAAATCAAAGCACTATACTTCATGAATATTGGGAGAGAAGCCATGATAGTTTATCCCATACATTATTACTAGTGATAGTGGAAATCCAAAATGCTTCAATGAAGTTATATGTGGAATTAATCAAGAGTATCCTCTTGTTTGTATTAATCTTCAAGAAATTTGGGTTGCTTATAAGATAACCTCAATTATATAAATAGATCTTTATGTCACACTTCCAAAATTATCAATCATGGATCTGCATCTGAGTACAAAGCTAAAGTTGTGTCTAATTCTTGGATCAAAGATATATGTTGAGAGGAATGAACTCTTTAATGATTTTTTGGGGCAAATAGAGTCTAACATCCCTAAACTTACCATGTTAGTGATGGATTGGAGAGTTAAGCCTAATTCACAAGCCTTGGTGGTTCAGATGCAATAGCCACATCTACGTGTAGTTTTAAATTTTTTACATATAATAGGTGAATATTTTATGCTATGTTGGGTGTTATCACTAGAAGGAAGGAAACAACATATATTTAAAATGATCTAGTAACCATATGTGATCATATTTATCTTAATTCATCTCTTTATGAGAAAAATGAAAACATTATATTTCTATCTCCAGATTGATAACTCATTGTAGATGCCTATAGTGTGGATGAGTTTACATATGATGGTTGTGGGAAAATAATTTGCTTGATTGAAAAGGATTATTTTAAAGGAAACTTTTATTCAAACTTTCATCCCTTCATCATAGTTGGATATGGGAAAAAGATTTGTTTCAAGAATGTAAGAATTAAGAATGGATTATAATTGGGAAAGCGTATATATTTGATTAGCAATAGAAATTATTATGCCTCAATAGAATAAGGTTTTATACTTGACATACACAACAAAGATACCAAGGAAAGAAATTATTTTGGTTATGATGGTACACAAGATGAAATTCAATGTTCCTCACTTGTTTCAAAGAAACAAGTGATTCCAATGTAATAAATAACTTTATCATTGAAATTTAGGTTGTAGCTCTGGAGCTTACCTTCTATGATAGCAAAAAATGGTCTTTAGAATATATTTTGATAGGAAAGAAGCTGCTCCATGCTCAAATGGATTTTAATTTTATGTATGTTGTAAATTAAAATGATAGGTGGATTTGTGGATGTGTCAAAGGGATTAATATTGGAAATGGTTCAGATCTTGGCATGCTTGATCCATTAGATATATCAATAAAATATTCTTGTTTTTAGGATAAGATTACTATTTTAGTCACTATAATAGATATCTACATTCATCTTTCCTTCAATTTTTTATGTTTTTTACTTTGGTTGTAAGATGAGGTTGTGGCAGCATTATAATTTGGAATTACAAATGTCATATCACATAGTAGTCATTTTTATAAAATATGGGTGGATAAAAGATGAAATGGTTCTAATTATCATATTGCTATTTGGAGACCCCACACTCCTTCAAATTATGTTATTCTAGGTGACTTTATCACATTAGGATCTGTGCCTCCATCTCAAGTTGTGATGGCAATCAGCAATACATATGGCCGTGTGACAAAGCCTCTATTTTATGGGTAAGGAGTAGTAATTATTGAATATACCCATTTATAATTACTTGATGAAAATAAATTTGAGGAAGGGAGGTCTATAATATCCCTAGTTAAATAGTTATAAATCATAGCATTAAGGAAATTTCCCACAAAGAGGAGTGCCATAAACAACATTTATTAATTATTAAAGGAGGAGTGTCACACTAGAAAGATGTCAATGTCTAGTTAATTAAGTAATAAAACAACATTCATTAAATATAAGTATCAAGGGATTCCACCCTTTGAAATACATACCCTTTAGGCAAAGACATTTGGAGGATACATATTTTGATGGAAGGCTATGTAGGTATAAATAATTAGCTATTGGTATGGAAGGAATCATTGAAGAATGTATTCAAATACTTAACCTTGTATAAGCATCTTGAAGGATGGAAACCCCTATCATCTCTCTAATCAAGGATGAAACCCCTTACATTCCATTATTTTAAATCTAAAACTTTGAAGTAAACCATTAATCAGTTACATTTTATTATTTAAATTATTATTTTTAAGTGAAAATCTACATTTATAAAATATTATCTCAAAAGAAATTTTGAGGAATCCAAATTATCATATAATATTCTGATTAGGGATATTACAAAACCTTCTTATTCACATCCATCATTAATATATTGAAAAATATTAATGATATGATATCTTTTGAGAAGGATTATTTGCCTACTCAACATACCATAGATCAAAATCTCCCATTTTTCATTTAATTGAAAATCTTAAATAAGGGAATAAAAAGTGTCTTGATACATATGGATTGGGATTGAATATTTGTAACATAATATTTATACAAATGTTAGGTTTCAATATGGAATTTATTCACAAAATGTATAAGAATTTTAGAGGATTTGATAATATACCACATCAGGGATTAGGATCAGTTACTTTGGATGTCACAGTAGGCCTTAAGACACTATTTACTATGTTTTAGGTGATGCTGAATCATTTTCACTATAATATACTCTTAGGTAGACCTTGGATCCATGCATGGAATTTATAACATCTACTTTACATCAATGCTTAAAGTATGTCCATAAAAAACATTTTTACATGTCCAATGGATAATCAACATTTCATTTATTGTAAAGTAGTAGAACCTAATGATGGATGAAGTTTACAATATGATGATTTGAGGTCTACCATAATACCTCCATCAAAAATTATACCACCAAAAAAAGATACATACATATGAAATTAGGATTCAATAAAAGTTAACAAAAAATAGCCAACTCTAGATAAATCGGTGAAGTAGAAACTAATAAAGGACACACAAGAAGAGAAGATACCATATCTTCCCTTATTAACCAGTTTAGATGATCCTAATAAGATAATTATCTACAAATATGATAGTGATGATGACTATAATGAAGTTTCAATGAACATATATGATTACTTGTCTCATTTAAATTTTACATTAATTGGTCTAGGAGAATATTGATATCATTCAAAAATGATGATAAATATTAAAATAGATAAAGGAAAGGCACCTATAAAACATTTGTTACAGTGTAAATTCATGACAATATACCTCAAAAAAAGTGTTTCATTGAGAGAATACTTTGTCAAATCAATCATCACTCAAAAATAAGATGCACAACATATTGCACAATGTATCAAAGTAGAATATAAAATGTTAACAAATTTAGAAACAATGTAGTGCTCATTGATACAAAACCAATAATCAAATTATAAAGTACTAGTGCATAAGATAAACTAGGTGTTATCCTTCATATTTTACTTGATAAGCATTTGACTCTACCTACCACTCAACTTAGAGGTATGGGCAGATTATCAAAGGTATGGGCAGATTATCAAAGCAAGAGGCAAGCATTTTTAAGTTATCATATAATAATGGGAATGATAGATAATTATGTCACATTATAAAAAAATACATAGGTTTAAGTATTAAGGTATCATCATAGTTTTCCAAACAAAATATAAGTTGCCAATCATTGAATCTGACACAAATCATCGTAAGAACAAACCATGTAGAGACTACAAGTTTTTTAAAAATGACACATTTACCATTAAATTATACATTGAGGATAAATATTTATGAGAGATTAAAATTTATGAGTAATAAGGGGAAAATACATGCAACATTACATTATTACAATAATTAAGTCATAACACATATGTAAATAGTAAGCAAGTTGGCTTAGATTCACATGGAAGAACATTCTCAAATGTCTACATATGCAATAAAGAAGGCACACATAAGGACATGGGCACATTTATAAAGTATACATATAATGAAAATAAGTGGCATAAGGCCATAGAGCAATGGAATATTCAAATTCCCTAACATATAATAAGCATAGATACACAATCAAGTCTAAACTAGGAAAGTTAGAAATGAAAGTATGCATAAACATGTGGTATAAATATGTATAAGAGCTAAGATGTACATAAGCTAAGTCTAGAGTAGTATTAGTCAACAATGAATATGAGTAGGTGTAGGATTATCAATATCAAAGATATAATAATGTTAAATCTATGATGTAGAGATTAGAAAGATGTAACCTTGTAATTGAAACTATGTATAGGATGCCCCCAAATGGGTGAATGTATCAAATGAAGAACCCATGTATTTGTGTATATGCCCTTAGTGATAGATAGTATCAAATATATATCTATTTATTGGACCTAATTCCTATATTAATTTGTAAACACTTGAAAAGAATAAGTGAAGTATGTATGATAAAACTAACTATACTAAGATAGCTAGCATATGTAGTTTTTGGAAAATATAAGAAGTGTAAACATGAAAATGTCTACAATCTAAAATCTTGTATTTTCTAAGTAAATATTTAAATTTTTTTGTGTTTTGGCATATTATATTATTTTTTTATTTTTTAGATATAATCTATGTACAAGCAACATGAAAATGAAACTATATATAAGGATCAAGAAATAAGTAAATTATGTACAAGAAGGGAAGAAAAAACTAATCGATGAGGCTCATGGGAGACTCATTATACATGTGAAATTTATAAAATAAAGGAATATTAATCATGCATGTTTTATGAAAAGGTATTTGTGGTCTAGGGACCAATTATGCTAAGTGATATATAGTTGACATTGCCTATGAAGTGGTGCTAAAAATTTATGAAATTGATTGGTGTATCTTGTGAACTATAGGAGTCTTAGGGATCCATCTGGTATAAGAGATTTTATCTTTTACTTTTTTTTGTAGTAGGGATAGGAATCTAAGAAAATTAAATTGGTGTGTGAACTATGTTTTAAATCTATGAAGTTGGTTAAACTAGCCTGTGGACTATGGTAGGCACTATCTAAACCTAGATGGCATAGTGAATAAGTGACCATATTTCTCATTCTATGTAGGTGTATAAATAACATTTATAACTAATATTATTTATCATGTACTATTGGTAATTATATAAGGAGGCTCTATATAAAATATCTTAATCGGTTTTCATGTTAAAACTATGTTATGGTGTGCATCATGTCTTGTAAATATCTTAATTAATTATTGAACTAAAACTATGTTTTTTTATGCATCATTTATTATGAATATCTTAATTAGTTATCATGCTAAAACTATGTTCTATTATGCATCATGTCTTTTAAATATCTTAATTGGTTATCATATTGAAACTATGTTCTATTGTGCATCATGTCTTGTAAATATCTTAATCGGTTGTCGAACTAAAATTGTTCTTTGATCTCTATGATTTCTAATGAATATCTTAATTGGTTATCATATTGAGATTATACTCTAATCTCTATAATTATTTCCAATATATCTTAATCGATGGTTGAATTGAAATTTTTCTTTTATCTTTTTTATTATTACCAAATATATTAGTCGGTGGGTGAACTGAGATTGTGTTATGACCTCTATGAACTTGTTTTTGTCTCTATTAAATCTATGGTACATGAGATCTCACATAAGTAGGTGTCCAAAAAACCACATGGCTCATATGATGAGTAACGAATGGTTCCTTAAAAGGAACATCTTGGGATAACTCACTCATATTGTAGTGTGATCTATAAGAATGTGGAGAAGGAGATCTTGATGCCCCCTATGTAAATGTCATATTGCCTTTGTTAACTTACTAGTCGATATAATATTAAAGTGCATAACAATTTTTGTCTAAATGTCCTTTTATCTAATGAAAATTTTGATATGGTTTATTTTCTTTCTTGTGCAGGCGATGTGTTGGATGGTGATGAGTATAAGTAAGGGTGATCATCCCCCTATTTAGTAATATGAATAATATTTCATGAGGCCAATCTATGTCTAAAAACTATATGGCCCCATTGTTGATGTCTTATGCTCAATCTATTGTAGGATATGCTCTGTAAAGTGGATTTTTTCCTTTATTGAGTATTTTGATTGTTTGTTACTATCCCACTTATTCCTTAATCATAGGTGGATTAGGTTATTGTACCATATTAAATGAATGTGACTCTAAGAAACCTACATCTAAATATAGCTATGAATGTGTATCAACTAGTCCCAATTGTTTCTCTAATGCCATAAGTATGTTACATATATGTCATAATTATTTGGATGTTTTATATAATAATTTATATTTAAGAGGAAATATGAGGCCTATAGCAAATATGTATTATACCTCTAAATATGTCAGCAAACCAACTGATGCATACATGATTTGAATCTTATAATGTATTCAATTACTGGTTTTGTCTCACCCTGGTGTAGTGAAGGAAACCTCTCATATGTGACTTGAGGTCCCTTATTATGTATGTAGTGCCTAAGAAAGTCTGCTTCTAAATCATCATGTGTGTAGTGAACCACTAGGGAGTGCATGATGAAACCAATTTAATGCCTCACCTTCTAAAGACTTTGGAAATAACTATAGTAGATTCAAATTGTTAGTGACATGTCACATGGATTTGCCATAATCTTGATGGTGCAATTATTGGTCTCTATACCCATCAAATTTTTGTAACACTGGTATTTTAAAGTGGGGTGGAAACTTTGTAGTGAAGATTCTATGTGGAATAAGATTGTCATGGATGTCATTGAATCAGCCCAAGAGTGGTATGCTTTACTTTTCAATGTGATATGGTGTACTTGTTAGTGTAAATCACCCATAGCATGCACCAAGGATATTGCCTATTATGAATTTATATTATCATCATCAAAGGTTTCACTTAACTCTTGAATTTTGTTATAAATCTTGGCCATTGGTACACTAACTTGGGGACCTTTTCTAGGGAGGATTAGTTTGTTCTTTGTAACCTTTAGAGGGGTGATATTTTGGACATAATAATAGGTAAATGGGATATCAACCTCACGAAATTTAGGTTGAGAAATAGGTTCTACTCTATTAAGAGGGTTTGAGGTAGATTCGTTGGTATCTCTTATTTTGTTAATTTGAAAAGAAGTATCACATGTTAATAGATTAAAATATACATTATTATCAATTGAATGTAAGTTATGTAAAATATGAACATAAGAATAAGTTCATGTGTGTTTTTTAGCATTTGAACTAACATTGTTTTGAACGTGAGAAATAGGTGAAGTAGAGAGAGAACTAGAAGGTTTAAACTCAATGTCTTCTTCACCAAAATCATAGTAATCATCATTATTCCAAGGTTCATCAAAATTAGAGTTTAATTCACTTGTATAAGTAAGAGTAAAAGAAGTATCATTTGCATGCTCAATAATAGAAAGAGTAGGAGAAGATTTTAGATTTTTACTACTGTGTAATATATCATCATGTGTAAGTGAAATGCAATGCATGTATTCACTATCTATGAGTGGAATGAAAGTATGATCATTATTTTCAATCTTGGAGTCAAGGGTAGGATAAGTAGAAATCATGTTTTCATTTGGCACATTATGACATGTAAGAGAAGAGTTAGAGATATTTGAATTATCAATATTTTTCATAGAATTATTGTGTTGAGCTTAAAATTTAAAATAAGGTGATAAAATAATATCATCCAATTTAGTTTGTGCATCGATAAAAGGTCCAATATCATTTTTACATGATTTTTCAAATTGAATTGAGAAGGGTAAAGAATGTGCATTTTTATTTTCTAGGCTAGTAGCATCATGTATAATGTTACTTGAACTATGCAATGGTAAATTGATTTTATTATTCTTATATTGATTTAATTTAAATAAGGATGTAGCCAAAGTGGTTGAATATCTAGGATCACATTAAAATAAAGCACTACCAATAAGGGGTTATTTTGGACTTATATTATTAGTTTGATTTTGAGAAATAGGAGAAGAGAGAGGATAGAGAGAAGAAGATTCATCTAATTTATCATAATCAATACTTTAATTATCATGATCATAGTAATCATCATATGCATCATTACAACATTAATCATCATCATCATCATTATAAATTAAATCATGCTCATTATCATGTGATAGTGTGCAATGTTGAAAAAATATCCATTCATTTATATAATTATGTGAAAAGTTTAGGAATTGATCAACTGGGTGAGGGGTAAGAGGCTTATTGGATGTCATCATAAACTTACTAAAAATGATAATGTAAATAATTAATAGCAAGCACATAATAGGTAGAATGTAATCTAACATAGGTATATGTGAAAATATGGGAAATATTCAGCCCAATGTATAGAAAAATTAGAATATTATTTTAAACCATAAGGGCTAATTTTTTAGTGTTTAAGTAACTAATATGTAGATCAAGGGTTTAGATGGTTTGAGACAAAAAATTTAAATATTTAATCATTGAAACCCTAACAAAGGACTGATATGGATCAATTATGTTATAAAAATCAAGAAAAAATAAAATTTAATAAACCCTAATTTATTACACAAAAATGGAGAAGGCAAATCCTAGGATGGATCTGGGGTTTGAAATTAGTATTTAAAGTAAGTTAGGTTCACCAAATGTTTTAACTATTTAAGACTTAGTGAATATAAATCCTAGGTTGTTAAAGGAGATGAGTATAGTAAATTAGGATAGAAATATGCAATAAATACAGCCACTAATTTGTAATAGAATTGACTTAATTTGACTTTTTTTTAAATAGTAATAAATACTATAAATAAGAACTTAGTTGAAAAATTACTGAAATAAGAGATTTAGAGGTTACAAACTAAGACAAAGGAAAATTTGAATGTCTCATATAGGATCCAAGTGTTAAAACCCTTCCTAGATAATATCTCCCTAATAGGACAGTAGTATCATGTGGTGTTAATGTCCATGTTTTGATGGTAGTGTCCTCTATGTGGAATTATTTTGAGCTTCTAGGTGCACCTATGTCTACATTTTCCAAGCCTATTCTTGTGTGCATGAGTTTTAAATCTTTGTAGATGACCTATTTTGATTAATTTTATATGCAAACTCTAAACTTCTATGTTGTTAGGGCATTTATTTGACACAAGTAGTAAAGTGTGTTGTTAGTGGGGTAGGTTGTAATCCTCAACACCCTATTGTGATGAGAGTTGCCTCCATACCAATACTCTGATGAGGGATTAATCCCTATGTATTTATCTATACCAAAGTATTGGTGAAAGTGTAAGTGAAGTAGTATAAATGTTGGATTGAGTGCTTTAAATTTTCTTGAGACTGGAAACCTCAGTAATCTAAGCTTAAGAATTTTGTAGATGGTTGTATGCAAAAGTAGGGTATAATAGGGATTGATAACCTTGATTATACATAGCTTGTTTTGAGTTTGTTTACGTAATTTTCATTTGATTTCCATCTAGTGGTTAAAGGTCTAAACATCATGTATATATAATGTTCTAGGGTTTGTGTGGGTCTTAAGAGAGGTTTAGGCCAACCATAGGGGATTACTCATTTTAAAAGATATTTTTTGGTAGCAAAAGGAGGGAAAAGGACAATAACACTAAAATTGGGACACTAATACCATGGATTGATACTATCCCTATTATGGCACTAGTATCTAGGTGGAATAATCTAAGGCACTAAGGGCCAAGATGTTAAAATGAGGGTTTAAGACTACTTTAGTGATGTGTAGGGATGTGTGTGGCCCACACAAAGGTTGGATAATGTCTAAATAGGCCCTAAGAAAGGTTTAGGGCTAAACGAAGGATGGGTGGTCTCAAGTAACACTCTTAGCACTCAAGTGTCATTTGTAAGTGATTAAAAGTGGTTACAACATATATAAGCTAAGTCAATATTCCAAATAAATACATTTCCCTCTTGTATGAAGGAAACACAATCAATATTTGACATGGTGGAAATAATGATCACCAAAATATAAAGGACATAATGACAAATTAATTAATGCATAATTCATGTATTGAGCCCTCATTTATAGTTGAATAAAATTTAATGTGTATGCATAACATCCAAGAAAAAATAAAAGGAAAGGTGAAAATAATTGATGTACAAAGATATGATGATGATTATGATGATGACATTTGGGCATTTGATGAGATACTATATTCATATTTTATAAATTTATCATTGGACTCACCAAAAAAGTTTACACATCCTTTGGATGCCATCTTAGGCCTCTAAGTTTCACATAAATCATATTCAAAAAATATTCAAAAAAAAACCAAAAATTTAAAAAAATAAAAGTCAAGACCTATGCATGACATGTATTGATCTTTTACATGATTATTTTATGTTATTTATTGTATTCATGATTTATTACATGTCCATATTCTCCACACACACTTTACATGGTACATATGAGTCGGATGCAAGACATAAAACTTTTATATGATATGGACATATAGAATCTAAATATTATTACACCTAGGGGTAACCTTTCCACATTGGAGAATACATACACTATGGGCATCCTCGTGTATCTATATAGGTTACATCTTTCTATGACCATGTCCTTGATCAAATTGAGTTATTTTCATTGTTCATAAATAAATTTATCTTGTGTATACTACTTAGAGTGTTATATTCTATGGATACTAAACTTTAATATGTGTGATGATGACAAGGATGGATTATGTAGACTATCTTTACTTATTCTAATCATGTTTCATGTGGTTATTTGTTACATAGTGTGAACCTTGATTATGTACTACATTTTATGACTCTTACTCTATGTGTCATTGAGTGTAAATTATGTGACTCTTACTGTACATGACACTATGTGTTTTTTTGTGACTCTTTGTGTGACATTGAGTGTCCATTGTGTGACTCTTACTCTGCATGACATTGAGTTTACATTGTGTGAATCTTACTCTACATGACATTGAGTGTTATCATGATTTTTTATATAGTTGATTATGTGTTTCATAGCCATGACTTTGCATGTGACTTTATGTGGAGAAATTTAGGAATGTCTATTGATATTATGGATCCATGATTCATATAATCCATTCTTTTACTTATGTGCAATGCCATGATACATTTTATGCATCTTCTACATGGATTACTACTCAGTGATTTTATGATCATCAATATGATGCCTATTACTACATGCCTTTTTGTTATACCTACTTGAAATGACACTTGTATTCCTTAGGATACATGATTTGTATATGTTATGATTATCTAATATTTCTATGATAACAAAATCTAACCATGTTATCACATGTTTTACATGCTTACATATTTTATATATAACATGAGGCCTATAAATCCTTTCTTTTGAGATGAGTAATTCAAAAGCTATATCTCTGACTTCAAAAGGGGGGAATACGAAGTGGGCTTGTCATATATATTAAATACTTCATAGATATATAATTAAGATAGTATATCAGGTTATATGATGCACATATTGATTCACATTAGCATAGATTGATTTTTATTAGCACATATTGATTCACATGAGTAGATATTGATTCAAATGGGCACATATTGATTAAATTTTGAGAATATTAATACAGATTAACACAAATTAAGATAATATTAACACATATTAATGGGTATATGCGAGGCATATGTGAACATTTTATAGGTTTATGAGTAATAGTTCATAGATTATATGACATTTTGACAAAGGTTATATGACTCAGAATGCAAAGATTATCATATTGAGTGATAGACTATGTCATTATACACACATAACCATGCTCAGATATACTCAAGCATACATAGGCTCTAAATCTAAAATCAATCTACAATGGTTGAGTTATATTTACTTAGATATATTGAAACCTCTTTTGGGTTCCATTCATAAAAATTATAATGAGTAGTGTGATTGAGGTTCTGTGTATCCCAACTTTCTAATCACTTCCCCATATCCAATGAGTGGTGGGACATATATCTTATCAACCCATGTTTTAACACCAACATCTCCTTAGGGCATAAACACCCCATCCTCCAATGACTTTAGAATGCAACTTGGTTCTCATATCTACATGTGTATTCATTCCTTGCTTTTTCAATTGTAAAATTTAAATTATTACTTCAGATTTTATATCATAAGTAGACAATAATTTCTACATGTTTCATTATATATTTTTCATGGAGTAAACTTAATAGTTAGGGAGGGAAAAATTGAAGACACCAAATCTGGTTATACTCAAGTAAAAAAAACTTACTTTATCCTTTTAATCTATATTTTTTAATGATAGACTAAAGGGGGGAATTTATAGACATATAAATTTAGTATTAGACAATGGATAATGTTATATTTGACCAATTATTAACATATATTACTTATACATACACAATTAACTATTTCTCACATTCCATCCTAGCCATGTATCCATTTATGAGCTTGGTCTTCCTAGTTTTCCTTCATACACATACAAGATCTCCCTAATTTGTACCTAAATGTTATATCATCTAGAGTAGACTATTTTCACTCTCCATATCACTATTTTATCATACCTAGATAAATTTGGAAATTGTTAGACAATATTAGTCACTAGTATCTTCTAGTTTTGTTGAATCCATCCCAAATTATGCAAATAATGTTTTTTTTCAAATTTAAACCCTTTCCTTATGTCAATCTAGTACATGTTTTACATGTCAATTTAAATTTAAATTACCCAAAAATCCAAATATATATACAAGACTATCCTAAGGTCTTATTCACTTGGTTAATACTTCATCACTACTTGATAAATTTCTTGCACATTAATAATACATCTACACATCTTTGAGTCATGTTTTTAAATCATCTAAATTTCAAAGTCCTTAAAAGGAATAATCATTAAGCAAAGTTTGAATACTATTATGAGGTAAAATTAATATCTTATCAACTATAAAAATACACATAGGTTGCAGACATTCTAACATATCACTATTGATCACACATAGGGTTTGGTAGGAGAACTATATGCAATTTGATCTATCTTCAGAGTATTGGAATGTAAGTAATGTTCAATCACTTAGATCAAGGTCGACCAACCCATATTTTCTAACCAATTTTTATAGAAGAAGCAAATTTTAAAAGTGGATCCAGGGTTTCAAGATGAATGAATATAAAACTAGGTTTGCACATAGGACCGAGACTTTGAATTTACACATAAAACATATTTATAGCAAGGCATGGTGCTCTATGGTAAAACATGTTTTCACTTTTCATAACAATAAATTATATATAGAGTATACACATGGATAAAATAGGTGTTTGATTATTTCCATATCTATCTAGGTAATTTTTTGTAATCATTTACCTAATTGAGCAACCACATATCCATTTTAGGGCATTTTTAATCATTTTGCAAAGACACAGACCAAATCAAAATAGAAACAAGAAAAGTATCATATCTTCTTGTTCATTTATAAAAATATAAAGTGTATTAAGATAATATTAATCTTCCTTTAACATTTGGATATGCATAATTTAGACATACAAAATCTGAAGTATTCAAATGTTTTAGCCTATTTAGACCATTAAATCCAAAATAAGATAAAAAATATACACAAGGAGCCCTCAAAATATATAAATAATTCAATTACATAATGAATATGTTTTGTGAAAAAATGTACATGAGTGTGCATGCACACACACATGTATATGTATATCTTCATATTTTTTTTCAGACATAACATTCATTTAAAAAATTATAAGTATCGTAAAAATAACATCTTAGATCTAAGCAAAATAATAGTAAGGATACATGTTTATGAATGGATTTTAAAAAGATAAAGAGGGTAGTAATAGGTTCCCTTACCTAATGGGATGAAATTCAAGAATCAAGGAATTTAAGATAGAGTCATGGTTTTTCAACTTTCCTTCAATATATTTTTTCATGTCCTCCTCTCATTTCTCTCCACATGTATATTTTATGCTCAAAAATCCCCTTTTATAGTTTTCCTCAAGATAGAAATGGCTTAAAATATCCAAATTAAGAATAGCTCAGCCATGGTAAAAATGGATAGAATAACTTGTGTTATTTTTATGGTTGCATCTAAACACAAGATAATTACAATATTAATATTATTAAAATGAATACAAGCCTAAAATGGGAACCTCCCATGTAAATTCCATATTTCACCATTTAACTTCCTTATCAAAGAGACAACATTTTCTTCATATAAAGTACATATTTAAAATAGACAAGTCTTCCCTACATGGTCAAACACTTCACATAATCTTAATAATAGATATTTTAAACCCCAAATGCTTTCCAAGTTTTCCCTAGCTTCTCAAATAAGCTTTGGACTAAATAATATTACTCAATTTTCTTAATAATTAATTAGGTCTAAAACCAAAGCTATTAATAATTTGCAAAGCCAGAGTCATTAAAATTATATTAGTCTAGTTCAAATTATGTCAAATACCATAGTTGTTACTAAGATATTATTTTTGTGTGTGTGTGTTAAGTGTCAAGTCTAGGTTTTAGGAACATATTCTTAAGTATAATTTATAACTTTATCCCAATACTTAGAAATTAGATATGATTTAGGTGTTAACCCTAAAATGGTCCCTCAATCACTTTATTTCATTAATATTTAGATCTAGGATAGATATTAGATTTGAGTCTCAATGTGTTGGAAAGGGGCAGCATGTGTAGTAATTTAATTCTTCAATTGGGTGCTAATATGGTCTGGTGATAAACCTATTATAAGGAAAGTAGCTATATCCTCTAATTATTTAGACACATTTGTAAATTGAAATAATTTTATATTATGTAAGTCATCTTCAATTATTTGTGTTGGTTTCCAATTTCAATACATGATAGATGATCAGGACCAAAATTAACCTTGCTAGGTTTCACTACAATAGAGAACTAGAATTCTTGGAAGAGAGCAATCAACTGGTAGATTCATCCACATAACATAGGTTAATCAACAAGGTACTTGAGTGCATTATGATTTTTAAATAAGGTAAATGGAGTGGATAAAAAGTATTAGTGGAACTTTTGGAGTGCATACACCATGGATAATGATTCCCATTCTATAGTAAAGTAATTTATCTCCATCAATGTTAGCTTGAGACTATCAAAATATATAGGATGGTCTAGATTTCATTTGTTAGGTTATGAAAGGATGACACCCAAAACCATCCCATAAGTGTCAACATGTACATGAAATGGTATCTAGTCTAGGAAATAGAGGATGGTTACAATTACCAATTTCTCCTTTAAGGTCTCTAATGCATGTTGATGTATTTTGATATAGAGAAAGAGGCCATTTTATTTGAGTAATTATTCTAATAGATTTTATATGTTATCATAACTATGAATGAACATATGATAATAACTTGTGTGACCAAGGTAGGTGTGGACCTAATGTTAAGTGGTTGGAGTTGAGATTTTAAAAATGACTATAATCTTTATTAGATCCATGAGTATCCATCTAAGTAAATGATGTGCCCTAATAATATCCCAAAAGGTGTGGTAAAGATACACTTTTTTAGGTTCAATAAAATTTAAAGTTGTCAACAATTCTCAAGCATGAGGTGCAAATCGGAATAATGGTCATGCACCAAATCATGCACGATCCAATCATTTAGATACACTTGAAGGAACTTATGGATGAAATATGTAAAGGCTTCCACCATAAGGTGAGAGAAGACTATAGGTGTGTTCTTTAAATAAAATAGCATAACATTGTACACAAAAGACCCCTATCTAGTGGCAAATGTGGTTTTTGCCTTATCTTCCTTAGTAATTTGTACCTAATCATAACCTAAAAAACCATCAATGAAGGTATATATTTCACATCCAATGACACCCTCCAAAATCTCCTCCATGAATGGTTTTGGGAATGGGTTTATGACACACACAACTTTGAGCTATCTATAATCCATGAAAATGTGGATTCATCCATCCTTCTTAGTGTTAATTACCATGGGTTTAAGCCAATTAAATTCATCAATGGGAGTGATAACCCCAATGTGTAACATGCCATCAATTTTCTCTTTAATGCATGCGTGTAAATTAGGATTCATTCAATATGGTCACATCCTGACTAGTCGATCACCCTCAACCAATTTTATATGCATTTTTACCAATGTTGGATGCACTCCTTTCATCTTTGTGTATTTTCATAGGAAAATGTTTTCATAGTCATGCAGAATTTCAAATATTTTGGATAATTCTATTTAAGACCAATGATTTCTTATAATGGTCATCTTGGGTGCATTTTCTATGCCAATATTTTACTAAACCATTTATATTGGAATATAATATGGTTTTTTCTCTAATTTCATATTATATCTAACATCACACACCCCATATTCCATAGGCTATTTTAAGTGATCAAATGTCAACTTTGGTGGATCAGTGATAATACCCTCATCAACTTGACATACAACTTTATTCTTACCTTTTCATATATATTCTAAATGATCATATTCATATTGTGAGTTAGGTTCCAACCAAGTCCTTATAGGAGTATCAAGTTCCTAGAAGAGACTGAAATCATTCTCAATTTCACCATGCATGGTCCATATTTTATCTTCAATTGGTCCTTGATCACCTATTATTGCTTGATGGATTGCTCACAAGGATAAATTTAGATCTAATCAGGGTGAATAAAATGCAAAGGTGTTGAGAAAACCATGTTTGATGCATTCTTAAGTATCTATACCCCTACACATTTCTTGATGAATATACCATAATCTAGCCCAAACATGTAGAGTGGCATAAAATGCATGAATCCATAAGTATTTTAGTAAAAATGTCCCATCACCATGCCAAAATTTCTCACAAGTAGCTATATAGTCGTCTAAGGACTCAAAACCATTATAACTAAGTGTGGCATGAGCACAATTATCATGGTGAAAGTGATGATGTATTGTGTCACGTACATGTTCCCATGTTAATAGCTTATATTGATGAGTATTCTAATAATGAGAAGTTATGCCTTGAATTATAGTAGGGAGTGCACACATACATTTGTATTTTAAAACATATTAATCATCTAAATGTTGTATGTACTCCAAAACCTTGATCTAGCCATGAAAATTAGGTACTTGGTCCAGCTAAGAGGGTGGTGCATTCCTTAAGCATCTACCAATGAGTCAAATAGACTTATAGTGGTTAACCAACTTGTGTAGAGCATTTATTTGTTGACTAACTACAACACAACCTCATCCTATTAGGTTATATTCTTTATGTGCCTAGTGTTTTCAAGTAATGTTGGTGGTATCAGAGATGGATTACACATCTCCCCATTGAAGCATACCATTATGAGTATGATATAGATGTTCATTTCCTTGTGTCATGATGTTATAAATGTGATTGAGGTCCTCATCAGGATTAACTATTTCTACAAAGGGGGTTCCTTGGTCAGTATTGAGAGGAATAACCATGTATTGGGTGTCATTCTCAAAGCTAATGTAGTGATTCTTGAAATGCAAGTTAGAATTATTGGAATATCACCAAGGTAAACCCAAGAGAGTTAGAAATCATCTATTTCAGCCAGTTTAATTACTTAAAATTCACCTTTGAATGGGACACCCAAGATGTTGATGGTGGTTTTATACACATAATATTTTTAACTTTTATTGATTACTGACACTTTATATCTTGTAAGAATTTGTTGAATGTCAATATCTTTGAGTGCATGCCTTAAGGGGTGCACCAAGAAAGGGGTGGGTAGACCATTGGTGCTTTGTAATATTATTTTCCCTTTTTCCACTTGCCATCTATACACTCATCTCCTAAAACCATTTAGCCTAAGCTTATTCTTCTCAACCTTACCCATTCCAATCTTTTGCCATGTTTTCTCCTCCTTTCCTTGCCTTAATTTCCTTTTATATAGTTTATTGTGCTAAGTTGATTGGGTTGACCTTATATAGTCTAAGGGTATTTTTCACTCTTTGATTTTCTTATCCCTTTGGCTGACCTAGCTCAAACCTGGTGAGTTATCCTTAAAAACATACAGGGTCGACTGGGTCAACCCTATACAACTAAAGTTTTTAGGAGGATTCAAGACAATATCCACCTACATATATAAGTTCATTTCCAACCATTTTTAAGAATAGAAGCAAATAATAATAATTGTGAATGAACATCTATTCATTGACCATTCTACTTGAGGAATAAAGCTTAGGGTTTCATACTTTCTTTAGAGATATGGATCTTATCTTGTGGAGAAATCTTTTGGATGCATAGATAGGTTGTGTAGCCTAGAGATGATTTTTTTTTTTATCCTTACATACCATAATAATCTCTTATGAATCACCTTAGCCAAGGGAGAGATTGAGGCTTGATGGGTTTGTCTTCAAGGTAAGTATTCCTAACTTTATTCTTCCTTTGTAAGAGTAGATAGATAATGTAGTTATGTTTTTTTATATCATGTATTAGGATTCTATATACATTGACATGATTATATGTCTTATATGCATGTTTACTTTAGTTTGTTTTGTTTCTAAGCCCCACTTTGTGACACAAGATTTGGTGTGTGCTAGATTAGATTTATTTTCTTGTTTATTATAATACAGTGAACATTAAACCTAGGACTCTTTTAGGGTTATTTCATGATTGTGTTAGACTATAGGATTTTTAACCCTTCCTAGTATGGTGTATTATGGCAAGTGATCCCCTAATTAGGTCTAGTAGATCCCCATATTGGTTATACCCATGCTTAACAAATGTATTCCCAATCAGAAGTGTGGGTATGCTTTATATTCTTTGAGCCATGATTTATTTATAGACATGATGCATTTTTTATTGCATATAGTGGCATCCTTAATAATTCTTATAGGTACTACCCAAGTTTTTATGGCCATGAATAGAATGTGTGGGGAAGGTTGTAGAGTGAGAATTTCCATCTTCTACTAGGCATCCTTCATCAAAACACTGAATAATGTGTTGGTGTCCACCAATGTATCTCATATCATCCAACTATAAATGGATGTGTTTAAAATGACATCTTTGTCACATTTAATATTGGTTTAGACATGAGTTTCTTATCATTGTGCATGATTTAAATGACAATCCACTGAAGTCTTGGTCATTTGTTGTCATAGATAATTTTTAAGGAGTGATATGATGTTCTCACTAATAAGAAGTATGTAGAGATCTCAAAATTCATCCTAACCTAAGTCCTTTGAGATAGTTTCTCTTTACATCCCAATACACATAGTAGCATACTTCTCCTTTAAAAACTCATTTTCACCTTGTAGTTCATGAACCAAGGCCATCGTCTCATGTAAAAATTCTTTTTGTTTTTGAGCATCAGGGTAGTGTTAAACATGAGGTTATTAACATTAAACCTTCTCCACATGTGGATTTAAAATTGGTTGGGAATGTGCTCCAATATATGTTGTAATATTAACCTTAGGTCTAGTTGGTGGATGATAGGGCATGGTCTCCACTAAACACCTAGATTTTTTATGATATGAATCATTCAAGTGCCTTTTTCATTGCATTATTTGGTGATAGTTACATATAAGTCAGTGTATTCTTCAAGATGGTGCTCATTCTTATAAAAATTCCAAGTTGGGTAAATCAAGCAATTACACTAGTAGTGATCCAAAGATCCACACTTGTAACAGATCCTAGTTGTAAAATGACCACCCCTTATCCTCGACACCATAATCATAAACCTCCATAAGACTCTTGATTATTAGCAACATAATTTGGTAATTTTATCTTGTGTTTACTTCATGATCTCATTGATGACTCAATAATCATTAGTATCATGTGTGTATGCTTCACATATTTTATAGTTTAGTGACACTTTAGCTTGGATAGTATACTAGAGAAAGGTATAAATCCTTACATCATAATATTCCTAATATATCTCACAAGACTATTTTGTTATGGTGTGAACATTCCTATGTGGGTAGTTACTCTTTTTATGGCCCTCTACTTCACACTCAATACACCATAGGCCACTATGTGTGTCATGAGAATTATTGGCCATTAGTTTCTCTAGTTGAGATGACATAATAAAAATTCAAGCCTCCATAAAAGGGTTGATCCCTATATCTATACTTACCATACCTTAGATGTGGATATTAGCTTCTAGTGCCTCACACAGGTCAATAAAGGTCTTTTGAGATAGAGCTCAATGAAACAAAAGTAATATCCCCCCCAAAAACCATTGAGCATGATGTGTTGGGTTAATCTCAAATGATAGATTTGAAAGAATCATTTTGGAATGCACACTCAGTGAGCTCTTAATTTATATCCTTTAAGGTAGTGATGATTTGCTACTCAAACTTAGAAATGTCAAAATCCTGAAAGAATGTAAATTTTTTTATTTCTTAGTTCACATTTTCTTGATAAGGTTCAAATTTATGGTACCATTTATGTGTAAAATATAATAAAGTAATGGAAAACTAAGTAGCCTTTCATTCTAAATAAGTGATACCCCATGATTTCGAAATGAGTTCACACTTATGAATGTGTTTCACTACATTTTTGACACCTTGATATTCAAGGAGACTAAGTGTCATCTTATAGTACACCATAGGTGCACTTAGTGGTTGTAGTGGACCCTATTTTGGCATTCACCCAATTCCTCTTCAACCTTATGGTCAAGGTTTTCTAGCTCGTCCAACACCACCACCTAATCCTCTTCCAAGAAAACCATCACCTGTACTTTTTCCTACACCTCCTACAATAATAAGTGCACTAGAAATAGTGGGCACCAAGGAAGTTTTATTTTATATGTTTGGGCCTATAGTTTCCCAACTATTTATATTATTCCCACTTGGCATTCCAAGGTGAGCCATAGGTCATACTTTTAATGTAAAATTAAATGTTAAAGGTAAATTACAATGCTAAAATTGCACTCCCAAATATTTATCTACTGGCTCAGCTTCAAATTCTTCAGATTATACACTATAAGTATCTTAATTTATTATCAAAATTACATCAAAATCAAATGCATGAGCATGTGCTTTTGTGGGGGAATCGGGTCTATCTATATTAGGTTTTACTATTAGTACATGTCTTACTTCTTTCATGTGCATTTATGCTATTAAAGGGCACAAATCCATGGTCAGGGGGTAATCATTATTCCTTTACTTTTTCCTATGAATTCCTACATCACTTCTAGTATCCTCTCATTGACCCCCTAGCTTGTTACCTCTCATAGCCCTACACCTAGCCTCATCATACTTTCACTTATGCATTTCTCATTATCCAAATTCTATGTTTAAATCCCAATCTCATACTAATGTATACCCCTCCATTTCCCCACCCATCACACTACTCATGCATGAGAGAGTTTAGTTGTCCATATAAACATTCTCAAAGCTAGGATCAACTATAAGATTTGTATTTGCTAAAAGGAATTGTTTGATATACCTTCCACACAGCTCTCTTAGGAAGTTGAATTGTGCTTATTTTGGGCAAGAATATGTAGAGACCATATAATCTAAAATATAAATTTTAAACATTATTTTCTAAGTAATTTCCAACCTGGCCAAGGTCATCTAACACTCTACCAACCAGGAAGCCTTTTGCCCATAATTTCTTGAATAGTTTTGCTTATATGAAAAAAGACAAACATGTAAGTGTACAGGTAATTCAATAGATAATTATCACATAGATAATCATATAGATGTTTATCTATCCATGTACTTCATTAATTCTTGTTTCAAGATATTGGAGCATAAATTTTTATACTATTATACCAATCTAGTGTTTGATATTCTCCAAAGAAAGTTGCATGACCATTTTCCTACCATTTTGTTAAGAAGTGCAATGGGACCAGCAATAGAACCAAAAATTTTGGGTCTTTTCCTTTAGTTTATCATGACTTATCCTAGTCAAATGCCTAAAGAGAATAATAATACTAATGAACTAGTTGATTGGAATATCATACAAGAAATGATCTCACACACCTACCTAAAGTACACACTGTAAGACCAGTTCCCATCAGTTCTATCACATGATGGTGTGTACATTAAGATCACTATACTAGGTTGCTTGAATATGCACATACTTCTAACCATAAAAATCATAGTATAGTTAATCCTAAAAATTCACTCATTCCATACTTAGGCTATTCATCACAAAAAAATTAAGTGTAAATTAAGAAAAAGAGTAGTGGTACCATCATAACAAGATTACAAAAGGTATTTGAATCAACACAAGCATTATATTCCATTACATATCAAGGATTACCATACATGTCACATTGAACATCAAGGTTAATACTAATCTCAAGATTATAATTAAAATATTACCATTATAATAACAACAACAAAAACTCTTCTAAGTAAAACTACAGAGTATTTATACATCATTTTACCTTGATCATTTTGTTACAATATTAATGTCAATAGTTATGACTTGTCAATAACCATTTACAATAATGAGTCATGGGAAGTTGTTACAATGAAATCCTATTAATTTGGGCCTAAATACCCTTATATAACCTCTCTATGTTAGATATTAATTATTGTGATCCTATGTTATCATAGGCCAATGCTAAATCCACACTTGACTATTCTCCTCTAATACTCATACAAACTATTTCCTAACCATGTCCACCTTCTGTACCTTTGTCCAAGTCATACACTAATTGTTTGAGTCTTGCATCATTAGTTCCTCCATGTTTTTTGCATCCTTGTTCCTTGTGACTTAATTTTCTTGCACCAATGCCTTACGCTCCTTATCTCTCCCACTCCTAGGTTTCTTATACTCCCATATCTCCCATGCCATCTTCCAAAAAGTATTTAAAATAAATCAATATAAAATTTGGGGTCCAACAAAAGGTAAGGTTTGTGGACAGAGTCAAGGTCTTAACTTGACCTTCAATATTGAGTGTATGGTTCAAGGTAAATGTCAATACATATTTAATTAATGTCAAGGTCTTTTTCCTAAACATAATGCTAATATATAGTCTAGATAAATGTCAACAAGTTTTTTGACTTGTATAATCAAGTCAATAACTCAATGCAATGTCAAGCAAGATAAATTACCAAACATAAAACTCTTTAATGAGTCTAATGAGTGACAATAAATATTTTATAAAGTTAATAAATTCATAATGGAAAATTAATTTGACACATCTTTGACTAGCTACTAAGAAACTCATAAACTAAGTTTAATATTTGAATCATGATAACAATATCGGTGTGAGAGCCTTTGACTATCCACACTAATACCTTTATCATTAGCAACAAGTTCATGCTCATAGACATATCTAATTATAAATAAATTGATCATATCATAAATATAAACATATAATCACTTAGTCATAAAAATGATTAAAATATATTAGGGCACAGATCATGATCTACCACGACATGCATTAAAGAGTGAACAATAATGCATGTTTCCATAACTTTCTATCTACCCTTCTCATATGGCATATGGGTAATGGTTTCAAATTCATTGTCAAATGTATTTTCTTTGATTTATATAATATTTTTTCTCTTGAACACCATCAGTAGTGACCTACCCAACTCTCCCCAATGATGCCCTCCCTCTTCTAATGGGTTCAACCTATGTTGTAATCACACACTCAAAATAATAAAAAGATTGGGTAGACTAAGTTATTATATCAAATAAATATATAATCATAATCAATGTAAACAACAATAAATATGCCAATCAAAAGTAATATACATATGTCTGAATCTATCTAAAATAAACATTATTCAAATTGAATAATAAGTAATGAAAATCCATCTAATTATTCATTATTAGTTCATTTTTTACCCTATTTTTTATAAGATGAGTGTTTTTTAATAGGTATAAAACTTGAAAGATATATTCATAATGTAATATATGACTTTTAAGCATAAATTTGAATGTAAAGCATAACTGATTGATAATTGAAATTAAAATTGACAAAGGATTCCACCATCCCATAGCTGCATTATCCAATATATAGGGTATGTTGAGAGCAATTTCTTAAAGCTAATTGTTTACCAATTCACTACAAATACAAAAAACCAAGAGGGTTCCTATGATTAAAAAATCAAAAACCTATGTATTTTTGATATACCATGAGGTACGTGGAAAATAAAAAATTTATATAGTGTTATCTAATGGGTTGAACATTAGAGAAGTAACCCTCACACCATGTCTCAAGTAAATCTAAAGACTATTTTGCCTAGAATGACAACTCCTTTGAGTTTTAAAATTATTTGAACATAATTTCTAGAAAACAAGAAAAGAAAAAGAAATTGAAATTGAAATTGAAAACCAAATCAAAAGAAAATCTTTGTGTATATAAATCATAAAATAATCTAAAATCCTAGAAAAAAGTTAGAAAATCAATGCTAAAAAATGTACGGGTTCACCAATATGTTTTACCATATTTTTGATAAAATAAATGAATGTTATTTAATAAGTATAAAACTTGATAGATTTATTTATATTTTAATAATGACTTTTGAGCATAAATATTCTATAAATCAACAGTACCTAATAGTTTAAATTGAAACTTATGAGTGGCATAGGCTAAAAATAGTAAGTATAACTAACAATAAAATACTTAACACTTTTGATTTCATGTTAACTATATCTAATATTTGATAGTGAGAAATAGACAAAAATAGGACCATGAATAGTCAAGATCAAAATTTAAATATGAGAATATTATTGGATAGGTATGCACTCCCTAGATAGTAGGGCAAGTTGGTCATGTCATTTGACTAAAAACATGTTTGCATTAAAAATGATGAATTAGTTATTATTTGGCCTTATGTACCTATGTATGTTGAGTGCATTGAAGTGTTTTTATTTTTTATGTCACATGAATATTGTTACCTTCCTTATCTTTGCTTTGGAAAGCCTATGGATATTGTGAGAGCTATAAACCTATAAAAAATGGAGGGGGGGTGTAGTGGAATGAGTTGACCCCAATCAATTATTTGATGATTGACTATTGCCTATGTATCTAAATAATTCAAATAAAAAATCAAACCATAGGCATTTCTCCCACCTAGAGTGATTTGTTCAGTTATGCTCCTTGACCATATGTATGTGTCTAGAAATTTTTCTTTGATACTTAACAAAGATATATCTTGACTTGATTTTATATGCTTCAGACTTGATTTAAAACCACTCCTAGTGTTTGATATTAAATTTGGGAAGAATAGGGCACTATTTTTAAATGTGTAATAGTGTATAATATAGGTGTTAGATATAGATTGATTCCATTTGAAATGAGATTTTGATTTGTTTAATAGTGAAACATTTTGACAATTTCCTATAAGAAACCTTACAAAACATGTAATAAGACCTAAAAATATATTTTAATTTAGAAACTAATAATAGGATAAGGCCACTTCAAGTGGATAGGTCTACAATGGTAGACCTATCTACCTAGTGTAGACCTATCTCAGAGAATCGATGATAAATATCTTGAACTAGATGTAGTCTGAGGGTATTATAAAATAATTTAAGCACTCAACTTAGAAATTTATGTGTAGTAGTGACAATGAAAGGATGGTCTATCCCACATATAAATAAATGTATTTGAGGAATGACAAATAATATTCATGCATTTGGGTGTAATTTAGGTGGTTTAGGATGTGTCAAAAATTAACATTATTAATTACCTAAAAAAATTAGATATTTACATTTGGTTCCCACTTTATTCTAGTAATGAAATTTCTAAAGTAAAGGAGAAAAAAATAAACCTGAGTGTGTACAAAACTCTTTAAAATTGATAGGATTTTCTAATTTTGTAAGGCACTAAAATTTAGCAAACCCTACAATAACACATGAAGTGGTCATTATTCATATTTAGAATCTAAAAATTCTAAAACTCTGAAAATTGAAAGAAGCAACGAAAGAGTAAACCTATAATGAGATAAAATCATATTGCCTTGTAACCTATAAAATATGGTGAAGCATTGGATAAAATGTCCCCCCTTGATAAATCACTTGGAGAGATGGTTCCTCATGTTGAAACATTGGCACATTGAGAGTGAATATTTCCCAATTTTGAATAATTAATCAATCCCTTGATTCATAAATATGCATGCCCAAACTCTCATGAAATGGGGATAAGTACCCAACATATTGATTGAAAGGGGATTTATAACTACAATGGGTTTTATAGAATTGATTCCAAGGTCATTGAGTATTAGTAGACTTGAATATACATCACCTATAACAAAATATGGAAGCACACAATGGGTTTGATAAAAGTAATACCAAATTTGTTGACTATCACCATACTCAAACGTACATTACCTATAATAGAATGAATCACACCATTGTAGACATATCTATATTTTATTTTCATGATTTAAAGACAATGAATAATTTTTATGCCCCCATCATAAACTTAGTGCCAAATAGATTTGAATTGAAATAAATATTTTCCTTTGAATTTGGAAATTGTATTATATTTGATATACGCAAGAACCAATATCATGCATTTTGACTTTGAAAATTGTATATATGTATATGAACAAGTATCATGCCCCCTAATTTTTTTAAATGTTATATAATGGTACGCATTTATATGTTCAACTATAAATGTATTTAAACCCCTTTTCTATCTTCTAACTATTTTACATATGCATCCAAGTGTATATAAATTTGTTCTTTGATTTTTTTTTAAATGAGTGCTCATGTAATATGCCCCCATAATATGTATCAATGTACCAATATATGCCATGTAATTAATTTGTAAATTACTTTAAATCTTTGAAACTTGTGCTTTGTCCCAAATCTTATTTTTCAATTAATTTGATTCCTTAAAACCTATATTTTGTCATAGAATATAATTTTTTAAATATTTGAAAACTTTACTCTATCATAGGACCTGATATTTTTTCTCATGAGGGATTGAATCTCTAAAACAATCCCATTGTAATGCCCCCATTTTGAGATGAGAGATTGAGCATGCAAGTCATTCATATCAAAATAAGAGTTAGCTTTATCAATATAGAATCATGTAACATCATTTCAACATGTGGAGATTATGTCATCTTAGTAATGTAATCATCATTGAAGCATGTATGTAGCATATGGAATGTGAGTCATACAAGTGTCATGTCTAGGCAAATATATAAATGAAGCATGTAGTAAAGCAACCATCTCTGATGTGGATTATTCAATTAAATTGAATAATATGTATCATATCACCACTAATAAAGCTTAAAAAATATAATAAGCATAAAACACACAATGTCACACATAAGGCCAAGGGTTTCATACAAGGGACATGTTAAAATATCGCACATAATATCAAACATTGCATATATAGAGCCAAGGGCCACAATTAATTGGACATATTTAAATGTCAAACAAGAAAATATTTCACATAATAAGGCCAAAACACATAATAATTCAACAATGTATAGCCTATCATGTGAAAAAATAAACAGATTGATAGAGTATAGAACAAGTAAAAAACTAGTCTACACCATTCATATGTATCGATGTCACATTATAAAAAATTAACATGTACATGTATCAAAATATATAATATGAGTAATTGTAAAGACACTTGTAAGATATGCATATTGACATGGTAGATAAGTCATAGATAGATATAACTTGTGATAATATAACCTATTGAAAAATATGCCCTTAGCATAGGCATGGCCAATGGGTAGAAGGGACTCCAACATCTAAGAATCAATGTATAGTATGTATGTCCTACATCACACTCATATACCTCATGAAATTAACATGAATTTGAAAAATAGTATGTTATGTACCAAAATCATGGTAAATAACATATGTAAATAAGTGAAGTAGTAACTTATGTCATGTTTAAGTCCCAGTTTTTATTTTTTAGAATATTTTGAATGTTTATGTATTTTTGACCTATTTGATTTTTTTCCATTTTAATTAATGACATATTTGAATTTTTTATATTATTAACATATTTTAAATTTTATATATGCATAAAAGATCATAACAAGGCTTTAAAAATATAAGTATGGGAGGAATCCAAACAATCTATAGTATGTGTCAAGGCATAGTGTGCACTATATGTGATGGCATGGCAATTTAGAGAGATTGAAATCATGCACTATTTACCCAATGTATGAATCAAAACAATGTAGCTCAATCATGTATGGGGAGATAAAATTATTTATGCCCTCATTGGGAAAAAAATAATGTGTGTTCATCTAGTATGTAGAAGGAAGAGTATGCAATCATGTTAGTGCAAATGGTAGCTAAAGTATGTGTATATATTCTATATGAAAGAATCATAAATAAACATGGCATAATTTATGTGTCCTACACTCACTATATGATGAGTTTCACAAATGTTCTAATTGGGATAAACAAACAAAAAGACAAGGGCCAAATTCTAAAAAAAAACAAGGGCCAAAAGAATGAATTATGTAAGATAATATGTACACATGTGTGCCAAGATAGAAAAATAAAGAGAATAAGTAGATATGATAAAGTTAGGTATAGTGGAAAATATTTTATATTAACCAACTATTTGATCAATAGGGCATTCCTATGGATTTCTTGCATAGCATATGTAATCACCTTATAAATTATGTGTTAAGTCCCCAATTGAGATTGGATGATGATGTGTGGGTTTTCTACCGTTAGGAGTGTTATACCAATCTTCTGAAAAATCATAATCATGATCATAATCATATTTTTAGTCTTAAAATTGTGGTATGCCACTCTTATCATTATATGTGTCTATATATGTAAGACTAACTACACCATACTATGGTATTGAATTTTCCTATTTGTTTTGTTTTGCCATATATGTTATACCATTGCTTTTATTATGATTATATTAGTTTTTTTTATGGAACATTAGCTAAATAATTATTTTCCTTTATATGTTATTACTTTATGGATTCATCCTCTCTTCAAATTATAACCATTGCTCTCATATATGATTTTCCTAGTTTTGCATTGCATTGTTAAAAGGTAGGGTCGATGTGAAATATAATGAAACATGTTTTTGACCCAAGTGTTATTTCCATCTTGATGGATCTAATGCAATACTAAGGCCCAATATTATTACCTAAATGTTGTTTAACATACCCAAGATGTTATATAAGTGTTATGTTACATATATTAGCTTCATTAAAATAGTAAATCATGATCTTAATACATTTCTTTCCATCAATGTGAAGGTTAAGAATTAAAGGCTCCAAATATAAAGAACACTATTTATTTGCCTCTTTTGGAACCACATTAACCTTATTTGGTATGTCTTAAATTTGAATTTGCTTTGTGGGTAACCCTTTTGTTGAGGATGCTTGTTTGATTATCTTGATTTTAATTTTACAACTTCTCATTTAGTGTTATCTCTTGTATTGACTTTTCTTTTTTTATTTGTTTCATGTGTATTTGCTCTTTATGTAACCTTTATTTTTTGGTGTTCATTTTTTTATGCTTTCTCTTGTTCCTTAGAAGGTGTATCATTGACTATAGCATGTTGAGGTTTGTACATATGTACATTCTTAGCTTTAAGTGATGTAGCCCTTAGACATAAATCTTATATTTTCTCTTACTGTTGTGAATTAATATTGCAATAAGTGTTTGTGATTTGATTGCATTGATTATCTTAAACTATAGCATTTCATTTATCCTTGATGAATTGTGTCTCCCTAGTAGTTTCTAATTTGTCCCTCTTTATTGTATATGAATCATCTTGATATGTTTCAACCCCCATAGATATCAATAGAGTATGAGATAAGAATTCCTCTTGATTGTTAGGATTTAAATTTAGTTTGCATAACTTATCATTTATTGTATTTTTCATATCATTATCATCGCTATCATATGAATTTATAACTGTGCAATGAAGATCATTGAAATTTACCAAAAGAGGGAGATTTGGTATTTTCTCTTGTTGTATAGTAATTGGTAATGCTTTGTGTATCTTATTTAATTCTTATGATTGATGATTTTTCATGTTTTATATTTGACTCACCTACCACATATGTATGCATTCGATCAAGTGTGATGGGTTTTAAAGGTGGTATAATAGAATGATCTTTAGATTATGATCAAGTCACTTTGAAATATCTAAAAAGTGTATCATTTATTGAAATTATACACTCATGTCCATCATACATATATATATATATATTGAAATTATACACTCATGTCCATCATATATATATATATATACATATATATATACATATATATATATATATATATACATATATATACATATATATATACATATATATATATATATATATCTGTATGTATGTATGTATGATGGACATGAGTGTATAATTTCAATATATATATATATATATATTGAAATTATACACTCGTGTCCATCATACATACATAATTTCAATATATATATATATATATATATATATATATATTGAAATTATACACTCATGTCCATCATACATACATACATATATATATATATATATATGTATGTATGTATGTATGTATGTATGTATGTATGTATGTATGTGATGTATAAAGTATACCTTCCATCACATTATTCCAAGGTCACCACAAAGGAAAGTTGTGGATAATTAGTTTGGCATGACTTGAAAAATAATAGGCACCATATTGGGACCTATTAGTAAATATAATGTTATATGTCCAATTATTTGATGAGGTCTATTAATAAATACCTTGATATTATATTTTCATTTTTTTTATGTTTTTCATGTTGATATTATACACGTGGTGCAACATTTCACAAATAATCTGATGATGATGTAATGATCTCTATCAAAACATGCTCAAACCTAGTCTACTTTCTCTTACTAGTCTTTTTCCTCTTTTTTAGCCCTTGAAAACTTCAAATTTTTCATTTTGATATTGTCCCCTTTAGTTTTGAAAACATTTAATCAAGGTGAAACCATCGTGGTAGTTCTGTCACCATTGAAACATTTTAACTATTTGGTGAAACTTGAATTTTCACATGTTTTTCATAATTTTGATTGAAGTTTTTATTACTTTCTCTTAAGCTTACCTTCTTGATTTCCCAATATACCTTTAGTCTTGATTATTTCAATCTCAATCATCTCTAAGATAACTCAAACAAGCTCGTATTTAGGCTTTAGTTAACTCCAAGTCACAACTTATTCTCCTCCACTACAAGTATTTCATTTTTATTTAAATTTTAGATTTGAAAATTGCATTAGAGATTGAAGCTTACAAGTTTATATAGAGCCATATTCAGCCTTCTATTGTTTTGAATAATTTATCCTTAGATTATTGTAATCTTCTTGTTATTTGCACCAGTTTGAGAAGGGAGCTCATAAGTTTGTAACTAATACTATATTATTCATGATCAACCAACCATAGTTTATTTAATTTCTTCCTCCATATTATGTTTGTCCTTGAATTTTATTTTCATTTCCTCTTTTTTTAAATCTCTAAGGTCATCATTTATCAACATATACTCACATCAACTACTTATTCTCCTTAACATGATCTCTATATTATTAGATTGAAGGATTTGTTTCTCATTTATTTTATTATTATCTTAGATTAAATTTATTATTTATTAGAATATTTTTGAATTTTAAAATTTTATTCATAAAAATCTAAAAAAAATCATATCTTTTTTCTCTTATTACATTAGAAAATTAGTTTCATCATCTTAGTTGCATTCACACATTACCAATATTAAATAATTGTAGTCTTCACATTAGATCTAGGATAGATATGTGAATCTTAAAATTAACTACAACCAACCAGAACCATTATATTTTCATTTTTCATAACATACATTAATGTACATAAACAACACCAACAAACTTGCATGCACAAATACTAGATAACCAAAAAGAAAGTTTGCATCAAAAATTATTTTCCTTCCTTAGATGTTAAAATGGTATTGTAATTTAGAAATCAGAATTTCATATTCGTATCCATTCAAATACATATCATTTTATTTTCATATAAGGTTCACAAAACATTACAAAAAACTAAAAACCTTACATACTAGCTTGCATACACAAAGTAGATCTTGAATATTTAGAAGTTTCATTGCATACACAAAATTTGAATTTTAGATTTAATCTTCATTTGCATAGTCAAAATTTAAGGTGTCATTAGTTTTTCATTTCATTTTAATTGAAAATATATAACAAAATCATTCATATTAAATCATGTAGGTGAAACTATTCATTCATAAAATCAAGGAAAAAGTAAAAAATTAATAGTTGCATTGTTAATTGAATTTTCGGTTTTAACTCGCATTGCAGTCTTAAAATATAAAGTAATGAATGATTTATTTTTTTTCATTTCATTTATTTCTAAGCATTTTTATTTTAGATTACTACATAATTTTTTTTCATTTTTCAATTCCTTATCAAAAATTTAAAACAAGTCCAAATTAAAAACCTTATCAAAGTAAACATAAGTAAAACCTTACTACAACATAAAACACAACCTTTCAAAAGAAAAATTATACATCTCACTAGTAAAATAAGAATTAAATAGTCTTAAATATCTAAACAACATTACTTCACTCTTGGATGATGCTTTTAAAACAATCCAAACTACACAAAGCAAGAACTTTCCCTAGAGTACTATTGTGCCAGTGAACAACATTAAATGTGACATTAACTCAGAACTTAGAATAGATTTTTTCCATTCCACTCCTCTCGTAAACATTATCACTAAAAAAATTAATGCTCCTAATGAGAAAAAACACTACATAGAAGCCATTATAGTGAGACCTATCTACAAGCTAGCACTCTAAGCCAAAAACCTTTAGATATAACCCCACTTTCCTTCTTTATCATTAAGTCTAGCCTCATCATATCTTATTCACTTTGTAGATGAATTGACTAGACATAACTAACCCAATAGACCCAATTAAATCCAAAGGGTCCTTAAACCCAACTCTGCCTAGTTTCTCAAGCCTAATATCAACTAATAACTTTGTTACCTTATCCTTGTCCATTATGAGGTTTCTTAGAACTCTATCCTTCCTGATTCACTACTTTGAATGAGTAGTATGATGTAGGTGAAATCTTTTGGTATCACCATGAGCACATTTTACCACTTATTCAAAACCATGATCCCATACCTCAACCGAAAAAACTAGATCTTATATCCCTTCTCATTCAAATCCCTCAACCACATCAACCTAACCAACCAAATCATTATACCATTCATCCCATTGTGCTTCCATCTGTTGTCTTAGCTGGACCTCAAGAATTTGAGTACACAAAGGTAAGCATGTTACTTTATACATGTATAAAATTGGTGAACCCAATGTGAAATTCTTCTTCTTTTGTGTAATCTAATTTTATTTTCTTTCATCCACCTGTCTCCTCTCTTTCATTTATTTTGTGGGTGTGTATACACCCCAAAATATGTCTAGGTAAAAATTTGAGAGGACTTAGACCTTGAAACTTATAAAAGGATCCATCAAATTCTAGGTGAAGCCTCCTTCTTTAGTTGTAAAAATAACTCCAACCAAAACATGGAAAAATAATTTCAAAATTCTTCTACCTTTATATTACTAACCAAGTCTTAGGTAGTGAACCAAGAACTACATGATCCTCCTGAAATGGCCATCAAGTACCACTACTCTAAAAACATGACCCTCATTATTCGAGGTGGGATCTACCCCCAAATTAAAACTAGACCCCATATCATTTTTTAATCCCAAATATTGATAGTATGACAATGTTTGACTAGTATCCTAAAAGAATCTATATTTTAGAGGATGGGTTTAGTAGGTTACAATTTCCCCCACCTTCCTATATCACTAACTAAAATACCTTTTTAACTTTTACTCAGACTATGATGGTTCCTTTCGAGTAATATAAAACCAACCAATTAATTACGAGCTACTATTCCTTTCCTCATAAGTCTTTTTCAAGGGAGGCTCCCAAGACTAACACCAACACTTCACCAAATGAGCTCATCTCCACCCTAGTGGGCCACAATCAAGACCTAGAGAGAAAATAAGGCTCTCTAAAGCAAGGAATTCCATATAAACTCAAAAACCAAGGTCTTTGCTCATCCATTCCCATTAAAATATCAACTTATCAACCATTACAATACTAACTAAATCCATATTCCACTTCTTATATACGAAGCTAAAACCTTGGGGACATCCTTACTAATAGAGTTTCCAAACATGTAACATCAAACATCCTTCCTTATTATCAACCTCATACTCAAACTCCTATAGTAATCTCTTTATCATACCTTCCTCCAAATAACATGGTGACCAAGACACTACCACTCAGTGCTCATCCTAGCTATGTGTCACCTAATGTACCACCCATATATGCTCCATTGTTGCAAACTCTAGTTGGATCTCCTTTATCCCATGCTTTACCACCCTACAATAATATGTTCTCCAAGTCTAGTCAATTATAAAGCTACTTCCTAACATATTATTCTTCATATTTTCAACCCACATCTCCTCCTTATAGTGGTTTTATACCCATTTCTTACCCAACCCATCTCTTTAGGCTCATTCTAACACATCTTTATTAGATTTTAGTGTCATGGGGACATATATAGAATACTTGAAAGAAACCCTTGACCAAATAAAACCACATCCCTTACTCAAAATCCATAAATATAAAGGAGGGCGATATTCCAATGTACATGTGAAAGTATATGAAACCATCATAAAAGAGCTTCTACATTAGAATGGGAGAGTTGCTAAGATATTCCCAAATAATATCAAGGAAATTATGCTAGATTGATATTACCACCTCCCTAAGGCCTCCATCCTTTCCTTTTGAAAGCTCATAGTTGAGTTTGTCAAGGTGCTTGACATGAACAAATTACTCAAAACTAGCATACAAAAGTTCTTACATATCAAGAAAGAATCCATTTATTATGTTACCCATTTCACTATGAGATGGAGACAAGTATTATACTCCTCTACTAATGCCCCTTATGGACCAAATAGAGTTATGAAATTTATTTTTACACTCTCTCAATAAATAAATAGGGGAAGATGTTCAAATTTTCCCTTATAAGTCATATGAATAATCCCTTGAAAGTGCTCTTAGAATAAATTAGGTGGCCATTGATATTGGTTATAGGAAGTACATATCCATAAGGTGAATAATTTCCCTAACAAAATAAATGGAGGTTATCATAATGTAAATCAAAATAACTCCAACAACCAAAGCCTAAAGGTTCTAAACTAAAAATGAAATGCCACTGCATATGATGTGATAGATTAGGCCAAAAAGATGAACATTGTAAATAACAACCAAACTCAACCAATAAATAACAAAAATGTCAATAATAATAATGGGTGTATGAGGAACCAAAACTCTCAATGCAATATTTATGTGGTGGATTTCAACCATCTTCCACATTGCAATACTTAATTTTAGAACCAATTTCTAAATCATCAACAAAATAATGACCAAACCCAAAACTAACACTTTTTAAGAATAACAACCAACAAATACTTGATCAAAAATATAAAACTAGAGTCTTAGGTATTTTTATCCTAATGTATATTATATTTTCCATAGATTCATTAGTCATGATACATGTACATATAGGGAGTAAAACAAATTTATCCAAAGACTCCCTAAATACCAATGACAAACCTTAGTATACATATTCCTAGGGAATGCTAATGCAAACCCCCAAACTTTATAAATAGGTCCTATGGCAACCTAAAATGTTAATTTGTGCATATACGAAAACCCATTTATTAACCACCAATAACGAAACATCCAAAACCAACCATCGAATAGCCCAACTAACTAGCCTTTTTTATTAGAATATATGATGTTGAAGATTTCAATTCCATGCCAAGTAACCTTGATGTGACTCCAAAACTAGGACCTCAAATGAAAAATAACATGATAGGCAAAATAATTGATACTTTCACAACCCATAAAGATTAGATTGTAGGTTTTTATAATAATAGGTTTTGTATAATGATAAATATAATGAGGACATGAATTTCATCACTCACACAAGGGAGTACTAACTAAGAACTCCCCTTTCTAAAATTATTTTGTAAATTAATATCCAAACCAAACCCAAGCCTATGATAAACTATGATTTAGTTGTTGATCTTATGAAAACATTTTCACATGTCTTTTATATAGACCTACTTAAAAATTATCATGCCCATCATTTAACATTACTTGATTCCTTAAGATTACAAAATCTAACTAGTATCACACCTCTACCTTAATCTAAATAAACCACATAGACTTAGATATGTATCTATCCATGTAAAACTCGAGAGACATTGACTAGATTTTTAACATTATGAATCTTCCCCCATACACTGAGATGGCTAAGAGGGGAGATTCAACCTAGAATTTTTAAGTCTTGATTTAGTATAGCTATGTGAAGAAATTAATTGTTGATGATAGGGTGGATATCAATATATCCCCCTTTTCTTTTATCCAAAAGCTTAGCTATGGATAAATTAACTTCTCAATGGTTAAAAACACCTTACAAGGCTACAACAACATCAAGTCTAGCTTGATTGGGACCATTGAACTACTTATTATGTTGGGTCCCAAGACTGTGTTAATATATTTCAATGTGATAAATAAATATTCAAATTATAACATGAACCTTGGAAGGCCTTGGATCTACAAGATTAAGGCAATCCCTTCTACCATCTTTTAAGAAATCATGTTTTAACACCTAAGAAAGGTCTTTATTCCTCAAGGTGATTTGAATCCCTTTGACACTATCCAAGATAATATTAAGAAAATACCAAGTCATCACATCGATAATAACTAACATAGTAATGGTGTGGTGAAGCCCCCTCATTTTTCCAAATACAAGGAACCATAACAACCATAACGTGTATCTTGAAATCAAGCTCTGAGAGTCCTAAAGCCTATCTAAGTGAAAAAATAGAGGAAAAGAGGGTTAGAATAATGGAAAAAGTGAGTGTATAAAATATTATGATAATGAAATTCATATTGACTAAGTATATTTTTAAGATTATTAGCATCATAAAAAAGGATAAGCCCATCACACTCCCTTTTGACCTATAAATAATAAAGACCTATAAACTTCTTAAATCTCAAGATCTATAAACCCAATAAGGGTTACTAACATACCTAACATTTGTGTGGTTAAATTTCTGTAAATCTAAGAGACACTCCTTGATCTACATGGTGATTCTTCCTCTAAGAATGATTAATGGGTGTTCTATTAGGATGGAGCAAAATGCCATTTTGGCATAGGATCAGGAGTTATATTGATCTCTTTCTTATTGGAAGAATCATTCCCTTTGGATTTAAACTTGATTTTTAAAAGCATAAACAATGGGGCATAATACGAGGCCTTATTATTATGGATGTTCATTACTATGAGGATAGGTTTTTAGAACCTAAGACTTCAAGGCAACTCATAATTGGTGACCAAACAAATTTTTAAGGTCTACCAGACTAAATTTGAACATCTTCAACTCTTAAAAAATGTTGTATATATGATTTACAAGGAATTCAAATTCATTTCCATTGAGGTAGTTCATAGATAAAGTAACCAACTTACCAATTCCATGGTTACTTCCTCCTATTGTTTTTTCCCCTATTTAATGATATCAAAGCCTAATTTCATAGTTTTGTAAGGTCTGAACCCTTATTCAAAATGTAATTATAAAACCCTTGCACACATCAAAGAGGACATTGATCCTCTTTTTCTTGACTTTTTAGAAAATGATGAGGTAATAATGGAGTTATTTCAATCTTATGATCACCTACCCTTCTTACACCATAGATGAGGATTTTCCCTCACATGTTACCCCTCATTTTCCATTAGATCAAAAAAAAATGATTCAAATTATAAGATTGAGGAATACCATTCTTTAGAAAAGGACCATGATGTTTTCAAGGTGGATGATGTAGATCCTAATCTTCTTCTTACCCCAGAAGAATTTGATTAAGGGAAATTTCCCTAATTTATGACACCATAGACATCAACATATGGGTTGAAGAACATCCTAAGATCCTAAATCTTGTATTTTTAATTCCCCTAGAAGGTTAAGGACCATAATAAATTTCTCACAGAGTTTTCTAAGGCCTTATCCTTTTATTATATGGACATGATAGGGATCAAACATGAAGTAGTCATTCACAATCTAGTCACCATGCATGATGAAAAACTTGTCAAACAAAAACTTAGGTTAATTAATCATAAGCTTGCATTGATGGATAAAGAGGAGGTTATCATGATATTGAAATTAGGGTTCATAAAACCCATGGACTACTCTAATTATATGTCTAAAATTGTCCCCATTCTCAAGAAAAGCAAAAAAATTGGGGTATGCAAAAAAATTTATGATATAAACAAGGCATGTCTAGAAGATGATTTCCCTCTACCATCCATCAATGTAATTTTGGATGCTATATAAGTTTATGAGTTTTTATATCTTTTAGATGGCTTCTATAGATACAACCAAATTCATATTTATGATGAATATGAAATAAAAACCTCTTTTAATACACCATGGGGAATATTTTGTTGCATCATTATGCCTTTTGGCCTTAAAAACACTAGGGTAACATATTTGAGGGATATGACCCATATATTCCACAACCTTATTTACATGAACATATGGGTTTATTTGATAATCTTATTGGAATGAAAAATTAAATAAGAGATTTGACCACTTGGAAGTCCTACGCACCATCCTTATGTACCTTATTGACCATGGTTTCATGCTAAATCCTAATAAATGTGTGTTTAGGGTTACAAGTGGAAAATTATTAAGATTCATCATATCCAAGTGTGAGATAGACATTGACCCTACTACCCCTCGACTAATAAATCAGGAATTAGGTCATTCTTAAGAAATTTGGTGGTAATTTTTAAATTTATACCAAACCTTACATATGCAATTCATTCCATTAACCACTCACTCAAAAGGGAGAGAAAATTGAATTGAATAAATAATTTATAAGATTTATTCAAGGTGATAAAAAACTTCCTCATGGATCTGTCAACACTTATGGATCTAAATCCAACAAGCCCTTCATGCTTTTCTTTAAAAAAAGAGGTATCCCTTATTAGTATACCTAAGAGTATGATGACCGTAAGGAATGAACTATTTACTTTATTAGTATCGGTCTCATTCATTATGAGACTCATCACACACAAGCAAAAAATTAGTGCTTGCATATTATCTTTGTAACTAATAGATTAAGTTATTATATGATCAATCAAGGAATGAGGGTCATAGTGAGATCATAGGATTTAAGGGCATCCTTGACCTAGCCATCCCTCTTAAATAAGGTTGGTCATTTCATCACTCTTTCAAAATAATTAAAATGTACCTACATCAACCAAAATTCCATCAACAAACAAGTCATTTTTTATTGGTTGGAGGAGTCCCCTTTGGAATTTAGTGATTTTTTAATACTAGTTTAACTGAAGAAGTAATATGTTACATAGAGAAATCCTTGATTGTTTCTTCCCCATAATACATCAACATCATAAACTACTTAGTCAATTTTATCTATCTAGAACTTTCCCACTCACATCAAAGGTGGTGTTTTTACATCATTTCATCTAAGTATGTCATCTTTGATGAGGTAATTTATTAAAAAGCTTTCAAAAACATGCTTCTGAGATGTGTTGTTCAAGAGGATTCAAAGAAAGTTATTTTTCACTATCACAACTAAATTTGTGGTGGACACTTTGGTGGTATTTTAACTACTATCAAAACCCATAGGATGGGATATTTTTAGCCTAATCTTAAGCATGATGTTGAATATGTAATGAAATGTGATAAGTGTCAGCGATTCTCTCATGATATTCATATTCTTGTTGGGGTACTTTAACCCATTATCAACCCATGGATCTTATATACTTGTGGGTTATATTTATTTTTCAATCTTTCTCCACTTCTCTCAATGTTATCACTTCATTCTTATGACCACTGAATATTTTAACAAGTGAGTTAAAGTGATGCTTTTGATAATTATTACTAGATCTATCATCACCAATTTCATATTAAACCAAATCATCTATAAGTTTAGTCCAAAATTAATTATCATAAATAATGGAACCCCCTTTAATACCTCAAGGTGCATGAGTTATGTAATAAATTTCTATATCCCATCGCATGGCCTCTTTATTCTACCCATAGGGCAATGGTCAAGTCGAGACCATGAACAAAACTTTTAATTCAATCTTGGTTACAATCATATAATATAACATAATATATTTGAATCTTCATATATAAATTATATTATGGGCCTATAGGATGACCATTAACATTCCCACTGAAGCAATTCTACCCTTTGAGGTACAAATCCCTAGCCTTCATATTTACCCTCAAGGTCTTCTTAATCATAAAGAGTATAGAAATGGATGGATAGATAAATTAGAAATATTATATGATTCTAATAATATAATAAAAATATTCATGAATTCCCATTAAATTATGACACCTTATCTTAAGGCTTGAGAGTAGAATAGATAAGAAGAAAGGAGAAGGTCAAAAATTTGGGCCTAATTAGTTAGGCCCATATTTGGCAATGAAAGAATTTAATAATGGATCTTTATAGCTATTCACATTAGAGGGTAAGGAGTTGGGTGAGTTTGTGAACCCTTTCCACCTCACACATTTATTCATATAGATATTTCATTTAACGTCACCCTCTCTATGTTAATAAATATTCCATTTTCATTGTGTTATTTTGCATTTTGAATATTTTGTTTGGTGATTATTTATTTATTATTTTGTGTGATAAAATATTTAAAATGAAATAATAATTTAATTTCACCTTTTAATATCACCCTAACCCCCTTTATAAAATTCTCTCAAAATTAATATAATGTAGGAATTTTTGTCTTAGTTCTTACAATCACTATGCACTTTTTCTGACACACTTTCTTACAAGATTAGAAACTCTAGCCTATAGCCTAATCTAGAAGCTTGTCCATGAAAATATCCCATTTTATGGTTATCTATAATAAAACACACTCACATGCTCAAAATAGGTAAACTAATTCACCTATCTTGATCGTTGGTAATGAACCCTTGCATCCTAAGCACACATTATAGAAACATAAGCTTATGCAAGACCAAATCAATCACGCATCTCTCACCCTTCACTATTTATTTGTGTTTATCCCTCATAAATTACTAGTCACATGGTATTATCATTGGGGGGATATTCCCTTACTCACCTACATTTAGCCTTTGGTCATGATCCCATGTGTCTTCCTAGTCACATTAGGTTAAGTAAAGTGGTTCATAAAATCAAATCAAGAGAGAAACAATATAAAAGTGTCCAAGAAATAATAATTCACCAAAAAAATATGTAGATTTCTAATTTAAAATGAAAATATTATCCCTCTCATCAATTCTATCATGGTTGGTCATCTCTCAATCTAAGCCTAGATGAATCTAATAAAGCAAGTATTTTTTAAGCCTAGTGAGAAGTAGGATCATAAATAATGCCTCATAAATATTAGGTCAACCTCTTGTTCAATGTGAAATTTTGATATTTATTTTTCCACTTTCATTATCTCACATATGCCATCTCCCCTTTATTCCCCTTCTTCAAAATTTAAAGTCATTTGTTGTGTGAATAAATTTTCTCAATTATTACCTACAAAATAGTCATTAGCACATTTATATTTCTATAACTATCTATCATGTTACATTTGCATATATATTTTTTTCATATTATAAAATATAATAGTATCCATAAAATTATCAAAATAAGAGGTACATATCATTTCATCACATTTCTATCCATCTAAGGTGCATAAATTGAAAAACATACATAACATTATAAGATAGTACAATATGTTAGATCATAATCACACCAAGATCCAAGATTTGTGTGTGTGTGTGTGTGTGTGTGTGTATGTGTGTGTGTGTGTGTGTGTGTGTGTGTGTGTGTGTGTGTGTGTGTGTGTGTGTGTGTGTGTGTGTGTGTGTGTGTGTGTGTGTGTGTGTGTGTGTGTGTGTGTGTGTGTGTGTGTTGTGTGTGTCAAATTTTATATACATTAATGTCTCAATAGAGTCTCCTCCATAGAGGGAAAGTTGTCTCATAATCCAAAAATATATAAAAACATACATAGCTTAATCCTAGATCACCCTAGATGCTAAGAATATTTAGAGTCTGTGTGCCTAGGACTCCTGCTCTTTTTCATCTAAGAAGTGTCTAATAAAGAGTGAAAAGGGTTTTGAATCCTATTATTGTGTCATATATATCTCATACATAGGATGAACCTCATGTTGATTGTTAGTTAGATGAAGCCTGGCAAACTATCACACCAATAATGTCACTAAGATTCTCCACCTAAGATTAGTGCAATCACTATTACCTATAGGATGAAATTATTTTACCTTTGTTTGATAAACTCTTATGTTATGTGTTAATTAGGTTCAAATATGTTGGTGTGCTAACTTACACTCACAAGAAGACCCACATCAGTTAAGAGCTAATATTTTAAAAGCTCAATACTCACATGAAATAAGTTCAAGAGGGTATCTCTGATCATGTGTCCCCACTATATGAAAAAATATTCAACACACATAGAGATACATCATATTTATAGTCATATAAAATAACTAAAATGGAGTAAAAAAATAAATCAATGTTATAAAAAGATCTAAAAATAAAATAACACACTATCTACCTATGTCCACTCCTATCAGTCATGATCTGAGTCCTCATCTAAATTCATCTCGACCTTATCCTCTCATGTTTTTAATTCCTTTCCAATAGGGTTAGGGTCACCTCCTTTGGGTACCTGGTCACCTTCCCTTCTATCCACTACCTAATACCATTGGGGGTCTATTTATGGTGGTGGTTGTAGTGGTTGTAATGGTTGTTATTATTGCAATGGCTATAGTGGCTATTGTGGCAAATGATAACCATGTGTTGGTGTCATAACATGTACAACATCTCTTCTTCCTACCATAGGATTTTATCTATCTTGTGATCCTCTTCTTATTTATCACCTTCAAACCAATGTATTGATAGGAGTCACTAGTGTTAGTAGCTACCACCCCAGTCTCTCAAGTTATGTATCCATAACCTCTCACTCTCCCCTATAGAATACCTAAGTAATGGGTAGATTGGTTACATATTGTAGCCCATAATTCCCCCCAACTTATCATTTTATCTCGTAGGCCACAATATTGACCACCTCATCTACCCACTACCCTTATATTTCTTGATATATCATAGCCACCAAGTATGTTGTTATCAGTGTCCCAACTACCCATGGCACATCCCTTAAGGTCACCATGCCTATCCACCTATTAGCCCCAACTGATCCAATAACTACCCCTCTCTATTAAGGTATCATGTCCTTATATATCTAGCACATGATGAGGGTTGGTCATTTATTGATAGAGTGCCTAAAAAAAATCATGTAAAGGTCCATATAATTTTTGGATTGTACATCCTGAGCCAAAGAAAATTGTTGGCTTCTCTCTTCTATTCTCCAAACTATGGGAGCATATCTATATGGAATGTGATCAATCCCCTTGTTTCTTACTATGTAAGAGTTAAGGATCCCTATATCACCTTTCAAAGTTTCAAGTTCACTACTTGCTCAACCCCCACTAGTCTCACCCCTTTTTTAGTGCCTACATTGGGTGTTTTCATGTCCCCAAAGAACTTGTCCCAACTTGAGGCCTCACCTCTATCAGTGGCATCTCTAAGACTTGGTTTCTTACCTATAGCTAATAGTCCCAAGATATATTAGACATTAGTGAGAGAGATATTCCACTATATTGGGGCCTATGGAAATCATAACATGTTCAAGTCAGCATCTTAGCATGTGAATAAGTCACAAATCAACATGCTCACTTAAACAAAGATCCCCACCTGTGAAATGTTAATAATCCTAAGAAAAGAACCAAGACCCTCAAAATTCACTCGTTATCCCTAACATTACTCTAATGGATGTAATCACCCTAAAAAACCAAGATGAATAACCTGAATCAATACCCTAGCCTCCAAAAATGATTGAAAGCCTTAAAACTCCCCTGTGGTGAAACCATCACTTAACATAGGAAATAGTTATGAAACTATTATATTAGGTTGTGAAACTATCATGGTGATTATGTAACTACTAAAATGAGTTGATGGATGTGTAACCATTGTGATATTTATTAAACCATGTATGTTGAAGGAATAATTACTAGTCTATGAACACAGATAGTTTCACCACAACAATGATAGTTCCACAAGTTGGTTGTACGTAACCCAAAACCCTCATAAAATGATCAAAATTCATATAATATTAAAAAAAATTAAAATTTTCCTAATATCAACACTACCACAAACCCATCCATGAAGGAATTTTAAAAAATTGTTAGATCTAAACATGTTTTTCATCAAAAATCTAAACTTAGGGATTTGGCACAAAAATTAGTATAACTTATACGTGCCTACATGAAGCTTGTTGTCATTGGTATACCTATCATCCTCTGCTTGTGATATTTTATTTTGTTGTTATCTTTCACAACTCCATCATAAGAATCCTAGAGCTCAAATTTCAAATTTCTCAAATGCACAAATGATTTATATTTTTGTCAAGTTTTCAAATATGTAGTTCATTTTACTAGTCATTACATTTCAATAAATTTCATTTTTTAGTGATTTTATTACAAAAACTAACATTTTCTCATGTATTTCAATGTGTTTATGAGTTTTATTCATAAATTAACTTGAAACATGTTAAACATTGAAGAATCTAACATTTTATTTTTTTAATTTTATTGTAAAGTGTGTCATTTTTCTATTTTAATCTTAAAAGTTAACATGACTTGGCACTAATCTCAGTCCCCCAATAGGATGGTTTATGTAGTATTATTAATTATCATATTTCCCACTTTTATGTAAAATTTCACTTGATTCTCATTTATTGCATGAAGGTCATAAGATCATCTCGATTGGCATCATTGTGTTGCATAAGTAAGTGAAGTAACTTTCCTAAACCTCCTTTTATTTTCAATATGCCATTACTTAGTAATCACCCTCACCAACTCATGATGAGACATCTCCCTGGGGGAAATATGTAAGCACCCAAAAATTGCACATTTCAACATTTCACAATAAAATTGATGATGAAGTAATGATCTCCACCAAATAATGTTGGGACGTGGTCCAATTTCTCTTACTAGTATTTTGCCTCTTTTTTGCCCTTGTAAACTTCAAATTTTTCATTTTGAGTTTTTTTTCCTTGTATTTTTAAAAACTTTTAACTAGGGTGAAATTTTCATGACAATTACATAAACATCATGATGGTTCCATCACCATTGAAACATTTTTAAAATTGTTTATGGAGCCCTAAGTTTTCATACATTATTTCATGATTTTGATTTTTTTTATCTTGGGTTCACCTTCCTGATTGCCTAGTCCACCTTTAGTCTTGATTGTGTCAATATCAATAATCTCCAAGGTAACTCAAACAAACTCCCAATCAAGCTTTAGTTAAATCCAAGTCATAACTTCTTATCTACCATTATAGGTATTTCACTTTTCTTTGAATTTTGGATCCAAAAAATTTAATACAGATTGAAGCTTACAAGTTTTCACAAAGCCAAAGTCAGCCTTCTATTTTTTTAAATAACTTAGCTTGAATTTTTATTAATCTTTTAGTCATTTTCACAAGTTGGATAAGGGAGATCATGAGTTTACAAAAAGTAATTTATTGTTCTTGATCAATGAGCCATAATTTAGTTATTTTCTTCCTCCAAGTTGTGTTTGTGTTTCCATTTTATTTGAATTTCCTCTTGTCAAATAGTTTAAGGTCACCATTGAGTAACATATAAAGGATCTAGCTATGTGAGGATTGGATAATCACGTCAACTACTTCTTCTCCTTCACTTGATCTCTACATTGGTCAGGGTGGAGGATTTATTACTCATTTATTTTATTTATTTATTTATTATATTATATTTATTATTTATTATAATATTTTTGAATTTGAAATTTTGATTTATAAAAACTTTAAAAAAATCATCTCCTATTTCTCTTCTTGCATTTGAAAAATAATTTCATCATCTAGTTGCAATCACACATTATAAACATTAAGTACAATAGGCTTCACATTAGATCTAGAATAGATATGTGAATCTTACAATTATCTATAATCAACCAAAACCATTTTATTTTTAGTATTCATAACACACATTCACATACTCAAATAACACTAAGAAGCTTCCATGCACAAAGACTAGAAAACTAAAAAAAAAGTTTGAATCAAAAATTATTTTGCTTTCTTGCATGTTAAAAAAAGTATTTTATTTTGAAAAATGGTAAGTGTGAGTAGGAATAAAAGCATAAGTGATCCTCAAGTGAAGGAAAATGGAAAATAGTGATCATGAACAAAGGTTAGGGTAATGACATTCAACCATATGGCAAAAAGGATTAGAGTGTGGGTGGTTACAGTAGGATCAAGTTGTGGAGAACAATAGAGTGGCATCAGGGTTTCATAATACTAGCAAGAATGGCATGGACAGTAAAATTATTTTTAGACATGTTTAAATTGAAACCCTAGTTTATGATAGTGACTGCTTCATCTTTCTTAGTTTTGTATATAGATCAAACCATTTCCATTCATGTAGTGAGTTTTGCCACTCAATAATCCAAGATATTGGTGAATTAGAGTTTGTTCCCAAACATGGCTTTGGTGGTCTTTCCCCTCAAGAGGTGAATGTGTAGGATTTTAAGGGATATATACTACAATATGAAAGGTCTCTTCACTATTGCTCTATTAAGTAGGAATTAATTAATCTTCTTTGTGATATTAGGGTTGTGATACCTCTATTTTTTGCCTTAGGATATATTTATGTGTCTCCATCCAAGATGGCAGTGGATTTATATTGCTTGGAAGAAGAGGAGGATGGGTTTGCATAGGAAATGAAGGTATGTTATTTGATTAGATAGTCTTTAGGCAAAATACCCTTATTTATAGTGATCTTGAAGTGTATGGTGTTAATGTGTAAATATGTTTAGTTCTTTGTGATCTCATCACTAGTGAAGGGATTTTTCTCATCCAATCTCACTCTCCAAAGAATCATGATTTTGTCTGGGAGAAGGTAATCCATAAACTAGGTGGATATTCCACTCTAAATTTTTCCAACATGAACACTTTCAAGCCAAAGTATTTTTCTCAAATTATATGCCATATAAAAACCCCCAAAATGTTGTTTTAAGATGTATTCCAAGTCTTATGACTGGCATACACAACATATAAAAGAACATGCAACCTTTCACATACAATCTCTAGTGTTACATCCATTACATATATTCATTCACACTCTAAATATGCTAATACTCCATACATGATTGCAATTAAAATTATTTCATAGAGGTTCAATACTAAGGTGAAGTTTATAATACCTTTAGGTAACTTGTAACATGCTTGTTAAAGCTCAGTCTTGAGGTCTCTTAAGTGTTTGGTGTATTATCCTAGTTACATGAAATGCTAATATGTAATAAATTGAAACATACACATCAAAGAAGATAACACAAGACATACCCTGGAGAAACTCAATATGAGATAACTCCATCAAATGTGAAGCCATGCTTCCTCATTTCCACTATGTTTTTTAGTTGACAAGCTTTTTATTGCTTCTTGGATTACAAGGAAAACCAACCTCTTAGGCTCTTAAACTCATAATAAAGTTTGCAATGTTTGGTGGAAGACATGGAAAATAATAAATAAGATATTGAACTCAGCTATTTTAGCTATTTCAAATAAATCACCCATAGCTAAGCATCAATGAGAAAATAAGAACTAACTTAAACTCACAAATAAGTGATGTGAATACAACATTCATAAGTCTCATGCTTATTATTGTTTTTCTGGTCTTTTTAATATCCTCTAATGATTTCTCATTGTATTATGCCTTGCCAAGACCTATATTTATAGTCACTCAACCTCGAAACTCACTAAGAAGATAAACCAAACTCCCAAATGGAATTAGAAACATGTAGAACCATTCAACTTCATAGGTGCCAAAATGCTACAACGAGTTACAAAAAAGTGCTAGACTATTTCTAGTCAAAAGTACAGTAACTTCCAAAGGCCAAAAAATTTGCATACAAACTCAAAATGACATGCCAAGTTTTTTGAACTTATATACTTTTTGAGAGGAAATCAAATATGTACTCTAAAATTACTTTTAATGTAAACCATGTTCTATTTTAGCTCATACAACAAAAGGTAAAACTTTCTTAGGACTCAACGTAATGTAAATTACACATGTTTTATAATCAATTGTCTTATTGACTAAGTTGGATGATATACATGATCAAATTTTTTTATCACATAAACAAAATTTAAAGGATTTTAGTTCCCACAAAATTTATAAAAATAAGATGAATATCTACCTCCTATCTTCCCAAGTGATAAACCCATCTTATCATCCTCTTGGATAATACATTGTTCAAGTTCCAATATAATCATTTCTTGGGCAATACCTTGATCAAGTTCTAATTTTATGATATTTTGGAGAGTACCTTACTCAATTTCTATTTTTATCAACTCTCCAATTTTAAGGCTTTCAGACCCACTATTTTAGAAACTCAAATGGTGAAAAAAATCCTTACCCCACTTCTTGAATGCCCTTTGGATTTTCTTGTCAATTTTACTTTCAACCCAATTTGCCAATTCACTTGATCTCACCTTCTTGACACACTTTCCTTAATATTTAACATCTTTGTCCCATTATTATTGGCTAATAAGATCAATGACATACAGTGGAAGATACAAAAGACAATCTTTGTTCCACATGGAAGGCTCAAAGCAAAGTCAAATTTTTAAATTTAAAAGGAGGCATATCTAATTAAAAACATATTTCTTAAGTTTCATAGTGTTACCTTTGGATTATTTATTCACTTAGGTACAGCCATGGATTATTTTCATAAGAAAACTATGCTCAAATCCATGTTGAACATGTCTTGCTTTGCACTTTTTTGTAACTCTCTTAACCTTTCTTTCTATTTAAGGATTATTTTACCAAGCTAAATGCCCAACCTTTTTCATGTCCCTTGGACAATTGGTCTATCAAAGACTTTGGGTAAATACCATCACATCGCAAAATACCATAATGTCTTGTATCATCCCAACAAAAATAGTAGTATAATTTGAACCCACTTTGTTTCTAATGAATCAAAACAATCTCTCCACTAGCACTTGTTATCCAGGTAATGTGAAACATCCTAGATAATGGTCATCAAAAAACCACCATAGTATCACACAAAAAAATATAATATAAATATGTAAATATGTTAGCAATAATTTTATGGAAAAAAGGATAACCTTTTGTGATACCAATCATGATCTGTAAATAGGTGGATATTCTACTCTAAGTTTCACCAACATGAAACATTTCAAGTTAAGGTGTTTCTCTCAAGTTCTATGCCATTTAAAAACACCCAAAATATTATTTTGAGATGTATTATAAATCTTGTGACTGACATTTATAACATATAAAATATCCACATGCTACATATATTCCTTCACACTCTAAACATGCCACTACTCCATGCATGATTACAATTAAGATGCTTGTATAAAGGTGAAATACTAAGGTGAAGTTTATAATACCATTAGGGAATTAGTAATATGCTTGTTAAATATTATCATTGATCTCTCTTAAGTGTTTCATGTATTATCTTAGTTGCATGTAATGTAAATATGCAAGCAATGGAAATAAACACATCAAAGATATATAACACAAGACATACCCTAGAGAAACTCAATGTGAGAAAACCCCATCAAATGTAAAGACATGATTCTCCATCTCCACTATGTTCTATAGTTTTAAATATTTTTTTCCCTTCTTGGGCTTATAAGGAAAACCAATTGTAGACACCATGAATTTACACCATTGTATTATGAATAAATGTGTTTTACCCCTTACCCCGTCCTTTTTATGCTAGTTAATGTAGTTTTACTATGTACCATCTTATGTCACATAATTAATCTTATTAATTAGCTTTTTACATAGGTAACTAGTTAACCATCCCTAAAGTAGTAAAATCTCCCTAAGTTTATTAGATGTAGGTTATTTTAAATCCTTAACTTCTCCCTAATTGAGTCTCATTAAAAACCAACTTAAAATAATTTTAATCCTATAAATTGGAGTTGGTGGAATAAATAGGATAAACTTGGATCAGATCGATATCAATCCCCATGATTGTCATTGATCCTATTAGGATCAACATTGATTTATACTTAGACAACCCTCAGGCTGAAGGATCCTAAATTTGCATACTATAACACTAGATAAATTACCTTGGAGTTATGTAGAAGAATGTTACCCTTATCTCAGCCTACCCTCACTCAATCAAAGGTCAAGCACATCCCTATCAATGAGATAATTTTATACATCACTTGAAGTATTTTCAAAGGTAAGTATATTATCTGTTTAAGTTCATTCTAATTATTATATCTTCCCTTTACATTATATTTACTACTTTGAACCTATTTAATAAACCAGTAACTAGTCCCTAAGCCATTTAGAATCTATTAGATCCCTCCTTTAGGCCCCATCCTAAGTTTTTTGTATCCATTATTAGGATCAATGATGATTCCTCACATGATTGACATCGATTACATAATTGATATTTATTATGATATAATTGGCATTGATTTCTATGTTTTTATTTCTATCTATAACCCAAGGCTATATTAGCAATCCTACGTAATTTTAATTTGTTATTTCTAAGTCTTAAAATCATGCATTACTATCTGTAGATGACCTTGTCAGGTGTTATACATGACATGGTTTCAATCCATGACCTACCCATAGTTCCTCACCTATTATTTGTCAATCAAAATGACATCTCATTTGAGTTATTAATTTTCATGATTATCTTTGCTCCAAATCTAGAATCAATCACTAAGTAACTATAATTAATTTAAGAACAAGAATACTTAGCTATAGCGTATTGAAATGAATGCTTTGATAACATCTATGTAGTAGATTAATTTTTTTCATTTTAGTATCATATCTTATCATGTGTTTTATATTTTTTATCATTATATAATCTACTTGATTGCATATAATAATGGGCTGACATCCTTGAGAGGAAGTGTACCACTTTTTGGGATTAGTCTCATACCAGGCAGCTCACTCATCTATCTTATTAACCCAATCTTTTCCAGGTTATCTCTTGTGTGCAAGTAGCCCTTCTTAGCCCAAAAAGGAGTTCCTACTATGTTGGATCAATGATGTGCATCCCCCATGATCCACGTTGATGCATGATGCATCTCTGCGCCTCCTGGTTACCGAACTACCTGCCACGTGTTTTGATCGAGAATCACCTCGGGTGTCCTCAGACTAGCTATATAGTGGTCTGGAAGAGGACCCAAATCACTCTGGATATTTTGGCATGATGGCCAGTCCTCTAGTGGTATCAGAGTAGTTTGTCTTTAGAGTGTATGATCTTGAGGATGAGGTCAGATTATAGGAAGCTTGGGTGGAAAATAGAACCAGTAGAATATCCACCTATTCACTCTAAATGACTTCAAATGGTGGACAACACCGAGGCATCCAATCCTTTCAAGGAAATGGTGAATGAAGCCCTCCAACAACAACAAGCACAAATGCTACAACAATTCACTCAAATTCTCCAATAAATCTCGATGGGAAATTTTGGCTCTTCATCTACACCTGCACATCCTTTCAATGCCCCAACACCCTTCAAGGTTCAGGTGAATTTTGATATCCTTACATTTGAAGGCAAAATCAATGCTAATGCAGTAGAAAATTGGTTGGATCAATTGTCATCTTATTTTTATATAAATAAATTCACCGATAAAGAGAAGATTACTTTTGCTCTTCTGAAAGCATCATTACCTGTCAAAAATTGGTGGGAAGTGTACAAAAAGAGATTCAGTGCAAATGATATTGGCCTTGAGATAAAACCTACATGGGATGATTTCATAGATGCTATAAAGGAAGAATACTACCCCATTAGAGCATATGACACTCTGTATATAGAGTGGCAACAACTTTTCCAAGGTAAGGAACAATCTGTTCAAGATTACACTAACATTTTTCATTCTATATCTGCAAGATTGGGCATCCAAGAAAGTGAGAAACATAATGTTCTAAAATATCGTGGTGGACTACAATGGTACATACGGGGAGAAATGGAACTCTTCAATTTGGAAACCATCGGTGAGGCATACAAGTTTGTAGTGAAGATTAAGTAGAAGCATGGAAGAATGAATATAAAGAATCAGTCTTCAAAATGGAAAAGTGACAAAGAAGGTCAAACACGAGGCCAAAATTGGTAGCAAAAGGAAGGAAAGACTGGGAAGTGGTGTTATTATCACAAATCTAGAACTCACTCCAATGAAGAATGTCAAGCTATCAAATCACTACTTTTTGAGTCACAATCCTCTTCTCTACCTCATATAGACCCTATCGTCAAAGAGGTTGAAGAAGAAATTATAGATGTTGATCCTGAAGCCATTTTTGCTTCATCACAGACACATGACAAGATGTTAGATGACAAGGAAAGGTTGTTTCACTCTAAGTTATGGGTGAAAGGTAAGCCTCTACATTTCATTCTTGATAGTGGAAGTCAAAATAATTTAATCTCTACTGATGTTGTGAAAAGCCTAAATCTATCTATGAAGCCTCACCCAAAACCATACAATATTGGAAGGTTGAGTCCAGGGAGAAACCTCTGTGTCACCCACCAATGTCTTCTCTCATATGCAATACAACCTTTCCAAGATGAGGTCTTATGTGATGTGGTCAATTTAAATGTTTGTGATGTACTCTTTGGTCATCCATTTATGTATGATTGACATGGTATATATGAATCAAGAATAAGAAAGACCACTCTCACTCTTGGAACACAGCACTACAGGGTACCAGAAGTACCACCTTCTACATCTGTCTCTCTGATTAGTGCCAAGAAATTTGTTCTCATGGTGGTCAATCCACAGGAATCTAAAAGGGTTGATGTTACAACCCTGACTACATAAACAACACAACAACAAAAGCAAATAGATACCAAGTTGAAGAAGTTCACGGCATTCCATCCACAGACTGATGGTCAGATAGAAATGGTGCATAATCAGGCCCTGCACAGTTCCATAAATCACAGTCCATTCCAAGTATGCATCAAGAATCAAATCAAAGTACAACTAACACACTTGGTGAAAAATCTTGATGAAATGGGGACCATTGCTTCTCAAGGAGGGAGGAATGATCTAAATAACAATCCAAATGACAATTTGGGTGATGGGTCTACTCCAATTAATGGCAGAACTTCTGGGAGACATAACTTTTGCACCGTAGCTCCAATTGACTCACCGTTTGAACCATTGGAAAGCTAATAATGATGGAAACATTGTGAGATGGCATGAGCTCCACTCAATGAAGTTTTACCCCATAAAAACCAGTGGAAGTGTCTCAAATTTCAATTTTAGTTATGCAGTCTAAAAATAGTAATTCCTCAAATTCTGTATTGTTGTAAATCATGAAAGTCAAACCAATTCATCTCCCTCAAGATTGGTGACCTTTCACATCCTCCCCACACCTTCAAAACATTTATAAATGAAGATGTAACCTGAAAGGGAAATCAGGCATCTCTTCTCAGAGATAAGCATATGTTTGGGTCTGTAATTTTGATAAATAAAACATCTCTTTTCAGAGATAGCATTATTTGAATTGTGTTGTTCTTATTTCTAAATTATCTTTCAACCAAAGCTTTCAAGTTTTGGATTAGTGGTATAGAGCTAGGTCTCGAGGTTGAGTCTTGCAAAAACTGGTGGGCATGATCCATACATCCCTTCTCAGGGATAGCGATACACTGCTACCATGTGTCCGATCAGGTTCTACCTCAGGTATTTTTATAGAGGATTGGCCATCACGCCAAAAGCTCTAGAGTGATTTGGGTCCTCTTTTAGACCACTATATGGCTATTCTGAGGACACCCAAGGTGATTCTCAATTAGAACATGTGGCAGGTAGTCTGGTAATTGGGAGGCATGGAGATGCATCATGCATCAGTGCAGATCAGGCCCACGAGCTTCTACGAGACTTGACCTCGAGACCTAGCTCTGATACTAATAGTAGACTTGCCATCATGCCAAAAGCTTTGGAGTGATTTGGGTCCTCTTCTAGACCACTATATGGCCTAAGGACTGAAGTACTCAAGGCAGAACCCAGACAGACACATGGTAGTAGTGTATCGCTATCCCTGAGAAGGGATGTGTGGATCATGCCCACTAGCTTCTATGAGACTTGACCTCGAGACCTAGCTCTGATACCAATAGAGGACTAGCCATCATGCCAAAAGATTGGGAGTGATTTGGGTCATCTTCTAGACCATTATATGGCTAGTCTGAGGACACCTGAGGTGATTCTTGGTCAGAACACATGGAAGGTAGTCTAGTAATCGGGAGGCATGGAGACGCATCATGCATTAGCGTGGCTCACCCCATCACAAGTATTCCTCTTTAAACCCTATATAATTTTTATTTTTAGTAATTTAATTTTATAAATAAAAATGAGCTAAAAAATACTAAAGCATTCTAGCATGCTTGATGGGACCCTTAAGGTCTCATTATTCTTGTTATATTTCATTGTGAAATCATTCATTATTTGCATTTTTCTTGATTGTTTGCTTTCATTTGAAAAAGAAAAAATCTAAAATTCTTTCTTTATTTTCTAAGGTTTAAAAAGTATTGCATTCATCCCTTTGTGTGCTTAGATAATCCACATAGATTAATCTAGGTTGATCAATATATCATGATAAGTCACACTTTATCACACACAACCAAACCACATAATCTAAAAATAAACACTAAAACATTTTCCTACTTAAGGTGGACCCACTAATATTTCATCACCAAGGGGAAAACTAACTTGGTGTACTGATCGAGTATAAAAATTATGGCAAAGAAGTATAAAGCTTAAGCATTCAACACCCTTATTCTTGCGGTGTGTGAAATGAGGGGGTAGTCCCCAATAACAAGACACATACTTATTTCCAACATGAAACCAAGTCTCAGCATGCCATATTTAGCTTACCATTTATTAATACCATCATTAACCCTTTTCCCTATCACATTCTAAATTTAGTTTCTTAAAAAGTAAAATATTTCAAGTACATTTAGTAGTGTGTGTCTGCTATCAATAAAACAAGATAATCAAAAAGAGTATTGTGTGTTTTTGCATTTTATTCTTTGTTTTTGATTTTGGTGTCACATGGTTTTGATGTGATAATAGTTACTAAAACAAACCAAATCTCCTACATCATCCTCGACCATGGAGAACACACCAAGTCCTCTTACCTCTCTTGAATATATGGGGGAAGGCATTCGCCATTTTTATACATAGGGAGATATATAATTTTCTAGTATATTAGATAGTAATCCAATTTCTCTTAATCATTATCTTAGTACTCGACCCATCCATATTCTAGTTTACCCTCAAACCCAATCATTTAAGTTTCATTTTAGCATGCCCCTAGAGGGACCTGAAGGGCTTACTACAACTATGGTTTCCTCTTTCAACAATCCTCCTCCAATGGGTTCTGATACCAATGTATCATAACCCTTAAGAAATTCACCCCCATTAGTATCTGGTAACCCTTCTTTGACCATTACCCAAGCCCAAAATTTTACTACACCTCAACTTAAGCTTACTCTACCACCCACTACTTCATCCTATAACTTAGCAATTTCAATCCTTGTAACTCTCCCACCTAGCTAAACTAGCATAGCTTCAAATCCTGAAACCCAACCTTTATAATAGATTCCTTTGATTCATCCTCTTCAATAGTATGTCCCTTTGACTATTCAATATTTAACTCTCTTACAAACCCTTGGATCTACTTACCTTCACTCATCCTCACAACAAAATATGCCCTTGCAAATCCCATAGTATATGGTTGTATCCTAACCTGTCATGACAACTTCCATTGGTTATCCCTTTTCACAACCCTTTTCCACTCCATTCCCTACCAATCAACACCCACAATAAAATGTCTTAGGGGGTATTCCTTAATATAATACCCAACTTGATCTTAAGAATATCCTTCTAAATAGGATGGTAAATTGAGAAACCTTTGCCTCTGGGTAGAAAAATATGCTCACATATGAGCAAATTTGTAATGAGACCATTAATCTTTCCATCCTGATCATATTGTATCCCTCATCATGGTAACTTCTTAAATTTATGAAATTTTAAAATAAGGAAGATCTTCAGCAACACATTGGATAATTTAGACATGTTTCTTATCTCATAGCTCATGATAATGTTCTTCTTCTTAGGAGGTTCTCCATGTCATTAAATAGACTAGCCTTAGATTGCTATAGCTCCATCCATCAACACTCCTTATCCTCTTTTGGTAAATTATCCCAAATCATTTTAGAACATTTCTCCATTAACATCACAAGGAAAGTAACCATAACCAACCTCTATACCATTAGATAATTTGATGATGAATCAATTGTTGATTTTTTAGCTAGGTGGTAAAGTCTTATAAACCAACTTACTTTCTCCATTCCTCAATTAGAATTAATTGAATTTTTTTTTAAGATTATGTGCTCAACATATCTCATCAACATTATGAGTAAAATCATTTAATACTTTTGATGAAGCCTTTTCTATGGCCTGTAAACTATAAATTTGAGCCTTAGAGTAAGGAAAGGTAAACTTACGTAATAAGAACTTCAAACCTAACTCCTCCAAAGGTAATAACAATGCTAAGATTAAAGTCACTATAAATTTTATTATCTTAAAATTAGTGCCTTCGTATAGAAAGAGCCAATCCAAACATTTTACCTCCTAAATGCAACCATAAAAACCTTTAACACATTTTCCTCCTTAGCAATACAAACCCTTAGTGGAATTGTATGCTTTCATTTTAGACAAGATCTTAAAATATTCTATTAGAAAGCTTCCTTTGATTAGACCCCTTAATGATTCTCTCCCCAAGCCTAGTTGGTACAAAGAAAATGACTTCTATAATTATCATCGTGTACCCATTCATAATGTCAATAGGTGTCAGTACTTCAAAGGTTTAGTTCAAAATCTTATCAACCAAGGGGAATTAAAGTTAGATAATCTAAATGTCCCTCTTAATCAATCCATATATATCTTTAGGAAACCATTCCCCAACCATATTTCTACATCTAATTCTATACAAGTAAACTCAGGATGAACCTTGGATCATGAGACCCATTTGATAAGCATAATCTATGATCAACTTCTACCTAAAGAAGTTGGTAATGCTTTTGAATCACCTTCTAAAATGGCAAGGATCTTAGATCTCCTTATAGGAAATGTTTTCAAACCTTTTGAATCGATTAGGTTTATTCCTAATAGTCACTCAGGTTTTTTAGATCTCATTATTTGGGATCCTCTTGAGGAAATGCTACCTAATCCTATTCAAGACAACTAACCAAAAATAAAGGATAAGAAAGCTATCAAGGATGAGACTTATTTGGATATCCTATAAGATACACATGCTACTCCTTTAGTCACTTTTGAACCTTTATGTAGCATATCCATTCCCTCTAACTTACTCCCTCCAAAGATGCCTGCAACATTACATTAACCAACTCTAAAACTAGCTTCCCTTATAACTTAGGCTAAGCCAAGTCTTACAAAAGGGGAAATTAGGGGAAATGTTTTAGGAAGTGGAAAAAAATGCCTTGGTGCATCATGAGTTAAATCCTTACAACATCCACTGATAAGAATTGAGCTCCCTAAAGAGGATGTCCCTATTAATTCCAACCAAATTTTAAAATGGAAAATGGTTCTACCACCAATTTGAACTAGAACATCCATATTTGGACCTCATCCTTCTATGAGACCAAAAGACACCATTATGGAATCATATTATAAGAAACATACACTAGTACAAAGGTATATTCCCATAGTAATAATGCTAATACACAATCCCTTAAATCCTTATTACCCTTAAAATCTTGGTGTAAAGTCATATTTCAAGCATAAAGTACCTCTGTGGGAAATATTCAAACAATCAATGCAAGGAATCAAGACATGAAAGCAAATGCAGCCCCCATGACAATGCCTTAGAAGGTTTAAAAACCTAACCATGATCCATTATGGGGGTCATATTCCAATATTCTTGATTAACTCATTTGAACCTCCCTTATCACACTACCACTATAAAACTTGTTAACCCCCATACTCAAAAACTAGCATGGAATAGGGTAAACAAGAAATGCACTTACCATCAAATAGCAGGACATGATACCAAAAGTTGTAATGTGTTAAAAGCTACATTCCAAAATTTATTAGAAGAGGATGATTTAATACTAGAATAGTTTGGTCATGATTATCCTCATAATGAAACTACTAGAGTCATGACCACCCTAGGAACTAGTATATTATCTAGAGGGTCAGAATGATCTTCAAGGGAAGATATAACCTCTGATGAAACTCAGTATCAACCCCTCCTAAACCCTCTAGACTCAGATGATTTTGAAAACACAAAAAATCCACCATTGTTTCAGATAGATGCCATACATATAGCCACTTGATCCTAAACATAGGGTAATAAAACCCAAAATCCCAATAAAGCCAAGGTGATTACTAAAAAAGCTCCTTCTTCTACCATAGATAGTCCTACAATGCCTATCCCAAAACCTAAAGTTTTTATTCTAGGGAAAATAGAAAATAATAATTCCTTGGAGTTGATATAGATATCGGTTCTAAAACAACTCCAACTTCTTGTTAAGATGTTTTTATATAAACTTGTCTAAAATTCCCCACAACATTGTGAAGATATGATAGAGGCCTTGCAAGCCACCCAAGTATAATCAGAAAAACCTCAACCTCTATTAGCTTTTATTGGATCCTTACAAAATTCATCATCTATCATGTTTCATGATTTTTAAATATCCCCATTACAACCTGATGACCATGACCCACCATTATTTATCATTTCCCAAGTTAATCAAATATAGATCAAAAGAGTTATGATTGACAATGGATCTAGTATAAATATTATCTCCTTACATGATTTTAGGCAACTCTAGTTGCCTAACACTATTCTAGCTCAATCTCCAGCCATATTATTAGTGTTTAATGATATTATTGCCCTCACATTAGGAATAGGCATCCTTCCTATCCAATCAGGTATATGTACCCTCCCAGAGTTATTTTACATGATAGAGGGGTAATTTTAGTATAACATCTTAGTAGGATGTCATTGGATATGTGTTATGCATTGCATTCCCTCCACTTTACACCAATGTCTTAAATTTAAACATGAAGGTAAGATCCATGTTTTCCTAGTAGACCCACATTCATTCAAGATGTGAAACTTGACTTATCAGTTTAATGATGTGTTGATCCCCGTAAATAACTTGAGTCCAATATTTTTGGTTGAAACATCTATGAGCTCTACTATACCTGCATCATATATCCTTGATGTAAACTCTTTTGACTTGGCATTCCAATAGCTCTCTATAGGGGAGTGTCATTTGTTAACTCTTAGCACCTTATCAACCCCTCAAGAATATGGACATCATGACCAATAGTGTACTTACCAACCCAACCTAGGAGACATTATCCCCTTTGGACCTTCTCACCTCTACGCACACTTAACCTATGGAGGAATTGACCAATTCCCTTTATACAGGGAAATTTAAACATGTACCAAATTGTTCATGTTTAAATTTTACTTTATTGATAAACCACACTTCGCACAAACATATATGTATCAATTTTATTAGGAATTCTTTGGTCTAGGATGTTATGAATAGGGACCTCATTAGGTTATGATAAATGACCTTAGAAAACTGCACAAGAAACATGGTCTTGGTTTCAAGAAAACTTCTAAAGTTGGCAATGATCATGTTTGGATGTACCATATCCCTATGGATGTGGATGATGAAACTCCCTCATCCCCTCTTAGTTCCCCTATCAAATTAGATGACACCATTTCCATCCCTCTTAAGTTTTTTTTATTAGCAACATTTACTTGGAACTACTAACCTATCAAAGCAACAACAAGAAAACCTTACACCTTCCTTTAGCTTTGCCTAACTTAATAGATGAAGATTATTCCTCAGTCCATGTAATGGAGTTTTGGGATGATAAATATATTTTAACATATTTAGGGATAGGATATTTGTATCTAAATAATATCATACCATCTAAATATCCTATTCTTTTAAATGAAGTCACAATTGATATTAACATAAGGATGCTTGAGGTCTCACAAAATATCAAAGTGAGCCAATCCTTAAATTCTTAAGAACACCAAGATTTCACAACATTATTTGCTAATCATAGCCAAACATTTTCTTGGTATTATAATTATATGCTAGGAATTGACCCAACTATAGTTATCCATAATATCATTACCATTCCTGAAGCTAAACCAATAAATTAGAAACTTTATAAAATGCATCCTCATGTACCACTTCTCAAGGAAATATTGTAGTGGTTATTATCCAATAAATTTATCCAACCCATAGATTATCCTCAATGGGTATCTAACATAGTACCTATCACAAATCCCACAAGGGCCTACACCTTTGTACCAACTTTTATGATCTCAACCTTGCTTGTCCAAAACATGATTTTCCCCTTCTTAATATCAACTAGCTCATGAATCTCACTATAGAACATGAGATTTTGTCACTCATGGATGGATTTTATAGTTGTAATTATATCCTTACCACCCCAAAATATTAGCATAAAACCTCTTTTATTACTCCATGGGGGACTTTTTGTTATAGGGTCATGCCTTTTGGTTTAAAGAATGTAGGAGCAACTTACCAACATGTCTTAACTTATATTTTCCATGATTTAATTCATAAAATTATTAAAGATTATGTGGATGATCTCTTTTTTAAATCCAATTATCATAAGGATCACCTATCCATCCTTCAAAAAATCTTCACGCATTTGATCAAATATCAAGTTCATCTTAACCCTAAAAAGTGTGTTTTGGGGGTTTTAACGGGTAAGCTTTTGGGTTTTATCATTTATCTTTAGGTAATTAAGGTTGATCTTGATAAAATTAAAGACATTATCAATATGATGCCTCCTTCCAACCTAAAATAGCTTCATATTTTACAAGGGAAACTATAATCTATTCACCATTTTATTTCTTAATTATCTAATTGATTTTAACCATTCCATCACCTTCTTAAGAAAGACACACATTTTGTATGGGATTAAAATTATCAAGTAGCCTTTGATATTCATAAGAGGTATATTCTATCTCCCCCTATCCTTATTATTCCAAGAGAGGATAAACCTTTTTACTTGCATATCTCAATTATGGACCATATTTTAGGTGCCATGTTTACCCATTAAGGAGCAACATAAAGAGCAAGCGATTTATTATATAATTCATACTTTGGTTAAGTATGAAATTTATTATATGCATATTAAAAGACTATGTGTGGCCTTAGTATTTATAGATTCCAAGCTTCTCCATTATTTTCTTAATCACAAGACCTATGTGATTACCAATATTGATCCTCTTAAGTTCATGTACTCAAGACCTTATCAGAATCAATGAATGACAAGATGGCTTATGCTTTTTACCATGATTGATATTGAATTCCTTAAAAAAAATTTAATTAAGGGGAAGATTTTCATTGATTAATCATTTTAGGTGCCCTTTGTTGATAATATAGCATCTAGATATGAATTTCTTGATGAAGTTATAGCCTCTACATCCAAAGCAAATCTTGAATATCAGATGGCATTGTTCTTTGATGGATCTAAATGCAAATGTGGAGATGGATAAGGGATTATTATAATGCCACCTAGAGGAATTCCTATACCCATATATTTCAAGCTTGATTTTGACTTTACTAATAATATGGAATAATATAAAGCCCTAATTATAGGTCTCCAAGCTGCTTTAGATTTAGGTGTCAAATTGCTTTATATTTTTTAGGACTCTTATTTGATAGTCAATCAAATTATTGGAATATATTAGTGAAATAATAACATCCTCTAGAGGTATAATAAGTTAACAGAGAAATTTTTATCCACCTTTAATCATTATGTCATCCAGACCACTCCTCAGTCAATCAACAAGTTTGATGATACCATGGATTCCTTGGCCTCTTTTATCCCATCTTCTTCCCAAAAGTCTAAATTTTTGTCCTTATCCACAAGGTCAATCAACATTCTTATACCAAAATTTATCTTCATGATATCCATATTATATAATAAAACCATTGGATCTATGGTACACATAGATATTCAATTATTTGTCTTAAGGTATCATTCCTTTAGATTTATCCAAAAATAATAAACATGTTTTTCAACAATGAAATACCTAGTATGTAATACTAGTGGGTGTGCTTTATAAATGGGGGTTTGATGGTATTCTCTTATATTATCTTTGGAGATCTAAATCAAATCTTGCACTCAAAGAAACACACGATGCATTATGTGGTGGTCATTTTAATGGTTTAACTATCACCAAGAAAATTGTGTGACTAATTTATTATTGGCCTACTATGAATCAAGACTATTATGAGTATGTCAAGAAATACATGAAGTTCCAACAACATGCCAAATTATCCCATGTCCCTAGTCATGTTTTATAGTTAGCCAGGGACTTTTGGCCTTTCTTCCAATGGGTTTTAAACCTTATAGGGTAGATTAATCATAAATATTCCTAATGACATAGCTTTATCATTATTGCTACTGAATATTTCACTAAATGGGTGGAGGTTCTTCCCATTATTTTGAACAAGGTAAATAAGATTATTGATTTCATTAATCATCACATCATATGTCATTTTGGTGTCCCACATAAACTCATTAAAAAAAATGAAAAATATTTTAAAAATAAATAAGTCCAAAAGTTGTGTGATTCCTTTGGCATTAACCTAAGTTTATTATCACCTTATTATCTACAAGCCAATGGACAAGATGAAGCATCAAAAAAAATCCTTGTCAAGATGTTAACTAGAATGGTCAATGAAGCTGGAAAGGATTGGCATGTATGCATACCTTTTGCTTTGTGTGCTTATCAAACTAGTATTCAAACACCTACAAGGGCTACCCCTTTTTTATTTGGTATACAATACTAAAGAAATTATCCCCCCTAAAATTCCAAATTCCTTCCCTTTGGATATCTCTTAAGGATATCATTTTAAAGAGAATTATCATCAAGAATGATTAGCACAACTAAAACTTTTAGATGAGCATTGAGCCACAGCCCTTGATCGCCTTCATGTATATCAAGAATTGATAAAACATGCATATAATCAACATTTAAAATAATGAAAATTTAATATTGGTTAACTTGTCCTTAAATAAAATTAGCATGTCACAAATATGGAAAGAAGTAAAAGAGGAAAGTTTGCTCTAAGTTGGCTTGGACCCTATATTATCACTCATAAATATAGATATGGGGCATATCATTTTGTTAGATTATTTTTTAATGATCCAAATTTATTTTTAATATTCTTAGTTAGTTCACTTTGTTATGTTAAATAAGATTTGGTTCAGGGGTTAGTTGAAAACTATAACCACTTCATGAAACTTTATAAGCTTTCATGTTCTTGTAAATATTAATTTGATATAATTATATTTCTAGTGTTATGTGAAATACTAAGTTCATGATTGAATTAATCCATTATTTTGAAGGCTAATAGTGGTATCAGAGCCTAGTTTCTCATAAAGGAGGAGTAAATCCTTCAAGTTTGTAATCATGACTTGCCTAATTTTCTTTTCCTCTATGACAATGTGATTTGTCAAGTCATTCAATTTACAATAAGCCATTCAATTTCTATCAAAGAAACATCTAAATTTAATTGTGTTTTAAAGGAGGTATAAATGGTGGCTTATATGAGTAGCTTGCATTAAAAGAAGGTCCTTCCCTATTTCTAAAAGTATGTAAAGAATGTCCTTCACACAAATTGAGGAAAATAATGCACTATCATTAGACACAACTATAATTTACCAAGTAAAGTAGTATATATAGGAGTGTTTTTTATTTTATTAATTTGAAACCAAACTTTAGAATTTATTTGAATAATATTTATTTGCCTCCCTACGTTGAAGAGTGAATGCACCATTTTAGGAATAGTAATAATGGAGGAATGGGTGTTAATCCAAATATCATGCCATATCAATAGTTGAATCAAAGATATTAATAAGAAGATATTGAAGGCAAAAAAAAATTGTTAGAAGAGGTTCCTAAAGCATTAGAAAATGATAAGGATGAGAATAGATAAGTTTTACTCAAGTGCATATCATAGTGCAGAGAATTCATATTCAACAAGGAAAATAGAAGCATAATAGAGATGAATTATTGTGCATTAGATAGGAGTCAGGATTAACTAGTACTTCATTAATGTTTATATAGAATTAAAAGTAAATTAGATAGAATGAATCCAAACATTAAACATGAAAGTGCATGCAAGGAACAAATAATAAATATAATAAGTAACTATAACCTAATAGGCTATATTGATCTTAACAAAGGTCAAACTCCCTTCTTCATACAAGTATAAATATATATAGTTGTTTATAGACTATGGTTGTTTACATTCTTCTCATACTATGGCACTAATATAAGAGTATGTTTATCTTTTATCCTATTACAACTCATATAGGATAGGATAAAATATACATATAGCTGATAACTAAATACATAATGCACAAATATCCAAAGAATATCATGTGTAACTTTACTACCCAATTTCTTCTCCCAACACTTTCCTAGACATAAAATGTTGTCTCATCCCAAGACAACATCACAAGATCATCTAAATGTGTACATAAGTGGAACCTAAAGAAATGGTTAGACTAGTAAGATTCATAGTAATCTCTCAAGGCACTATTTATGGTTTTCACTTCTCGCACACTATTTAGTTACCCTTTCAAGATTTCAACTAAGTAATGTACTAACTTACCACCCTTTTGGGTTTTTAATAGGCTGGCATAACTAGGTGGCTGCCCTTTATGGGTTTTCAACCATCCTGGCCCCACTTATCTTACTAGTCATCCCCAATACAAAATTATCTACAAAATTTTCAAAATTTGCACCTTACATAGTACTTATCCTAAAAGAGGTGGCATTGATGCATATGATGACTAGATATTAGGATCTTTGGCCCTGGACTATGTAGCCTTACACTATGCAATGATTTATTGAAGCTCAAATGATAGTTTTTAGATTATAATGTTGAAGATCTAGGCAACCTCACTAAAAATAAGGAGAGGTCAATCTTGTATGTATGCCAATTTATCATCACTTCTTGGACCATGTTCAATAAGATGTGCATTGGTGCATGATAGTCAATGAGTTATTTTAGGTCTAAGTCATCAATGATGGTCATGGATGCTCTAGTAATATTGACCCTCATATGGATCTCTCCATGTAGCTATTTCAGCTTATTTGTATAGAGTCGGGACCAAATACATGCAAATGAACTATGTATAAGGTCACTCTACCAGTTAAGAATGTTGTCACACATGTTATCTCTTGAATTTATCAAGTCTTGGAGAGCTATGTCATTATAATCCATCAAAATGGTATGGTTTCCTATGGTTGTCTTGATACTTTCAACTATAGTGAAATCTACACTGGAACTAGAAAGAGAGTCATTGAGGTGTTGCTTCCAATCTAATAGACTTCATGCGACCTAATGTGCTTTGAGTGTTGTAATATCTAGCATGTTTAGGTACTCTTCTAGCAAGGTTATCAATGTGGCTACCTTAGTCTTCATGTTCTGGCCCAATGTACTAACTATGTAGAGTTGTTGGGATATGCACTAGTCCTTAGTGAGCTTAGGAACTAATAACTTGAGCCTACACTAGTCAAGCATAACTTGGTCCCTGATTACTCAAGTGACTAACTATGGGTAGGTGTCCTAAATCATCTTCATAGCTTTATGAAGGAAAGCCTTTAGTTCCACAAATTCCACCTTAGATTGATCTCATTCTTGCTCTAAGGAGGCAATCTTTTGCATAATTAATTTTCTAAGAAAGTTGTGTCCTCCATTTTTTTATTCAAGGGAAGCCTAGAAATATCCAAAGAAGCCTCCTACTTAATTAGGAGTGCAGTCAATGTTCTTGCAAATGTTATAGGGTCTGGTCATAGCATTATGATAAGCAAGAGTGAGAAAGTGGTGCATCAAGCACAAACTATAAAAACATCCCAAATCTATATGCCTCCTAATGGCATCTTTGGTAGATAAGAACATGATTATATGGTTACTAGTGCTTCTTGTTATGTGGGATACTCCAATTGTATGTGAGGTTGTACTAGTTTTTGTTATTACTGCATTGTGGCCTCTACTACCAACTTGAGTTATTTTACATCATCTTTAGCCTACTTGTATTTTTATTCCTCCTCCTCCTTTTTCTTCTTCAACTCTTGTTGTGTAGCTTGCATCTATTCTAGTTCATTTTGGGCCTTCAATTTCTTTGCTCGTTCTTCTTTTTCCTCTTTCTTCTTCTTTTATGCTAGAGCCATAGCCTTGGCTTAATCTTGTGCTACTTGGGCCTATGTTAATGCTTGTGCTTTAGCTTATGCTTGTACTTGTATTGATGTAGGGTTTTATCTTCTTCTTCATTTTTTTTCCTTATAATGTCATATGCTTGTTGATGTGCATGCTTTGTAGCTTCCATGGCCTGTTGTGCTTGGGTCATTATGTCATGTTTTCTTTTTTGTTCTTCTTCTACCTTTATTCTGGTAATTATTTCATCTTCCTTATCCTTCTTCTCACATTCCTCTTTCTCTTTCTAGGCTACATCAACTACTTCATATACCTTCTTGGCCACATCCATGGCATTCTATATATGAGCCTCTATATCTTTGGTCATTTATGCAACCTTCGCTTCTTCATCTTGTTGAGTGTCTTATTTTTAATCTTGTTCTTTCTATCTCTTCTTCTCCTCCTTCCTCATGCACCATTCTATTACATGAATTACTTCTTCCCTTGAGGCTTATTGTTTTTATTTTATGGGTTGCTCTAGTGTGAGCTATTCAACCTCTTAGGCCTAAAGTTATGGTGGTGAATCACTTGGTTGCACTTTTGAGCTAGAAACCTATACTTTCTTCCTCCTGATCATAACCAGTCTACATTTTAGTAGTGGTGCAGTAGATGTAGGGGTAGGTTGTGCTTCCTACATAGTGGATATTCATCCAAAGGTGCACTCTTCCAATGTATGGGATACCTTGGTCTCCCACCTTGTTTAAGGTCTGCATACCAGTGATTTGGGTGGACTCTCTAGAAGGGGTGCAAATATTTCTTTAGTTATGAACGTTGATGCAATTTGTGGATATAAGAATTCAATCCTCCTCTATAGTTGTTTTGATTCTTCCTAGATCGTGTTAACAACTATAGTTGGTGGGCAAGGTGTAAGGTCCACCCAAAATTCTATGGAAACTTGCTTTTACACTTGAATAGTGCACACATCCTTCCATAAGAAAAACTCCTTATCCTCCTCCATATTGTAGAAATACCCATCCATGTCTACCATCATAAATTTGTAGACTTCCTACTCATTTGTGCCCATCTGAAGAAGGTCACATGATCTTTTAATTTGAAGCACCTTCAGATCATCCATCTAGGTGGTTGTGCTATGTATCTTGTATTTCAAGGGAGGGGACATTGAATGATGTTCTAATTTTTTCTTTAATTTATGTTATTATGATCTAGTAACTTATTCTGGTTGCTATGCTACAAGGATGGCTATGCTAGTTGGTATGGCCTATAGTGGAGTCACATGCCTGGCTATAAAATATTTTTTGTCTAGTGACTTTGGCCTATGCCATGTCCATGGTTACAAAGAAGGGGAGGGATTGGAAGGGTGACTATAGAAACTCATAGATGTTGATGAACACACCCTGTGGCAACAAAGTTATAGATGAGTATTGACCTAGATATTTCATGATGTCGGGTGGTACTTGAGGATGTGTTGTAATCAGCTCCAGACACTCCTCCCACCAAGCTTTGAACTTTCTCTCTATGTTAGGGCTCTATATTCCTATGTCCGTATGAGATTCCAAAATTTTTGTGTCAACCAATAGTCTATTTTAGGTTACACTTCTCCCTCTAGGGACTTCCATTATGTGAACTAGAGTAGGAAGATAAGGAACTGGTATTAAAACATCTACCTTGATTAAGTATGACACTTGTTTATATTGGTGAGTAGTTCTTAGATGAAGTACTATATCTATTTTAATTGCTCATTTTTATAGATTATCTAGTGGGCGATGTCCACAACCCCTTTTGGTATTTGTTTTATAGACTTAGTCATTTACCAAAATCTCCTAGTGATGCACTTGATAAGGATGCACACTGGCTCATCTAGGATTTCATCAATTAGAATCCCTCTATTTATCTACACATAAAAATCATGAAACCCTTAAGAATAGGGTTATTTTCATATTATATGGATATAGGGAGTCTCCTCATGTAGTCATGCCAAAATATCAAACCATGGCTTCTATGTTGATTATAATGGTGATGTCTAGGCCCAGATATATGTTACCATTATTGTATCACCCTAGAAATACTTGAATGATCTCCCCTAGGTATCCAAATATAGTAAATCATAGTAGGCACTCAAAATTTATGTTGTGGAATCTATGGGGAGCTACAAGGGCAAGCAATTACTTATCATCAATAGGATCTAGTCAAAACAACTTTTGTTCTACTTGGCAGAGGTAGTTGAATGGTTCTAGGTCATTGTACTTAGTTTTCTTGAGTGCCATGTTAACACCCATTGCCTCTTTTTGATCCTCTATCAAGCCATGGATAAGCCAAAAAGTATCCATGTATGTTTAATTGATGAAGTTACAATACTCTCTACTCTTTACATAAGAAAACTAGCTTGGCTCAATTATAGATCTTGACAAATATGCATAAGGATGAAATGTTGATTTGGTTTTTAAACTAAGCCTTTATAGATTTGGAACCTCTTAGATTTTTCATAAATTTCACACTTATTTGTTCACTTATCTTGAATGCAATGGTGGATGAGTCAAATTTGTACCTAATTTGGTAATTAAAATAGTTAATCATCGGCACATGTGTGGAGTTACATTATTATTCTCTTTGGTGTCCATACAGGGGGTACGAGTAAGTGATGTTTATAGGTTTTTGATTTGTTAAAGATCACATCAATTGACCCTTAGATCTATCATTTACTTCTAGTGGATGACAATTATAAAATAGATATCTTGTTAATGGGACATTTTTATACCTTTCCCAAACTTAATTTCTTTCATTCACTCATCTTTGACATCCATGATGGCACACATGGATTCTTCTACACATGTCTAGTGCACTCTATGATTGGTATCTTGATTATCAAATGTTATTGAAAATATATTCTACAAACACACATAACTAGAAAAGAAACACACACAAAAAATGTAAAAATGGGTAAATTCTAATCTGCTTGGTGCTACTTAGCACCCATTCACTTTATAGAATGAGATCAATCAAATATTAGTGGTAGGGCTTAATCCTAAAGCCATTTACCCACCCTAGTAAAATAATTCCCTGAAGATCTCTTGAAACCATGATTCCTTTTTATGTTAGGTCATGTATAATATAGGGCCCTTTCTATTGAATCTATAACTTGACTAGGAATGCTCTGAAATGGCTATCATATAATAAGACTAGGTGATCTCTACAAAATTATTTTTGGTGAAAATTCCTATCATGCCATGCTTTCTAGCTCTACTTGTGAACTTTCTATATCCATGCTACTCTACATCTATACTTATCCACCTATTCAATTTAAGGAGTATATTAGTGAGAGACTCACAATCTCTTAGTTACATGACCATGGAAATGCACAAACTAAGCACTAGATATTCCATCAACGTGATTGCTTCAAGTCCATATACCAACTAGAAAGGCAGAAAACTTATGGCTCTTTTATAGTGCATATGATATGCCCATAGAATTTTTTGAATGTGATTTTTACAATCATTCCTCTTAATGTCTTAGATCTTTTTCATCATTTTACCCAACTCTTTGTTGGAAGCTTTAGCTTGGCCATTGGCATGTGGATGGTATGTAATGCTTCTATGATGAGAAATCATAAATCCCTAAATCAGACCCTTGATGGTGTTGTTAAGAAAGTGCATTCCTCTATCATTGACTAACTTTATAGGGCATCTAAACCTTGTAATGATGTTTTCATAGAGAAAATTTACTACATCTTTCACACCACAGCTAGGTGCCATAACAACTTCAACCCACTTAGTAAAATAAAACATCGTAGTGGTGATATATCTTATTTCACTATGTTTGCTAGGTGGATTAATAGGTCCAAAAAATTTAATGACCCATTATTCAAAAGGTTACTTAGATAACAGAGGCTTCAAAGGCATTTCATCTTTTTTTAGTAGTTTACCCATGTGTTGGCAGACATCATAGTGCTACGCAACTCTATGTGCCTCCTAGAATAGATTTAGCCACCATAACCTGCTCTATAATAGCTTTTTAGCTATACCTTCTCCCATAAAATGTCCTATTTTGACTCCTTGATGTACCTCCTATAAAATTTAAGGTCATTCATGTTCTATAACAACCCTACATAGAACTTCATCCATCCCCAAGTGATATATAAGTCCAGTGGTGATGGTGTATAGTAATGCCCTGGTAACAAACTGCTTCTTGTCACATTATTGATAGTGGATAGGAAAGATTCCTTGTTTGAGAAAGTTAGTGATTGATTAAAAAAACTTAGGAATCACATAAATACAAAATAGATGAGCATCAATAGATTTTTCTTATATTCTTATGGTTCTTCACCATTAGGAATGTGGTTGAGATGGTCTGGTCCCACATTCTCTCTTCATGGCTTTACATTAATATATGATTGAAACTCATGAAATAGCATCAACCATCAAGAGATGCATCCTTATAGCATCAGTTTGTTGACAAGGTATCATAAGGATTGATTATTAGTGAATAATTTGAAAAGCATCACAAGTAGATAAAGTCATAAGTAATGTAGTGTGAACATAATAGTCAATGCTTCTCATTTAGTGGTTGTGTAGTTCTTTATGTCAGATAATTTTTTTACTAGCAAAATGAATAGGATGGTCAATTCCACCATCTCCTATATGTGCAAGCATATCACCAACTATGATACCTGAAGCATCTACATGTATGTGAAAGGGCTTGTTCTAATTTGGAAAAATAAGGATGGGTGCAATAACCAATATCTATTTCAAGCTACTTGGCACTCTAAAGTCAAAACAAACTTTATATTTTTATGCACTAAGTATTCCAATGGAGATAAAATGTTTGTGTATCCTTTGATAAACTTGTGATAGTAGCCTTTATGGCCCAAAAAATATCATACTTCCATGGAACTAATGGGTGGAGGCATACTCAGGATTACTATAATTCTGCTTGATCTACTAGAATGTCTTTGCTATAAATTACATGACCTAGAAAAACACCAAAGGGTATAAAAATAGACATTTCTTTAAATTTAATGTGATGAATAGAGCTCAACATCATTCTAACATTAGGCACAGCTTAGAAAATTATTCTTTAAATAAGAAAAAAATTGCCCAATCATTAAGGTAGACTTCTAGGAAGTCATGAATGAAATCCTTGAATATAATCACCATTGCACAAGAAAACACCATATGTGCACTCTTAAGGCCCAAAAGCATGACCTTATATGTAAAAGATACCCATTACATTTCAAAAGTCATTTTGGCTCTATTTTCTTCTACAATAGGTATCTAATGATAGCCATTAAAACCATCTATGAAATAATAGATTTCTTAGCCTACTATAGATTTCAAAACTTTATCTATGAATGGAATTGGGAATGGATCATTTACATAGACATCATTTACAATACGATAATATTCACATATGAAAATCTCACCTAATTTATTAGGTTGTACCTACATGAGGATTACCAATCTACCTTTTTTATCAGATAGATTATTTTTGCATCTTACATTCTATCTAGTTCAGTGTTTACTTTCAGCTTTATGTTTGGATTTAGCTTGTATGGTTGCTTCTTTGTAGGCTATGAACTTTCCTTAAGTTCAATATGCATCTCACCAAGAGATGGGTCAAATCATTGAACCTCTAAGAATTTAGTGGGAAAGACATCTTGATAATCCCTCAGAATTTACATGGCTTCTAAAATTTTTGCTTCTATCTAGTAATCACCTATATTTGTTAGTTTTGGAACCTCCTCAATTTCAATGTTTCCTACATGTTTTTTGATGGGTTGTTAGTAAATATTACACTATTATTCATAAACAAATTCTTGTATCCTCTATTTCCCTTCTTGCTCAAGAATTTGTATGCTATGTAACATGTCTTCTTCCGTAGGTTTTGCATCAATGTCCTTTAGTGGTTATACAAGCCATTCAGGTTCAAATAAATCAGTCAAATCCAAATCACCATCAAAATCAGAATCCTCATTATCCTCTATTTCATCTTGGATCTAGTGACATGGATACATCATAGATTATTTTTATATCTAAGTAGTTTTATATCTCTATAATGTTAAATTAAGATCAGTTGTGTTATTCTACACAGTAGATTCCATCATGGTGCTTAAGTCTTATGCACACACATGGCATAAGAATTGTTTGATATTTTGTAGTGCATTTTAAACCAAAGGGTTTTCATCTTTAAAAACAAATGTTTGTATAAAATCACTTTGCACTTATGCCTAATGCTTGGTCTCCCTTTTGTCCTCTTGGTGTATGTACCATGTTGATGGTAATGGAACAAGTGTATAGTGGAAAATGTGAACCCAGTACTTTGGTAACACATGTTCCTCAATCCAGACCTCAACAATTTTATGAATATGAATTTTAGGAAAGTCACCTTCTTGATTAATGGCCATATTTTTAGATGAATTGTGGTAACTCGAACCTATTGATCATGAGCTCACATGCATCATCCCATTTGAGCTGGTCATTTTGATAAATTACCCACCATATCATAGGAACTCCCTTCAGAACAAATTTAGAGCACTAAATCACTACTAATGGTAGGTATATGAAATTCTAAACACAAAATGAAGTCATTAATATCCTTAGTTGCATAGTACATAGGAAGTTAGTGCTCATGCATAAAGACCATTCTCATCAGTTAGAATTCATGATCACCTCAAGCCCAGTTGAAGAGGTGTGTGTCTGAGTCTCCACTAGCAGATGAAGTTATTTCTCATGAAAAATTACCTTCTTTGGTTATCTTATATAGTCCTACATATGTTTGTCAACTTAATAGAGGAAGTCAACTTCTAATCGATTAGGAGTTTTATAGACATAGACACACAATCTTTTATGATAAACTAATTTTTCAATGGATACATAACTACTAGTTTTGGCCTCCATTATTCTTATGTCTTCAATTATTAAGTGAGAAATTATTGTGCCTAAGGTTTGGTATGCTCATACAATAAGTTGCACTCAACTACGCAGATAGATTTTGGATTTTCCTTAGATTTCACCTTCATCTAATTGGTTTCTTACACAACATATGGATAATTTGTTTTAGCTAGAATTTTGTGCAGTTTATGCACTTTATTCAAAGTAATGACAACAACCTTATCTCCTTGGTGTGCCTCTAATTGATTATGCACTGTGTTGATAGTCATCTGACCATCATATGCCCATTTCTTACCTATCAGTGTAGGGTAGTGTGTTGTTGTGGTCTTCATGTTTATCACTTCAAAGTCACCTCACAGTGTCAATTTTGTAAATTTAATCTCAACATCTTCTAATCTACCGATAATCTTAACCCTTCCATAATCAGCTAAGCTCAAAGTTATTGGGTTATAACTCAGAACTAACCATCCAATGGCTTCCCATGTAGACCTAGGAATCATGTTGACTATGTTGCCAAAATCAAAGATAGCATTTGGAATCTCATAACTAGCAACCTCAATGTTAATCTATGCATCAACATCATAAGGCTTCTTTGTTTTGATGTACTAGCCCAACTTTTTTGTATTATGTTATCTATGTTGCACACACTCCAATAGATTATATGTTAGGTTTGTGATGTTCTATGAGATGTCTTCATTATGTAGAGTGCTTAAAAGTTTTAGAAATCTATGATTACAGTATGACTCCATCCTAGTGCATAATGTGCACAAACTAGCCATACATTTATGCATCTATTGTTGCATCATCTCCTTTGGTGATGTCTTGATGTTGGATATTTTTTAACATCTACATAGTTTCATACATGATCCCCTTTTTTGTAGTTGAGTTTGGGTATTTATCCTATTTATATTTTTAGATTCCCTAATCCTAAAGCATTTCAAGTGGAGGCAAACCTTTTTCTACATGTTATTTTCATGTAACAACATTCAAGAATGCATTATCTTTAGGTTTTTCACTCACCATATTCATATTCTAGATGGTCTTGTCCTTCCTTTGCTTCTCCAAGATGGGAAAATCTTCTGTGTTATCTTAGTTAGATATTTTGTAGTAATCACAATAAGACTATCTTTGAGGATTCATAGGGCAATTCCTTTGTACATGATTTTATTTTCCACATACACAGCATTACAGAGGAGGCCATTGATAGTTATTTCCTCTACCTCCATGGTATCCTCCTTTGTATCCACCTGCAGCTCCTTATTTGTTGGATTGATATCCACCTCTATGGCCTCCTTGTTGATACGCAATGTTCCAATGTTAGTGTTGTTGGTTATTGTCTCCAACTTTGAATTATTATTATGTAGCTGGTGGGGTCTAACTTATTTGTTGTTGTTGCATCATGGTTGAGCTCCAGGGAGATACATAATGGTATTGAGGGGATGAAATTGTCCAACTTAGTGAAGGAGGGGTCCATTTAGCTAGACCTTGAGGCTAATTTTGTAGTAAATTAGGAATCCATTATGGACCTATTTAGGTTGCACAACCTTTGTTGACCTCTGGGCCTATGATAGCTTGCTTCACTAAGGATATTTTCTACATAGTGGTGGTGAATTCATTTTTGGTAATGCCTTCCTTGAGCTCCTATAAATCCCTATAGTTCTTTTCATCATGATTGTTTGATTTACGGAAGTTGTAATACAAATTCTACATACTCTTGACATATTATTCATAAAATTTTGTATTGATCTTAAGATAGTCATTTCTATGATGCCCTTTTTTCTGCACTCCATACACCATAGATTCAATTTAGGCTTATCTAACTCATGGTATTGCTCTATTCTTTTCATGAAATCCTATATTGTATTTTTAATCTTGGAATTAGCAACATGGTATTCTCCATAATCTTTAATTTACTCTACCTATAGAGCAATAGCTCTAGCATTTCTTTTGTAGCATATTGAGTTTGTATAATGGTAAACCAAATTTTGGAGCATAATCATTCGATGAACCATGTAACTTTATCTTTATCTTTTAAATAAAATTTTACCTTATTCATCACATCAAAGAATCTATGGTCATAGTCACAGACTAATTCTTTAGACTTTTGCCTTATTTCCTTCAAGTCTTGTATAGTCTAACTAGTGCATTTATGTATCTTAAATTCTATGACAAGCCAATCCTTAACATCTTGTAGACTTGCCTACTAAACTTCTCTTCATTATATGAACTTAAGTGCTCTTTTTAGCTAGTGACCCTAATAACTTGAACTTTTTTACAACATCATCAGTGATGCCCTTAGCCTACCATTTCATCCCATAAGTTAGCAAGTGTTGTTCAAGGTCCTTTGACCCATCATAGATTGTTAGGTTTATGAATCCTCCTTGATGACCCATTGTGTAAACTGGTATGGATGGAATATACTATGTAGTTGTTATTATCGGAGGCTACATCTAGGTGATATTGCCTATGTACTACTCTATGTGCTAAGAGAGTTATCATGTACACTTTTTTAATCTATGCTTCCTTCTATTCTCTATTCAGTTTTGATAAATCATATGGCCTTCAAAGCCTTTCTAATTGGTCTTGTTTAAATTTTAGTGCCCCAATGATTCACTTTTTCTAAAAATGGTCCTTCCTAACTATTATCTTATTGGTTTCCTAGATGAAAACTTGTACTAGAATATAAAATATTAAGATGTGGGGACGTGTGTTCTTCTGGTAAATGTTATGTCTTGTAACTTCTTCTTCTACTATACTTGAACTTATAATAAACCTACAATTGTGTTCTATTTCTTTACGTAATTATCCTTATTTTGATAATACCCTTTTTTTAATCTGTGTACTACATCTATCAGCTATACGTTTTACTTTTAAACTATTCTCACCTTCTTCTTTGAACATCTCATATTCATCTCATTCTTCATCACTTTTCTCTATTTGTCAGCATTCATCATCATCTTTCTTCATCCTTTATCCTTCTCTATCATCTCACTCATCACATCTTTGTACTTTTTCATCATCTAATATAGTAATACTATTACCTATACTCACCTTTAATTGTATATTCTTCTATTTATTCCATCTATTATATTATCATAGTTCTTGTTCTAAATCCAAACTTTTCTTCTAACTCATCTTCCCTCATGTCTCCATTCTAGATTCAATTTTAAGCCTTACTTACTCATGTATACATCATTTACCATCATGTCATACACACCCCTATATACTCAAAGTGACTACTATTGATGTGTTGTCAATGATGTCTCCAAGGTGGCCAAGAGTTTCTATGAGTTGATATGTATGCATGGTTCTCAATGACAAAGTGTGCCTTAGTGATCATACATTGACCTTGTAATGTTTACTTGGTTAGGTAAGATGATGGATGTTGGTGATGTGTTTACTATGTTTAAAAGGTAATATGGGGTGTAAGGAGTGTTTAATTTAATTTTGGAATTTAAATTAATTCATCTAAGTATTCTTGTGAAATTTTAGGTTATCCTAGTCATCTTGGCAAAATTCCTAAGTAGATTAATGACATCAAAATTCACATGTGTGAAGGTGTCAAAATAAAGTGGTCACATGGGTTTGCTCAAATTTTTTATTAAAACATGTTTTTAAAATTTTAGGTATTGAAATTTTGTATATCAAAATTTATAATAGTTTAAATTTGCTTTCTTAGGCAGATTTCATCATTTTCCATAGTCAAATTTGCATTAAAAAGTGACCGTTAAAATTCAAATATTTGAATTTACAAAGGAAAACTAGTCTTCAATGTTTTGTTTATAAATTTTGATGATGGATGAATTTTATGTTGGATTAAAAATAAAATTGGTATATAACTTCAAGGATAATATATCAAAATTGATTTGGAGGTTTGACTGGTTATATAATTACATTTATTATGGTTCAAAGTTGACTAAGGGTTTGACTCTCTTCTGCAAGTGACCCAAGATGGATGTTTGAGTTTTTATTAATGGTGTTTGGATGTTTAATGGTTGATTATATATTTTATAGTGTTTTATACTCCATGAGGATCATTTTTATGGATTTTTGATGTTTGACCAATCCATCTTTAGTATGAACCATTGTTTAAAAGCTGATTATTTGTTCATGCATGGTGTTTTCATGCACAAGGCAATTGATTGAAAGGTTTTGCATATGTAGATAAGTGTAGTGATGAATATAATCACTTAATGGTGTCTTAGGGGTAATTTTTAGAGGACATATGTGCATTAAAGTAGTCTTTTGTTCCTATTTTTGCTTGGTAAAGTGTTAAAGAGATGAATAGATCTTCATGGACCTAAAAGGGCTACTCAGGCCTAATTGAAAGGTGTTGTTGCTTAAGGGTGATCTATAAAAGATATGGTAAACCTATGAAATTTATTTTAATATTTTTATAAGTAGGATATAATCTTTAAGTTTTAAGTAAATTCTTGTGGTCGACCAAGAATATGGTGATCATGTAGACTCTATAATTAGAAAAATCAAAGATTAAGGTTTATAGAGTTGATAAGCGAAGAAAAGAGAAGTGTGAGTGTTCTTGGTGGATGTATTGAAGATTAGAGTAGTGTGATTAATATTTGTGTGACCTATTGATCATATTTTTGATGTTGTAATAGTTTTCTTACAGGTTTGAAGATTGAGGAAGAGCGAAGAAGTGTCCAGTGATCCAAAAGGTTGTTTTTGATGCATTGCTTGTGTGTGAAGGCTTGAGGAAGTTTAAATGGTTGAAGAGAGTTGTTATTCAATATATATCAATTATATTTTAATTATATCATAATTTTAGATGTATTCATATCAGAGGTTTTGTATGGGTGTTCAACATCTAAGGGTAAGTGGGTGTTTATCCATGCTTAGGGGTTGGTGATCCTTGTGAAGTGGGTGCTTCACTAAATTCTCTTTTTTATGATCTCTTATAGAAATATATTCCATGTGTTTTAAATTTTGAGAGTGGTTTTTATCCCCCATGAGATTTTCCCACATAATTCATGTGTCATGTGCCTTGATCTAGCATTATTTTCCTTATTCATTGTAATGAATGCTTTATATGCTTCATGAATGCTTAGTTAAATGATCAAGAGTTTTAATAATTGGAATATAAGTTGAATTACTTGCATCACTAATTCATCCCCCTCCCTCTCAATGATTGTACCTCTAATAATTGGTATCAAAGTGACACCTTATTTATAATTTTAACCACTTAAAGGTGATCAAAGGTAAAATGTGTAGTCATCAAATGCAAGGTGGTTTCTCCATTAAGAAATCACCACTATTCATGGTTCCAACAATGATTTTTGGAGTGAAAGGATGAAGACCTACATCATGTCTCTAGGTTTTGACATTTGGAAATCTATTTTGGATGGGTATTCTACACCCCCTACTCCTCCAATTAGTGTAACTAACAAGAAGTTGAGTGAGATTAATTTTAAAGCTATGAATGTTATCATTTATGGCCTATCATAGGTTGAGTTCACCAAAGTAATCCATTGCGAATCTACCAAGGAAATTTAGGACAAATTGTAGATCATTTATGAAGGGGATTCAAAGACTAAATTAGCTAAATTACAAACCTACTAAATATAATTTTAGGGCCTCAAGATGAAGGAAGAATATTTTATGTCATCCTATCTTATAAGGGTTGATGAGGTGGTGAGCATGATCAGAGGTCTTGGAAAGGATATTGAAGAAGTGACTGTAGTATAGAAAGTATTAAGGTCTCTTAGTCTCAAGTTTGATTCAAAAATTTATGCTATAGAATAAATTCATTATCTCACCAAGATGAAGATGGATGAATTACATGGAATTCTTACTGCCTATGAGATGAGAGTTAATCAGGACAAACCACCAAATAAGGAAGTAGCCTTCAAGGTGATTAAGGAGATAAATGGCAAGAAGAGCAAGTTAAGTCTTGAAGACTTTGATCTTAATGAAGATCAACTTGAAGCCATGATTACAAGAAAATTGAATGTAGGATCAGGTAAATATGAAGGGAAGCTTATTTTTAAATTTTTTTCATGTGGTGAAGTTGGTAATTTTGCATCTAAGTGCCCAGATAGAGGCAAGTTTAAAATTAAGGAAGCTCATAAAGAATCTCATGAGGATGAGAATAAGAAATATAAGGGTCCTATCAAGTAAAAAAATTTATTTAATAAATGGTAAGAAATATTCATACAAAGGAAGTAAGATCCCTTACCATGAAGAATACAATAGATCATCTATTGAAGAAGAAAGAAACACATTAGATAGTGTTGATTTATCTCATGATAAGGATAAGGACACACTATGCATGGATCTTGAAGATGATGAAGGTGAATTTTATTTGGGTAGAGATATATTTGAATACTTGTATACCTTGGAAGAGCTTAAACTTCTACAAGGCAAGAATAGAAAACAAGCATCCTTGATCAAGACCTATGAGGATCAAATTGGCATCTTTGAAGAAAGGTTGAGAAATTAAGTCAAAGAGCATGATGAGATCACTCAACATCTTGAAACTCAATTTTTTACCCTAGTTAAAGAGGTAAAGATTAAGGATGAAGAATGTGTTAAATATAAATCAAAAATGGATTCTTAACATATAAAACTAGATCATGTTGTGAGCAAGCTTGAAACATATCAAAATTTTGAGAAAATTATAGTTGATCTAAAAGACCTATTGACTAGTTAAAATGTCTCAAATGGAAATACAATCCTAGGATTCTATGAAGGTGTTAAAAAGGATAAGAAGATTGAGAATATAGTGATGATAGATCAAAAGACTAATTATGTTAAGGAGAGTGCTAGTAAAGACAAAGCAAATGTCTATATGAATAAGAAGGACAATTTTAAGAGCCACAAAAGTTAAAATCAAATCAAGCACACTAATTTAATAATGTATGATAACTCCTTAAATGGTTATTATAATTATTGTCATCAATTTGGTCATAGGATTATTGATTCTAAAATAAAAGCTCCTAGTAAGATATTTGCATGGAATTATGAGCAAGATAATGACAAGCATGAATAATATCATCACTTAAGGTAGTCAACCAATCTACAAGGAAATCATGACATCTTGTACTATAGGTATCAAGGGATTGGTCATATTGTAAGGTCTTGTAATGCCTTCATTAGTAAATCAAATGATGAGGTACATGAATGGGATAATGAAACTTCAAAAATTCATCATATATCCCATACACAAGGAATGTACAATCAAAGAAAATTTATTTGTTTCAAGTATCAAGAGAGAGGTCACATAGAAAGGTTTTGTAGGAATGGTCAAAATTCTACTTAAAAGAATAACAATCATAACATGAAGAAAAAGAGCCATAATGAATAGAGACCCAAGGAGGTGAATAAAAAATAGGTTCAAAATGGATTTTTTATCATTATAGAATAGGTTACAAGTTCAAGTGTTAAATATCAAGTCTTATCTACCCAAGTGGACAATATAATCAAGTAAGATTCTAAGCTTGATGAAAATAATGAAGTTAAGGACTCATTCAAAGTTGATTTGATGATGACGCAAGATGTCAAGTCAAATGAACATATGGAGATATGGGAGTCTCCCAAGTTTTGGGATGTTTAGTCTCTCTATAACAAGTATGTTTCTCTACCTATGACTCTTAGGATACATCTTTCAAATGTAGAAGTAAGTATGTATGGTCTATGTGATGTACAAGATGTTATTATCATTATAGAGGTATGTAGAGTTGTTGATTGATCTTTAAGACCAATGTCATTACAGTATAAAATTCATAATATTATGTTTCCAAGTCTTGTGTTGATCATATAAGGTCATTGGTTAAGTGGGAGAATCAAATTCATGAGCTTGATCCAAAGGTTTGTGATGAAAAGATTCAAGAAATCTATTCAGGGACGTTGGTCCTAAAGGCAAGTTTTAGTCAATCTTTGAAGCTTGGGTTAGTTGGTCAAATCAGGAAGAATGAAGGTAAGGATGATATAGAGTGTGGAGAGGACTTGTACAAGTGTATTCAATGGGTTTATATTTGCTTAGTTGGTCAAAAGATTAATTCTTGATCACTTGTTCAATTTAACCATTTTGTTTAGTGTTCACTACCTAGTGTGTGTTCATCATCCAAAATTGATGCATTTGAGGTCTATGAATCTAACCAAGGGTTGAGGCCAGTGGAATTTGATGTATACAAGTGAAAAAGGTGCCTTAAAGGTGTGATGTTGATGATATGGTCAATTAAAGGTGTTTTGGCATAGTGACAGGGGTATACATAGGGTCTACATGCATAGTCATGAGGTTTCCAAGTGTTAAAACAAGATTTATGAGTATTAAAGGTGAATTTTTGGAATATAAAGGTGTGTTTACCTCATAGAGGTGTGATTTAGAGTGTTTTAGGCTTGGAAGGCCTTTTGAGGGCAATTTGAATAATTCTGATGGCTCGCAAGTATGACAGTCTCTACTTAAGGACTAGTAAGACAAAAACCATGTTCATAGTTCTATGGGTTCCCTAAGAATTCAAACCTAAAAAATTGTTCTAGAGGTATGTATTAGTTCCCTCCAAGTTTGAGAGAAGTTTTAGGATCTTGTTTTGATTGAAAGATGGTAAGTTGACCCTGTTTCTTTGTTATGCCCTAGGTTTTACACCATATAGGTTAGTGACCTTCCCAAAGAATTTGAGGTTTGAGGATGCTTAATCAATTGAAATGGCCAAATGGGTAATTAAAAATACTTTACATTCATGTGTAAGTGTATATCTTGTCCTATGGTTGAGCTTTTGTGTAAATGGAGGGTTAATTGATAGGTCAATTTTTGAAGGAGTTATGGTGTAGAGTAAGATCTAGATTATTATTCTTGGCATGCATGAGCTGGAATATGAGTGTTCTCTATATATGGAATTTCAAGTCATGAAGGTGTATACACAAAAATTTATGGGATTTGTAAGGTCAGGTAGGGTTATTAAGCCTCTAGATAAGGCTATGTGGTTCAAATGGATTTTTTGGTCATTTTCTCTAAAATACCAAGGTATGATTGTTCTCAATGAGATTAGTCTATTTTGAGCATATTTCATGTTTTAAAGAATGGCTTGAACATCTATTGGTGATCATGGAGTTGACTTGTGAGAGAAAATTTGAAAGCAACCATGAAGTTTCATCATGATTAGATATGGTTCAAAGGTGATCAAAGGGTACAAAAGTTAAGGTGACTTAGGACAAGTCCCTCTTAGTTTTATTAAGGTGTGATCACTCCTATTTTCTTGATATTGTTCATACAATAGTGCATGGTCAAATAAGAGTGTTGTCAATGAGTAGGTTTGAGGTAGTCATGATAAGAAATAGTATGCATAGTTATAGGGGGATTTTATAAAATTTATCAGCGGATATACCTTCATGATTTTGGATTTGAAAAAATTTATAGGTCCCCACGATCAGCAGGTAATCCCACTTTATCATTGTGTCAAAGGGGGAAAAAGTGTTTGTAAAGGGAGAAAGAGTATATGCATAGCTCTATTATTCATTTTGAAAACACTTACAAGTGTTGACATCAATTAAAAAGGGGTAGATTATATATGTGTTTTTAATGATGTATCCAAGGTGGCCAATAGTGTTCATGAGTTAATATGCATGAATGGTTCTCAATGACAAGGTGTGCCTTAGTGATCATGCATGGACCTTACAATGTTTTCTTGGTTAAGAAATATGATGGATGTTGGTAATGTGTTGACCATGTTTTAAGGTCGTATTGGGTGTAAAAATTTCTTTGTCTACTTTTGAAAGTTAAACTAATTCATCTAAGTAGTCTTGTGAAGGTCTAGGTTATCCTAGTCATCTTGGTAAAATTTCCTGAGTAAGTAGATTGATCACGTTAGCATTTGTACAAGTGAAGGTGTCATAATAAATTGGTCACATGGCTTTGTTAATATTTGTTCCTAGAACATATGTTTCAAATTTTAGGTCTTGAGATGTTGTCTATCAAAAGTTATGATAGTGCAAATTTGGTCTCCCGGGTAGATTTCATCATTTTCCATAGTCACTTTTCCATTAAAAAGTGGTCATTAGAATTCAAATATTTGAATTTATAAAGGAAAACTAGTCTACAATGTTTAGCTTATAACTTTTGATGATGGATTATTTTGATGATGGAGTAAAAATCAAAGTGGTGTAAAACTTCAAGGAAAATCCAAAAAAAATTATATGGAGGTTTGAATAGTCATATAATTAAATTTATTGACGTTCAAAGTTGACTAAGGGTTTTACTCTCTTCTACAAGTGACCCAAGATGGATGTTTGAGTTTTTATTGATGTTTTTTGGATGTTTCATGGTGAATTATTTATTTTAGAGTGTTATAGACTCCCTAAGTATCATCTTTATGGATTTTGGAGGTTTGACTAATCCATCTTTAGTATGAACCATTATTTGAAAGTTGATTATTTATTCATTCATGGTGTTTTCATACACAAAGCAATTGATTTAAAGGTTTTACATATGCATAAGATTGTAGTTATGAATGTAATCACTTAAGGGTTTCTTATGGGTCATGTGGAAAGGACCTATGTGCTTTGAATTAGTCTTGTGTTCCTATTTTTGCTCAGTGAAGTGTTAAAGAGTTGAATAGGTCTCCATGAACCTAAAAGGGCTACTTAGGCCTAATTGAAAGGTGTCGTTGCTTAAGGGTGATATATCAAAGATATGGTAGACATATGAAGGTGATGTTGATCTTTTTATAATTGGGATATAAGCCTTAAGGGTTAAGGAAATTCTTGTGCCTGACCAAGAAGGTGGTGATCATGTAGACTTTATAAAGAGAAAAATCAAAGATGAAGGTTTCTAGAGTTGATAAGCAAAGAAAAGAGAAGTGTGAGTGTGTTTGGTGGATGTATTGAAGAAAATAGTAGTTTAAGGGATATGTGCGTAACCTAGTTTTCATATTTTGATGTTGTAATAGTGTTCTTGTAGCGTTTAAGATTGAGGATGAACGAATAGGCGTAGAGTGATCCAAAAGGTTGTTTTGTATGCATTACTTATGTGTGAAGGATTAAAGAAGTGTGAAAGGTTGAAGAGAGTTTATATTTACTATTTCTCAATTATTTGGAATGAAATAATAGTTCTAGGGTATTGATATTAGAGGTTTTGTGTGGGTGCTCACATCTAAGGGTAAGTGGGTGCTTATCCATGCTTAGGGGTTGGTGTTCCTTGTGAAGTGGGGGCTTCACTAAAGTATCTTAGTTTTGATCTATATAAGACTATAGTCCATGTGTTTTTAGGATTGAGAGTGGGTTTAATCCCCCATGAGGGTTTCCCACATAATTCATGTGTCATGTGCCTTGATCTAGCATTATTTTCTTTATTCATTGCAATGAATGGTTTATATGCTTCATGAATGCTTATGTTGAATGATCAAGAGTTTGGATAACTAGAATAGAATTTGAATTGCTTGCATCAATAATTCACATCCCCCCTAATTTTAGTGATTTTACCTTTAACAACTAATCCATATTGTCTAGAGTTGGTACCATGACCTTATCCACAACCAACATCTTTACTAGGAGAGGTAGTTGCTAAAAAAAATTTACTCTAATTTCTCAGACAAAATGGTCTTATGCAAATTCAAGTGTTATATATCTTTGTACTACAAACTCAATGATGTATCCATCTATGGTGGTATAAACCTAGTAGTCTATTTTTCTCATCTAGTCAATTTCTAGTTTTTATAGCTGGTATATCTTATCTTTGATCCAAATGATTGTTTCTTTCATTCTTCAGTTAAATCAATAGTATTCCAATATTATAAACCAATTAGCCAAAAATTAAAGTAATTTGCACCAAAAATTTTCATATATCTCTCCATATATGTGCTTTTAAATCATTTCACATGTGTAAAGACTTGTTCGTTTAGATTTTTCTTCTATGAGATTCCATACTTTTTGGTAGAACCACATCTCAATGTCTCTCTACCTTGGTAATAATCTTATCATAGTTTCCTTTGGAAGGAGTGTTTCCATGCTCACCACACCATTTTCATTATAGGTTCATGAATCATCATAACATGCTAAGGATGAGGATAGCTAAGTTTTACTCAAGTCTATAGGATAATGCAAAGAATGCATATTCAATAGAGAAAATAGAATCATAACAAAGATGAATCATTATGTGCTAGATAAGAATTAAGATCAACCAATACTTCATTAATGTTTACAAAGTATTTAGATTAAATTAGATAAAATTAATCCAAACATTAAATATTAAAGTGCATACAAGGAACAAAATAAGAAATACAATAGGTAACCATAACCTAATAGTCTAGATTGATCTCAACAATGGTTGAATTCCATTCTTCATAAAAACATATATATAGTCATTTACAGTCTCTGACTATTTCACATTTTTCTCATACTTTGGCACCAAAAGAGGATTATATTCATCTTCTATCCTATTACAATTCATTGATGATAGGACAAAATATATATATAGCCAACTAATGCATGAATATCTAAAGAATAACCTGTGTAGCTTTATTATCTGATTTCTTCTCCCAAAAAAATTACCTAGAAAAATACAAAATAGATACCAAAAAATTACACATTAGTGAAGTGGATTGGATTAAAATAAAATGGCATAACACAAAACTACCACATTACAGCTTTACAATGTTTGAAATTTTGAGATATAATATAGCCATGATATGTTAAAATCTTTATATACCCTAAAATCTCAGTGGGTCCCTTAAGTGCCAACCTAATTAAAGTAAAATATTTCTTACATTTATTAATTTTGTCAATTAAATAATAAGATTTCACATGGATGTAATTTTATTTTATTGACCAAATTAGAAACATACAATGTCAAATATAGAATCTTTCATTAGAGTTTTAGAAATTCTTCTAGAGTGCTTGGAAGAAGCCATTTTGTGAAGTCCTTGGGAAACTTGTGGTCCAAATTTCAACTCTATATTTTGGTTGAACTTAATTTTTCAAAAGAAAAAGAATCTATTTTAATATGCTTTTAAAGTTGTAAATGTAAAGGAGATATAAGGGTATAACTTGCAACATTGGTTATAGCTTTTTATGACACAACACCATTTTATCTAAAAGTGGTCACGTGACCAGACAAATTATAGGTTTTCAGAGGGTTTGGATAAAATGGAACGGTCAATTTTGTAATTTGAAGTGTATTTATATGATTTTTTCAACTAATTTATAAAAGTGCATTTTGATCAAAATTAACGACTTTCAAATGATAATTTCCACACTATCACTTGTTGCTTGTGTTGTCAATGAACCCACTATCCTTTACAGATCCTTCAGGATCCTCTTGATTAAAAACTATGAGCATCTTACTAGAGTTTGAAGGATATCTTAGAGGTTGGAGGACAATTACCCTCTCTAATTATTTATTCACTTAGATTTTGCGTTCAATGCTTGAATGGCAAAATTTGGCTTATGTTATTTCTTTCAATTCCATTTTTGGCTTTCTATATATGAAATTCATGGCATGGAGCGGATAGAGTTAGTTCTTTTTATTTCTCTTGATGCACATCTTCTCACCTCTCTCCTAATAGGGGGAGAATATTTAGGCATTGGTTGGGCTTTGATCAATCATTGGTGATAATATGAGTTGATAGGGGTTGCTAGCACCAATAGTGTTGAGCAAAGGCCATCAACATTTGTTGGTCATTAGGAATATGTGACATCGAGAGCATGGGTTTTTCAATTGGATGGGTTTATGTGTGGGACCTTATGTGGGTCGATGTAGTTATACATGTCAGATCATGTTCTACTATAGTATGGTATAATGATAACTAGGGATGAACAAGCTTTTATCATGTTCATCAACCATTTTTTACCATAACTCATAAGAGTGGGCTTATTTATGGAGCGGCATAGTTTTTGGTCAGTGTCAGAGATATAGTACACCATTTTTAGTTGTGATAGAGTTCTTTTGATGAATTTAGAGTCATTACTCCAATTATTTCATCTACTATACCTCTTTAGATCAAGGGGGAGTTTGTTGGATTATTTTTTAATGATCTAAATGTATTTTTAATATTTTTAGTTAGTTTGTTTTGTTATGTTAAATAATATTTGGTTCATGAGTTAGTTGAAAACCATAACCACTTCATGAAACTTTATCATCTTTCACGTTCTTGTAAATATTGATCTAATATAATTATATTTTTAGTGTTATGTGAAATGCTAAGTTTATGATTTAACTCCTGCATTATTCTGAAGGCAAACATGTTTGGCTTCCCTTGATGGAAAACTAGAACATGAACCTCTTAATGGTTTGCATCTATGTCCTTTCTACTATTAATAATCCTATTATAAACTCCAGTAAGCATAAGTTCTCTTAAAATATTTATCTCTAAACATACCCCATAATGATCAAGAATCATGTGAATCTCTGGCAGTATACCCATTTTATCCTTAAATATGGTTACCCTAGCTTTGTTCATAGCATGTTCTCATGGATTAACTCCACTCAAAATAGATCAGAGTTCTAAATAATTATTTCCTCAAAATTCCTTCACCTTAAAAGCTTGTTTGAAAGGAATAGTGCATGATCTTATTTCATGGCTTATAAAAACACCCTAGTTAGCCTTAAATCAAATACATGGAAAAAAGGTTAATTTGGGATTAAAAATCAAGAAAAGATCAAAATGGCAGATTGATCCCTCCAATGATATCTATTATCAAAATTTTAAAAAAAAATCAAAATGTTAAACTGATACCTTAAAGTACAACTGCTAAAATATATATATATAAACATGTAGACCACTCCCTCGAAGAATGGTTATGTGCTTATGATTTAAGAAACTTTCCACATTGATCAGCTTCTTATTAAAAGTAAACCCTTTAAAAGTCCATAAAATCAAAATGATATCCCATGAAAGCTTCACGCATTGATCAACTTTCATAAATTTGTAGACTTCTCACATTGATCAGTCTACACATATATCAATGGATTATCTTAAGGTTAAACAGCTCAGTAACACAAAACAAACATGTGTATTCTGAAGAAATTAATTTCTTACCCATTCCTTGCAAACATAAAAATCCCCTTTTCAAACCAAATATTTATAAATTTAATTGACAAGAAATTGTTAGGGATTTTCATTAATATTGGATAAAAGGGTGCATATGCAAAAACAATAAAAGGCCTAGCTTTGGTTAGGGTCTAAGCCAATTACGAGTCATTCATCCTTGATAAATTAATATAAAAACCATTTTATCATAAATTATAAACATTTAAATTCATTTACAATCATAGCATAATCCATAATCAAACATGATATAAAATCACATCCATATAATCTAATTAGGGTAATCAAAAGAAAAAAATCATATAAACACCATCCATGTAATATAACATCCATAATAAAATGCATCATAAATCCACAATCCATCATAAATACATAAAAACACATGAATCTATAATCAAGATAACAATCTAAAGCTAAATCACATGATCTACAAACCATAATCCATGTAAACACCATATAATCAATATTAACTCATGGTATATCGAATAAATAAATTAAAAAACCATCTAAACATAATCCACATATTCCAAATCCATAATCACATAACATAAGATCATGCAATAAAAGTGTGTAATAAATACTCACAAATATATATATCTACAAAATCAAATGTACATCATAAAAATGTCATAATATATAATACATGTACAAAGCTAATCCATACAGTCAACCATAGATATGACTACTTAGGGTGAACTGGATCTAGCTCAAGTTAATATCCACTCCCCCCCTCCACTATGACCTCCATCTCCTCCCTCATCCCTCCTACCTATCCCTTGTGGTATCCTCCCCATGCTAGTTATAGTAGTTTGTGTCCCCCATGAAATCTGACCCTGCATGGCTATATGACTAGCATATCTAAGAACCTCTAAAAACTACTCTATAATAAATTTCTCATAATATTGGAGCTCTACCACCACATCCTGATACATGTTCATGATCATGGTATTCGGAGGCCCTGTCCTCTTACCATATGCCCCTCCCTCTATAGTGGATCCTAATATTGCTCCTCCTACAACCCCTACTAATACTCAAAGCTTCTCATGCTACTCATGATATTTATCATGCACTCAGCATGCCTCATAATACCTCTATTGTACTGTGTCATAGCACCCCTTTAGCTCTATCAATCTCACCTAATAGCTATGTTTAAGCCACATCCCTTTCTATTATCAACCCATGTATGTTTGCATCCCCCTCCCCATCTCCTCATATGGCCTCCACATCCACCCTCCCTACATCTCCCATCTTTGTTGCACTAGTCTCTCCTACCCTCTTCCATAGTGGTCTACCCACCATAAAAAGTATACCTTTATAACTATAACATCATCCAAACCTACTCCCTCTCTCTCTTCCTCCACCAAAAGCTTCAGCTCTATAACTTATGGCTTAGGTAGTTTTCCCTCTGAGTCATCCCTCTTATATACTTGAGGTTCCTCAAGTATATCTTGATGCATCCAAACTATCACCACACATGCCCAAAATAGAGTAGATCCACATGCTTTGTGTTTTTTTTCATATCAACCTCGCTTACTTCCCCACCATCATCTCCATCTCCATCCCTATCCATGATGAAAATCTAACATATGGCCTCCATATCACTTCATTCTCCTCTAACTCCTCCAAAACCTATCTATAGTAGTCTAAGTTGTGAACTCTCTCATCTCTATGTGGATGGGAAAAATCATCCCTCCATCATATAAATCTAACACTAAATGTAAACCAATGTCATCCCATCCATAGTAGCCTTCGTGGTTGCACTACTCAGATGTGATCATAAACCTAACACTATAAAGCATAGGTAATATTCAAGCCAAAGCATAGTTGTGTCCTTCATCTCCATAGCTCTTTGTATATCTATGTAAGTAATGTATAAGCCCATGCAAATACTATCTAATGTTCTTGTTGACCAAATTTGACCCAAGTCAAATTTGGCCACCCCCTCCAAATTCAGACTTGTCATGTGTTCATATCATACTTATACGGTCCCTAGAAGTCTTCATTTAACCTTATTAGAATTATTTAAGGTTAGTTTTGAGAAGTTAAGGTAATTCCATATTGAGGTCATATAGTGGTTTAGGGGTGTCATTGAGAGATAAAACATGGCCAATATGTGTCATAGGTGATTATGAGTCTATTAAGGTCATTTCCTATATAAATTATCTTATAATAACATTTCATGGTGTTTTGGAAACTCCAATGTCCATTTGTTAACTTCAATATTTTTAAAATGCATTAAAATGTGATTTTTCATTAAATTTTATGTTTATCAAAGTTTACAAACTTCAAAATATGTATAAGACCACTTCCAAAGATATTGGATCAGTTACTCAACTACCACACCTATCAACTTGTAAGATAAAGTCAAGTTTCTTGGAGTTTAACACCACTTTGAGGAGTTAGAAGAAGTTGTATGGACTCTTCAAGTCATGTGTAAGTGAAAACATTTCATATGTGTCCTTTTGTATTATACAAGTTAAAAAAAATCTTGGAAGGAAGTTTCAGATCCATAAATTGTAGAAAATCACTTCTTTCGTTCATCGATTCCACAATCTCACATAAGTAAAAAAGGTTTGAATGGTATGGCCATGAGAGAGAATATGGGAGACTAAAAAATTGGGAATTGATTGTTGTCTTGGTTAGGTTCAAACTTTTGGCATTGGTTCTCAAATTCATCTTCTTATCTTTATGAACAATCACTAAGAAGTTAAGGGTTTAAAATATTCTAGTCAACCATGACAAGGGTATTTCTTGAGCTTTAAAAAACAAATTGTGAAATATTATTTACATGGAAATAGTCATATTATATTATAATACATCGATATATTCCTCCCATAATTTCATTCCTCATGGTGGCACATGTGGAGGTCCTTTTGGCAAGTAATATCTCTTTGATGCATTGTCTACAAGTAACTGGTCATGTTTCTATGTTTTTGAGTTTTACAAGAGGTCAAGTGAACTTGAATGGTTTTTCATAATCTTCTAATCTATTCACAATCCATTCATTTCCTTATATTCAAGTGAACATTATGTAAAGGTTTCAATAATGGTCAATTTTCCATTTACTTTTGTGGACTATGTGTTTCTTGTGTTTGCCTAGTGGAGATGATTTAAAGTGTTTAAATATAATTTTTATGGAGACTTGGATTTGTATTAGTAATTTAATTAAGTGAGAAAAATATTTTAATGAGTCTTGATCCATTTTAGGCTCCATGATGTAGTAAGAACCCTAGTCCAAACTTGAGTGTGAACACAGTCAAACTATCATAAACACTACCTACAAAACTATAGATGAAAAGGTATACACAAAGTTTGAAGAGAGACTGAGAGTGTTTCAAGACCTAAATAATAATTTGACTGATCCATTTATAAATATTAGAGATACATTAAAGAGGTAATCTCAAGACCATTTTATACACATTCAGACTGCCTAGAATCATATATGGCCAATTAAGAGAAATTGGCCTTAAATAGTGGGTTAATGAGAGTTCAAAGCCTCAAGACAATGAGATAGTTTATAAAATATCAACATGAAACATAACCATCATAGGGTTTGAGTATTGTTTTAGAGGTCATCAAAGGCCTAATTTAGGACCCATACATAAGCAACAGGTAGACAAACACCTATAGTCAACCTATTTGGAAACTTGGTCTTGACAGTGAATGTTGGAATGGGTTTAGAGTTCAAGAGGCTTGAAGAGTGTTTCAAGACATGAATTATAACATGACTGAGTCATTGGATATCAGAGGATTGCCTTGGAGACTAATAAAAGGCCTAAAACAAAGTCACTCCTACTTCAACATCTCCCTAAAATCAAGTACTATAAGTGCACCTTAGATGGTGAATGATGGTAAGGTTAAATAGGGAAAGGGATATTGGGAGTTTTAATAACTATAAGAAAAGACCAAAATGGACTAAATAGGGTCACAAAGACAATGCTTTGCCCAATCAGTTTGACACAATCTGCCTACTCTCAAAGTCTGTTTGCTTGAAGGAGATCTATGAAGGAGAATAAGGTAAGTGAAGGTGATTGAAGTAAGTGTTGTTTGAAACTTCACTCTATAAATACCTAAAATTCAATTAATGAGATAACATAGACATACCCTGTTCCAAACCTTCAAGTAGTATAAAATACATACACAGGCCAAAACCTATTCAAGATAGTTAGTCTTGAAGATGAAGGTGTAGCCAATGAGCGATGGATAGACTTGGAAAACTTGAGAATGTGGTGGACAGATTAATGTACAAGTATTTCATAAACTCAGACCTAGACAACAAATTGAAATCAAATGCATCAGACCCTATTTCAACTCTACCTACAAACCAAAATGACATATATAAACTGGTCTGAGTAGTCATTATTGAGTGTTAAAGTGAAGTTTAATAAGATTAATTTGATCTTTGGAGAGATTTAAAATGTGATGAAAACACACATAATCACTCCATTTCTCACTCAAACCTCTTAACAAAGTAAAACATAGTTATGAACTCTGCCTACAGTCCTAAATGCATAGTCAGGCTTACACAGGTCTATAGTCAGTCTTGAAGATGAATTAGTGAGTGGAAGTGATTTTTGGATGGAATTGAGACCCTAAAGAGATGGTAATAAACTTTACCAAACATTATATTAAAACTTATACCTCTGATAATTAATAAAAGAGAATAAAATACTGAGTTAGGGTATGGCAATCATGTTGGATTACAAACCTTAGACATAGGCTAATGAGCGTGTAGAGATGTTTGAAAAGGAAGGTGGTTAGACAACCATTTTCATATGTCAAATGAGGTTTCATTTACCTCTTTAGTCCATTGGAGATCAAATCAAGCTCAGATACATATACCTACAGACCTAATTTTCTCTTAGACCCCCTAGAATGCCATGTTTCTACTCGAGATGCTACATTGTTTCACTTGATACTGATAAAATAATATTCATGGTACCTTGTGATCCTAGGAAAAGTTTGGAACCCTAATTTACTCAAATTTTATGAAATTTGATATAGGATTTATACATCCAACTTTATGAATCATCGCTAAGAAGTTAAAGCACTTTCAGGCTGCCTAAGAGAGTGATAATGATTAGTTTGTAGAGATGGACCTAAAAAGCATAATTGATGACATATATTGACCCTAAAACCTCTTGGATGTTTTTTAAGACTCCAAGTAGGTTTTTTATATGTACTTCACTTGTATGGACTATTGTACAGATTGCCTAGAATACCTTATTTTACATGGTTTTTATGTTTTACATGTGTTCTAAGAAGGTGGGAGCTTCCCAGTCATGGGATGAGATCAATTGGGACCTATCCTAACTATTAAAATACAAAAAAATTATAAATAACCCCTAGTAAACCAACTCAATTTTTTAAGGCAGTCCAAATAGGGTTGTTGAAGGGCTTATTTGTTGGCCATTTCATGGTTTGGCTATAAGCATAATGTTATAAAATATCAAACTTGACATGGAGCTTGGTAATGTAATGGGTAAGTTTAATCACACACTTCCCATAGGTTTCATAATTTCATGAGAAGTTTAGAGCTATAATTCACTTTTTAGGGATAGAGGCCTAATTAGGCCTAATTGGTAGAAGAGATAAGAAGACAAAATTGACTTCCACTTGGATTAAGCTCATGAAACTTGACATGGAACTATAAGAGGATAGAGGGTCATATAATATTCATTTTTTTTGAAAATATAATATGTAAAATTTCCACACAAGAATAAAAATAAGAAAAAAAGGCTATAAAGAATGAGTCCTAATTGGGGATTTTGGTAGAGAGTGACCTATTGGGGATATTTTAAGGACTCAAAATGGATTGATACAGGTCTAATATGGTGTCAATGGTACATCCATGAATTTTTTATGAGCTAGATTAATTGAAACCAAGTTCTGACATTTGTGTGCAAAATAGGCCTAAGGAGATGAAGAGCCTTCTAGACACCTTACAAGAGAATGGGATGATGTGTTAAGAAGAACCTATTGGGGCCAAATGAGAGGTGTCAATATCATAGGAAAAATTTATGATAAATTTATATAATCACCAAGAAGGCCACTTGTCCTTCAACATGTCAAGAAAGAGAGTTTCAAGAAGCTAGTCAAAGTGGCAGACATGCATTTCAACCTCCCATGCCACTTGGAGAGTTTTAGCATCTAAAAAGGACATAAAAATGAATTTTAAAGTCTATTATGATAGTTACCAAACTCCTCTTATTTTTTTAACTTACATGACATTTGTATATCATCTATCTCTTGCACTCTTCTTCTCTTCTCCCACACTTGTGCTATATATTGAGCCACTTTTGATTAAAAATGTATCCTCCACCTGAGTATAATGAATCCCTACTCTTTAAAGACTTGAATCAATAAATAATGATCTATTTTACCTTATACATGAGTTATTTTCAATGTATATGTTAAGTTAGTTGATATTTCTAAGTGGTAGATTCTCTTTCTTAGCATGTTGTCCTTGCTTACATCCATATTCAACTTTGAAAGTCTATTGTAGGTCACTTAAAGTGTTTTAATGTAGTTTTCATAAGTTTATTAAGTTTTCTATACACTATTTTCATGTTATGACCTTTTCTTTAGTCCTCCTATCTTAGGTTAGCTTCACAAAACTCCATGAGAAATACTAATAAAAGGGTAGTTTTAGAGTAGTGTCATATGCAAATTAGGATGTGTTTCAAGTGTACTTGCATTCGATTGGAAATGGTTAAATTAAAATTAGTACATCACCTTGTAAGGATAGATTCATTACTATCTCTTTTCATCTAAGCAATTAAGTAGTATAGGTGATAAGTTATCAAAGACAAATTTAGGGAGCTAACCCTTTCAATCTAGAGGTTTACCTTTGCTAAAGGCAACCCATAGGCCTAGAGATAATCCAATGTTTTACTCAATTTTGAGGAGGCTTGAACAACCTCTCCAATGTTTAAATGATAAAATTTCTATCATGCCCGATGGGACTTAGGTCCAAAGATTGGAAGAAATTTTTTATGTGTTCTTATACCTATTAGCTTTGGGAAGCATTCAACAAACACCAATGGCGACTCTGAATGCAATCAACTATTTATAAGTAGCCTAAGTATTTATTATGAAATAATATGATGTTATATTGTGTTTTATTTAACTAATAAAGTTGGTATGGTTGTATATGATGAGAGGTTCCACTATACACCCCATACCAACCTTGTTATGACCCACATTATGTCTCTCAATAGCCCTATAAGGAGTGTTATTATCCCTATGAGCCATGGAAGTCATATGGTCAGCCCACTCCTCCCTTGTATGATCATGATATTATTAATTATACCTATGAAAAATCATATGAATAAGCCTATCAAGAAGAGTACCAAGAAGTGTCTCCATATCAATCTCAACATGATTCCCATCAACCTTGTCATGAAGAATCAGATGATATCATTGATTGGAAAATAAGATATTAAAAATCAAGATATAAGCTCTTACAAACTCAAGTTATTCAACAAACTCAATAAGTTGAAGCTTTCCAAATCCCCACTATTACCCTCCTCCTCCTACCTCAACTCCACCTCAAGCCAAATACTTGTTGGTACTCCTTCCAAATGTGCTAAAATCATAGAAAGTGATGAGAATATGGGATAAGAAAATTGATGTGATCCCTATTCATCTCATATAAAAGTTGAGGAAGTCAATTCAATTTTTATGAATAAGTAGAGGATGGTTAAAGAGGAAGCCAACTATGTCATCAATGATGATTTACATGAAATGAGATGCTATATCTAATGATGGGAAATTCAAGAAGTTGAGGATCAACTTGTAGCTATTGAAGAACCTCAAAAAGACTATGAGCAAAGGGAAACTCTTATTGAAAAATGTGTCTTTCTCATTACTTAATCCAACTTTTCATCTCCCCATGAGTCCACTCAATAAGTCTCCTTTCCAAATCCCATTAATGAGCCCTCGATCACACCTCATACTCCCTCTCTAACTCATGAGCCTATTCACCACCCACCCACCACATCCCTTCTTGAATGAGAACCCATCCTATGGGAGGTAAGTGAAGAATATCAAGTTAAATTTATAGTTGATCAATAAGATGACCCAAGTGTATATGATGAAGAACTCGTTATAGGGACTCCACTTTGTGAAGACAAGCATAATTCATTCTTATTGAGTAGAAAAATAAAAGATCTTGATGATGTTGCAACTGCCAATGAAGATTTAGATCAAAGCAAAGAAGATGAAGTTGAAGACACTCTTGAATTTTCCTTACATCTTGATGATGTAGTTCCAAAAGAAGATCTTATGTCATTCAAAATTGTTGAAGTTGAAGCTAAACTTGAAGTTGAAAGCTCCTCAAGTAAAGAATATGAAGTTGAAAAAGTTGTGTTTTTTAAAGATATGGAAGACAAAGATGATTGGCAGTAGCATGTTGAGATTCTCCAAGAGCTTGAAGATATTTAAAAGGTTTAAGTTCATTTTCATAAAGAGCTTTAACAAGATGTCTTCATGGTGGACAATGATGAAGATTGGGTTGAGTATGCTAAGCACCTTGAAGAGCTTGATGAGCTTGAATCTGGTAAAAAATCTAAAGATGTTCTTGAAGATGTTTTGCTTCTTAAAGGACAACATGACAATATTCAAAACACCAAGATAGAGCCTACCCCTATAATTCAATAAGTGATCATGATTGAGACAAGTACAAACACCAATAAAGTTCATTAGAAGGTTGTTGAAGTGCAAAAAGAGTTCACCTTCATAGGTTAAATGTTTATAGATCTCATCATTGCATTTGAAGACATGCCAAGAAGATTGTCAAGCATGAAGGAGTTGAAAACTTCAAGGCTAAGATTCAAGAGGTGACTTGACTAATTCCTTCTTTCATCTCATGGAACAAAATTTGGTGCAAGCTTCCCCTTTGATCTATAAGGAAGAGTTCTTTTTCAAGTTAGTTTTTATATAGTCTAGTTTATTTAAGTTGCCTTTATGTTTCCTGAGTGTTTGAAAGCACATGTATGTGTCTTGATTTGATTGTGTCTTATTGTCCTTTATGTGTGTGTGTTTTTAAGGTAATCAATTTATTATGTCATGTTCAAGATATGTTAAGGTCTAAAACTAAGTGCAAGAGACCCCATTGCCTAATGGACATGCAAGGCTACTAGTCCTATTAACATTGTAGGCATAATACCCCTGGGAATCACAAAAAATGTTAACCAAATTTGACCCTAAGTCAAATTTGGCCATCCCCTCCAAATTCAAACTTATCATGTGTTCATGTCATATTTAGTTGGTCCCTATAAGTCTTCATTTAACCTTGTTAGCATTGTTTAAGGTTAGTTTTCAGAAATTAAGTTAATTCCATATTAAGGTCATATAATGGTTTAGGGGTGTCATTGAGAGATAAAACATGGTCAATATGTGTCATAGGTGATCAAGAGTCTATTAAAGTCATTTCATGTCTAAAATATCTTCTAATGATGTTTCATTGTGTTTTGGAAACTCTAAGGTCCATTTATTAAATTAAAGGTGTTAAAAATGCATTTAAATGTGATTTTTGGCTAAATTTTATGTTTCTAAAACTTAAAAAACTTCAAAATCTATAAAATACCCCTTCTAAAGAGTTTGGAACAGTTACTCAATTGCCACACTTATCAACTTGTTAGATAAAGTTAGTTTTCTTAAAGTTTCAACTGGAGGAGTTAGAAGAAGTTGTATAGACTCTTCAAGTCATGTACAAGTGAAAATTTTGTAGAAGTGTCCTTTGGTATTCTAAAAGTCATAACAAATCTTGGAAGTGTTTAGATCCAAAAATATTAGAAAATCACTTCTCTCCTCCATCAACTCCACAAGCTCACATAGGCAAAAATGGTTTGAATGGTATGGCCAAGAGAGAGAAGGTGAGATCATAAATATTTGTGAATTTATTATATTATTGGTTATATTTAAACTTTTTTAATTGGTTTTCATATTAATATTCTTAGCTTTATGAATAATCGCTAAGAAATTAATGGTCTAAAATATGCTAGTCAATCGTGACAATGATATTTATTGAGATTTCAAGAATAAATTTTGAAATATTATCTATGTAAAACTAGTTGGAATATATTATAATAAATTTTTATATGTATCCTACACTTTAATTCCTCATGGTGACACATATGGAGGTCCTTTTATCAAGCATTTTCTCTTTGGTGCATTGTATACAAGTAACTAGTCATGTTTCCATGTTTCTAGTTTTTTTGGGTGGTCAAGTGCACTTGAATGGTTTTTAATAGTATTATAATCTCTACACAATCCATTCATGTCATTATATTCAATTTAACATTTTTTACAGGTTTTGTCGAATGGTCAATTATCCATTCACTTTTGTGGACTATGTGTTTCTTATGTTGCCTAGCAGAGATGATATGAAGTGTTTGAATATGTTTTCTAAGGAAACTTGGAGTTTTATTATTCATGAAATTAAGTTTAAAAACTCTATTTATTAGGTTTTATCCATTGTAGGCTCCATTATGTAGTAATAACCCTAGGCCAAACTCAACTGTGAACATAAGAAAATCGTCATAAACATTACCTACAAGACTATAGGTGAAAAAGGTATACATGGAATTTGAAGAGAGACTGAGATTATTTCAAGACCTATATAATAATGGTATTTATCCATTAATAAATATTGGAGATAAGTTAAATATTTCATCTAATAACCAATTCATACATAGTTAGACTTCCTACAACCATCTATAGCCACTTAAGAGAAATTGGCCTTGAACAGTGGGTTGATGAGAGTTTAGAGCCTCAAGACAATGAGAGACTCACAAAACTCTCAACATGAAACATAACCATAAAAAGGTTTGATTATTTTTTTGGAGGTCATCACAAGCCTAATTAAGGACCCATACATAGCCAATAGGAAAACAAACACCTACAGTCAGCCTATTTGGAAACTTGGTCTTGATAATGAATATTAGAATGGGTTTGGAGTTCAAGAGGTTTTAAGAGTGTTTCAAGACATGAATGGCAATATGACTGAGTCATTGGATATTATAGGATTGCCTTAGAGACTAAGAAAATTCCTAAAATAAAGTCACTCCTACTTCAACATTAACCTATGATCAATACTAGAAGTGCACCTTAGATGGTGAATGATGGTAAGGTTAAACAGGGACAGAGATATTGGTAGTTTGACTAACTATAATAAAATACCAAAAGGGACTAAAAAATGTCACAAAGACATAACACTCTTCCAAATGAATTCAACATAGTATGCCTTCTCTCAAAGTTTGTGTTTACTTGAAGGAAAATAAGATAAGTGAAGGTGATTGAAGTTAGTGTTATTTGAAACTTCACTCTACAAATCCCTCAAACTCAAGCAAAAAGATAAAATAGATATACCCTATTCCAAACCTTCAAGTAGTATAAAATTCATACATATGCCAAGACCTATTCAAGATAGTTATTCTTGAAGATGAATGTGTAGCCAGTGAGCTATGGATGAACTTAGAACACTTGAGAATATGGCGAAGAGAGTAACGTACAAGTATTTCATAAGCTCAGACCTTGACAACAAATGGAAATCAAACACATTAGACCCTATTTCAACTCTAGTTAAATAATCTCTCTATAGAGTAAATTTTTACTCTATGTTGCATTCAAATTTTTAGTCACGCACTACAGTTTTGGTTCTCGCATACCTTGGTCATGGCGACAGAGTTTTGGAACAGAGCGCTGGTTTGTTTCTTTCAATTCTTTTATGTCTAAGTATTGAATTGCAATAGAGGCTGCCAGGTGGCGTAGTCTGAGCATAGCCTCTCTTTCCCCTTTTTTGATTCTTTCGATTCATTTTGCCTAAGTGTTGAATTCAAGCGGAAGCTACCAAGTGTCTCTTTCTAGAACATAGAGTCGGCCAACTGGCATCGTCTGAGACACTTTTTGTAACTTTTAAGAGGGCCATGAAATGTGCCACATATCCAATAGAAACTCAATAGAATGCCTCATGTGTTGGCATCTGCATCTCATAATGGCACTCACGTTTCATCTATTTTTTGATGAAAGGGTTTCAATAAGCTAAGCAGCATGATCATGTGGAAAGCGCTAGGTGGCAGTCATGAAAGGTCTTGGACTACTTTTTCAGAGGAAGGTGGAAATCACCATGTGTCGGCATCTGAGAGATAGTCAATTCAATGCCTAGGTTCAATGCTTTGGTTCAATACCTCGATTAACATGTAAATGGTGCATAGTGTTCAACCATTGAACCATTGAACCATTTTGGTTCATCAGGCAGTTTAAGGGAGTGTCCCAAACACCAAAGGGGTCAAGTACCTTTTCGAAAGGTAGAAAGGCATCATTTCATTTTGTCTAAGTGCTGAAGAGAAGCAGAAAGCACCAAGTGTCACATTCTGAGCCCCTTTCTACTCCATCCCTGAAAGAAGCGGAATACACCGTGTATCTTCCCAAAAACATGTAGAGACTGCCACATGCATCCATCCCCTTTTTAAAAGATGCTCAGGCAAGGAACGTGGTGAGTTTTATTTTGTTAAAATTGCTAAGTGTCAAAGAAGTGGATTGTGACAGGTGTCAAAGGTGGAACATTCCTGAGCAGGATATAGGGAAAGCATAAAATGCCACGTGTCTTTGATAAATCAAGAAAAAAGCACCAAGTGTCATTCTTCAGTGCCTTCTAAGTAATAAGGAGAATTTTAGGAAATTGACCAAGTGTCCTCTTCCATTTCAAATAGAATAGAGTGTTCTATGTATCTATTGCCACAAAGCGAGATGGAGGGAAACTCGGTGGGAGTTATTTCTGGTAGATGGAATAGTTCATCGGGTAGATTTTTAGAGCCTGAAAACATTAAAAGGGCCATCTATTTGTCCTCTATAAGTGGATGTAGAATGGATAGTTGCATGGATAAGCAGGTGATGGAATGAGGAAATTCAGGCATAGAAGTAGGTACTAGACATGAATCGACATGTCGTAGTCAAGGCAGCCGCCCCGCCCTAGCATGGCCCATCCTAATAAGACCAAGATACATCTAAGGCATTAAATGCACTGAATGCCACACTATTTTATCTATAAAATATGAGGTTATAAAAGGGGGAGGAAAAGATATAAAAAAGGGAGGGTAATAAGTTTAGACTGGTTAGAACTTGTGACAAAGTAATATCATTTGCTTTTGTCTCATTTTTCTTGAGTTGTAAGGTTGATGTAATTGTGCATGTTTTTGTGCCTTTTATGTGGCTAAAAGAATTAAGAATATTGAACTCTATGCCTTTGTTGATATTATCTATGTCATTTGCAAAATTAGTCTATACTATAGGTTTTCTAGAGTTGTGATTAGGAATGTCATTTGCTTTTGTTTCGTTTTCTTGAGTCAGAAGTTCTACATAATTGTACGTGTTTCTGTGCCTTTTATGTGATTGGAAAATTCTTTTAAGAAGATTGAACCCTATGCCTTTGTTGACATTTTTTGTATCTCAGCAAAAGAAGTCTCTGTTCTGAGCCTTTGTTTCTATTATTTCAATCTTTTACATTGATCATGCACTTTTTTGCTCTTAAATGTAAATGAATCCTACATATAGTCTCACTGTGCTCAAGATTAGGATCAAAATTACACTCAGGGGCATCACCATAGTTAGGTTTCATTTCCTGCATTTGTGTTTCTATTTAATTTTCTATCCTTTTTCCCCCACACTTGATACAAAAGAAGAGACCAGCTTCTCTAAAATCTAGAGGTTGTTTCAAGTCGTAATATCCCATAGCTTGAAATTTCCCATTGTTGTTGATTAGAATCAAGCTCAATTTTAATTGCCAATAGTTTTTGGCACACCTGGTGGGACCAGTCTTGAAGTTTCTTTCAAGACTGTATGAACTAGAGAGCTACGAGAAGTCAGATGTTGTGGACTAGTCACTAGATCACAGCCTACTACAAATCTAGGTATTCTTTTGCAACCTTTGGTAACAAGTCCAAGGAGAAGAGCTAACCAGTTTGCACCAATACTAAATATGGGAGCCCCTATTTCCCCAAGAAATTATGCAAGCTAGAATGTTGGCAGTCCTTTGATCCTCCCAGTACCACCAGCTACTTATCCTATCCTAGTAGCGTATATATTAACTCCTGATGAAGAAGAAATAATCTCAGACTTTATTCTCACTTTGCAAGATAATGAATAAGAACATGGACAATTCTTGGATGATGTTTTAAATGATTAGTTTGAAATTATTGGGTCAGGTTATACCATTTTGCAAGATAGTTGTGAATTGGTTACAGATGAATAGAACAGCATTAAGCCTCAATTACATGCGCAAAATTATTGTGCTCTTTCAAGATCATCCTTGTAAGAGGTCAAAATCATGAAAGAGGAGGATAATGCAATAAAGTTGGAGTTTGAAGCAGAAGAAGTTAAGTCAATAAATGATATAGGTCAAAAGGCTTCTGTTGATGAGCAAACTATCATTGATTTCCTGGTAAGGTATACCAACATCAGGAGCCAATATTCAATGAGATTCCAAGAACAAGAAGAGCTTGTGGATGTTGAAAACATATTTGACTCAGACTTACTCAAATGTAGGCAAATCCATGTGGCCTACGTAGAGGACATTTCACCAAAGATATACCCAATTCAATCACTTGTATGGCAACATAAGTTGGCTTGCCATGAAGAAGACGTTAGGAATTTTGTTTTTGATCTCAGAGAGAGATAAAGATGCTTAATTAATGTAGTTAGGTAGTTTCCCATTCCTGCATTGTTTTTGTTTTCCATTATTGTTTTCCCAATTTCCTTTTAAATAAGTGTTTTAAACACAAAGTTGGTAGCTTAGAAAGTTTTTTTTAATTCTTCAAATTTTTGCCGCATTGAATGCTTCCCAAATCTTTTGAAATCTCTAAGGTACCTTGCGCCACAACTTGCATAGCGTATCCAGCTCTTTATTCCCCAAATATTGAGTAAGATCTGCTAACTAAATTTAATGTTATTTGAGACTTGATAGGTCCATAAATATCTCTTAGCAAGATTTAAAGTTTACAAATTCTCAAGCATTCCTGCACCTGCAAAAATATCCTGCTCCTTGCGATTTGTTAGCGCCTAGTAAATTTTTCTTCAGCAAGAGTGTTCCTATCTTACACAAGGTTCATACCAGGTATTATAAAAAAGATATAGAGATGGCAGGAGCATCATCTTCACAACAAAGAGCTGGGACGTCTAGATCTCTTGATAGGTTGATTGCTAGTAAATCATATGCTTCAGCGGTTGTGCAAACTTCGAGAACCTATCTGAGAACTAGAATCTTGAGAGTTGGTCAAGCCATTGACCCATCAAAAGTATAAGATTACGTAGATGGGATCATGGACCCAATCTTGCAAAAAACCAGTAGTAAGAATCTTAGAGAAGGGGCACACCAAATGTGTCTTCAAAGGGACAGAGCAGGGCAATATGAGACATTTGGCATGAGGATGTGGACCTCACAACTGGCTCAGTTCATTATCCTAGCTGTGCATCTATGCCCTAATTTGATTGAATTATGCACAGACTTGCTCCATGTACCATCTTGAAACATTCAATAGGGTCTCTTCATGGTGCAGATCACACCACAAGCTATCAGGGACATGCTAGCCCTACATTATGACAATACCACTACATTCCCCACTATTGATAAGATGTGAAAGACATGGGTGAATGTCAACACTCAGACAAGGTTTTTGAGGTCTGAGTTACAAATGGCCAATGGTGATACTACGATACCCAAGCTCTCTGCACCAAGAGCTTAATTCATGCCAGCTAGCCAAGACATGTTGTCAATCATGGCTCTCATCTTTGGCATGAAGGATGACATGGCAGTGTATGAAGAACAAATAGCCATCCTTTTCAGGTTGAATACAGTCGACAAGACGTAGGAGTATCGACTTGACTTCTCAGAGCACATTATTTTTTTAATAGTGGAACAGCTGACCCAGTTTAAATCAAAAGGGGTGTTCAAGTATTCCTCTTATTTGTTCCATCTCAAACTATATCAGAACCGCAATCTTTTCACCCAACATATGAATCTGAACATATATGACCCAAGTTTTGACCCCTAAAGGACCATTCATGTGTCTGTATGGACACACATTTTATCAAGAACTAGCAACCTATATGATTTTTGGGAATTATTTGTTACCCCCACTTTGTGTTGCCTTAGCCCTGAACCTATCATGAACAGGTTATTTCCAAGTGTTTCAAACCTCTTGGTTAGTTGTCCAATCTCGTGTGACTTCTATTTTGGGTCCCACCACATGATCATAAGGGTTCATGGGTTTTGTGGGGAACCAATGTTGCTACTAAAGACTTTAACTCTTTGGTTAGCATTCCTGGAGGTCACCAAGCAGGTGTCAATAGTCGATAATGAGTATGGCTCTGGGAAGAAGAAGAGAAAAATGTATAATCTCTCGTGATGGCAAGCAACATGAGTTTGGAAGCCAGAGATGCTGAGACTGTGCTACTGAGAAAGCTAGCCTTCTTAGGGTTCCTGCTAGTCAAAGACAAATGGGTTTATGACCCAAATGGTTTCATAGCTTCTTGGGTAAGGACCAATAGGATTGGGGCCAGGAGTGCACATGAAGGCTACCCTTTTTGGGAGACTAAGAAAAACCCTATAGAAGATGCTCCTGGTTTTTATGTTGAATTGACTGATCTACCCCTGCCATAGAATAGGCCATGGGAAACCTTCTATGATAAGTAGAGGGATTATGATCCCAAAGTTAGGATGACTTTTGGTTTGAGAAGGACATTGAATAACAAAGATTGGAATGTGGAGAAGATTGAAGCCTATTGGAAATATCGGCAAGAAATTTCTCAAACCACCCATGCTTTCAAAAGCATGGATTTAGATAAAAGATGGGAGGAACTCTGGGATGAGTGTCATCCCTCCCCTACATCTAGCCTAGAAATAAGCAAATTTTTGACACTCAGTATAGGGCAGGAAGCTAGAGCGGGACCAAGCCAGCAACCACAAGCCTCAGAGCAAGCGACAGTTATAGTCACTACATCAACCTGGCCCCAGCCTCTTAGCACCATGGAACAATAAAGGAGTATGGTGTCCTCACCACCAAAAGTCGCCCCATCATTGGAAGTGATTGAAATCCCCAGTTCTCCACAAGCACCACTGACAACAACAGATGTGGAAGGGAGTAGATGCAGCCAGAGTTAAAGACACCCAAGAAGAGAAAGAGGGTGCAGTTTCAAATAGATTCAAAGGAGGAAGAGGAACCTTCACAGCACCAATTATAGAGCACTGTAATTCCCCCTCAAGTAAGTATTATTCCTCTTCCTCCTTCTTAGTCTGTTCCTTCCCCTGTTGGCGTGATGCCTCCACCTAGCCAAATGACACCTCTTGTCACCTCTGCCATCCCCATTTCACACTTCACCCCATCCTTGACACCTCAAGCCATAACATTACCCCATTTCTCCCCCTTTGTTCCCAAAAATATGCCCCTTTAGCTTGCCCATAGCCAACCACTGGCTATTTAATATGGCCTACCATAAGGATATCCTTTTGTGGGAGGACACATTGGATCCCCTTCCACCTTCCAGATGTAGGTTGATGTTGCTAGGAAGGCAAGAGAAGCCTGAATGGAGCAAAATAAAACTAAAGAGAATAAAGCATTGGCTGCCCCACACCTATGGTCACAATTTGACCCTATTTAGCAGCAACTGATGGTGACCCATTTATCACCCAACATCATCAAGCCGAGTGAGCAAATGCAACCGGAGGATTATACAATAAACGTAGTAGCCATTGATATGTCCCTGTTCAGGCCCCAAGATAGAGTTGAGCTATTGACAGAATCCACTTCTACAGTCATGAAAGATTATTTCAAAACATCAAGAAGACCACAAAAGATGGAGGCCAATTTAGCCAAAAAAAGGCAAACTATAGCAGTTTGGCTGAAGAAATCAATAAGAAAGATAATGAAATAGCAAGTCTAAATAAACATTTACAATATACTATTTCCCTTCAGATTCACCGAGGAGTCTAGGCCCAGAATGATTCATTAAAAGTAGAGCTAACACATGCAAAGGATGTAGTGACAACCCTTAAGTAGGACAAAGCAGCATTGCAGGGAAGATTCAAAGGACACCAGCTACAAGTTACTCAATTGCAGTAGAAGCTGCTGGATGAACAAAACAATACTATGGCTTTTCAAGCCTAGTTCCAAGCAGAGTAGCAAAAAGTGGCACAACTGACGCTAGAGCTGGTTAATAGGCCAAAAGGTGTTAGAGTGATAAAACTAGTAAAGGAGCTCTATAAATCAATGTGGAAAAGAATCTCCTCAAAGATTACTCAGCTCAGGCCATCTCTCACTTTCCTGCTCAATGCACAGCAATTGTGTGAGAAGGTGGAGGATTCAGTAAAGAACACTCTGGCTACAGTCTCTAACAAAGTCACAGACTCCCAAACCTTATTATAGAAGCTCTATGATGTAATGGATCTGACATTGGTAGTTGCAGGAATCACTGATAGAATGGTCACTGTGAAATGAGTCAATGAGGTGTTCAGTTGCAATGCCACGACCAACAGTTGCAAAGAGCTTCTCAAAGTCATGAAAGAAGGCATCGGTGAGATGAGACAACATATTGAAGATCTAGTGCAACTAGGTCTTCCTTCTCTATTTTTGGATGCCAACATGGTGCTGATGGTTGATCAAATTAAACCATTACTGCTGGCCAAATAGAAGGATCAAATACTTTTCCAGGACCTGCAGGATGATTCCTCAGTATCAGAAGTCAAAGTTGTTCTAGTTCCTATTTCCCAATTAGAATTCAAACTAAAAGCTATAGTTCAGATTTTGATAATTTTTTCACACAAGGATATCATCAGCCTTGATCTAGCTTTTGTTGAATTGCAGAACAAGCAAGGGTTATCTGACCATGAATGGTCCATCTACGAGATAGCACTTTTAAAGCTGTAAAATTTTGAAATTTTGACAGAGTGGGAGTTGTAGTTCTTTTTGAGTAGGCTCAAAAGTCTTAGGGGTTGCTAATAACTATAGAGTAAATTTTTACTCTATGTTTCATTCAAATTTTTAGTCACGCACTACAATTTTGGTTCTCACATACCTTGGTGTGGTGGCAGAGTTTTGGAACAGAGCGCAGGTTTGTTTCTTTCAATTCTTTTCCATCTAAGTATCAAAGTGTAGTGGAGGCTATCAGGTGGCATAGTTTGAGCATGGGCTCTCTTTCCCCTTTTTTGATTCTTTCATTTCATTTTGCCTAAGTGTTAAATTCGAGTGAAAGCCGCCAAGTATTGTTTTCTAGAACACGGAGCCAGCCAACTGGCATCATCTGAGACACTTTTCATAACTTTTAAGAGGGCCACAAAATGTGCCACATATCTAATAACAAATCAGAAGAATGCCTCACGTGTCAGCATCCATGTCTCATATTGGCACCCGTGTTTCATCTATTTTTTGATGAAAAGGTTTCAATAAGCTAAGTAGCAGGATCATGTGGAAAGCACCAGGTGGCAGCCACGAAAGGTCCTCGACTACTTTTTTAGAGGAAGGTGGAAATCACCATGTGTCAACATCTGAGAGATAGTTGGTTCAATGCCTGGGTTCAATGCTTTGGTTTAACATTTTGGTTTAATACCTCGGTTAACGTGTAAATGGTACACAGTGTTGAACCATTGAACCATTTTGGTTCATCAGGCAATTCAAGGGAGTGTCCCAAACACCAAAGGGGTCAAGTACCTTTTCAAAAGGTAGAAAGGTGTCGTTTCATTTTGTCTAAGTGCCGAAGAGTGGTAGAAAGCACTAAGTATCACATTCTGAGCCCCTTTCTACTCCATCCCTAAAAGAAGCAGAAGATGCCACGTATCTTCCCAAAAACATGCAAAGACTGCCACGTGCATCCATCCACTTTTTAAAAGTTGCTCAGGTAAGGAATGTGGTGAGTTTTTTTTTTTTTAAATTGCTAAGTGTCAAAGAAGCAGATTGCGATAGGTATCGAAGGTGGAGCATTCCTGAGCAGGATATAAGGAATGCATAAAATGTCACGTGTCTTCGATAAATCAGGTAGAAAGTGCCAAGTGTCATTCTCTAGTGCCTTCTAAGTAATAAGGAGAATTTCAAAAAATTGACTAAGTGTCCTCTTCCATTTCAAATAGAATAGAGTGTTTTATGTATCTGTTGTCGCAAAGTGAGATGGAGGGAAACTCGGTGGGAGTTATTTTTGGTAGATGGAACAGTTCACTGGGTAGATTTTTGGAGCTTGCAAACATTAAAAGGGCCATCTATTTTTCCCCTATAAGCAGAGGTCGAATGGACAGTTGCATGGCTAAGCAAGTGATGGAATGAGGAAATTTAGGTGCAGGAGGTACTAGACATGAATCGACATGCCGCAATCAAGGTAGCTACCTACCCTAGCATTGCCCATCCTAATAAGACCAGGATACATCCAAGGCATTAAATGCACTGAATGCTACACTATTTTATCTATAAAATCTGAGGTTATAAAAGGAGGAGGAAAAGATATAAAAAAGGGAGGGTAACAAGTTTAGACTGGCTAGAACTCATGACTAAGTAATATCATTTTCTTTTGTCTCATTTTTCCTGAGTTGTAAGGTTGATGTAATTGTGCATGTTTCTGTGCCTTTTATGTGGCTGAAAGAATTAAGAAGATTAAACTCTATGCCTTTGTTGATATTATATGTGTCATTTGCAAAATTAGTCTATACTATAGGTTTTCTAGAGTTGTGATTAGGAATGTCATTTACTTTTATTTCATTTTCTTGAGTCAAAAGTTCTACATAACTGTACATGTTTTTGTGCCTTTTATGTGATTGGAATATTCTTATAAGAAGATTGAACCCTATCCCTTTGTTGACATTTTCTATATCTCAGCAAAAGAAGTCTCTGTTGTGAGCCTCTATTTTTATTATTTCAATCTTTTACATTGATCATGCACATGTTTGCTCTTAAATGTAAATGAATCCTACATATAGTCTCTCTGTGCTCAAGATTAGGATCAAAATTACACTCAAGCGCATCGCCATAGTTAGGTTTCATTTCTTGCATTTGCATTTCTATTTAATTTTCTATCCTTTTTCCCCCACACTTGATACAAAAGAAGAGACCAGCTTCTCTAAAATCTGGAGGTTGTTCAAGCCGCAATATCCCACAGCTTGAAACTTCCCATTGTTGTTGATTAGAATCAAGCACAATTTTAATTGCCAACACTCTCTAAGGGTACAAAATTGAGTGACAATAGTTCCCATATGTTTATTAGTACACCTATCAAGATCCATGAGAATCTCCCTCCACCAAAGTCAAGCAATGAATAGTAAGAGATGGCCAACATCATCATCATGATCACCCATCTATCCTTGTCCTGATCATATAGAACCTCAAAACTAAAACCTCCTACTATTAATACAATATTTGTATCATCATCTCCATAAAACTATGTTAATGTTATTTCTCATGCTCACTCATCTAGGATAATCTCTACTCCCTACATCTATAATCATAGTATCTTATAGATGTCCTATAGAGTCAAGGTCATCTCTCCAATTGATAGCTAGAAGTTTCTTGTCAATGGATCCCATCACTCTAATAATTCCATAAGTGGGCTTTAGTCTAGATTAACTCAATGATAGTGGCATATCTTACCTAATCCCACCACCTCAAAATGCACCCAATCTACATCTCCCATCACTTTTTATAGTTTCTCTAGCAATGGTGGCACTCGATCCTACATGGTCAATAGTATATGTGCCTCTAATCTTAGGTTTCTTTAGTTTCTTAGACACTAATACCATCCTCTAAGTTTTCATTACTCCTTAATAATTAGCATCAACCCTTGAGGGATCGATACCATTTGGTCCTCAATCATCATCAATTTTTAGATCGATGTTGATCTATCATTGATAGATGGTCAATCTCTAGGGAATTGATATCAATCCACTATGGATCTATGCCAACCCCTACTAACCCTGTCATTGCAAAACCTAATCAAAACTAGATAAAAATTCAAAAAAATCAAAAAAAAACCCTTAAAACATTTTACCTCTACCTCATCATGTTATCATCATCATCATCGACCACTCCCACTAGCCTCCATCGTGTATATTTCTCTCAAACGTATAGTCAGGTGTCAATTTTTTTACCTCTGACTCACACATTTTCATTTACAAAATGATGTCAAATCCATTTGATATCTTATTTATAACACTTTTAGATTGGTGTTGATTCTTTTTTAATTAACATAGACTCTATTATAATCAATATCGATTCATTAGATCGATGTCGATTTGGTTCATTTTGGATTCATTGCACTACTTAAAAAAATTGCATCCTTGGATTTCTATTTTAAGGTCACTTAATTTATCCTTTGTTATAACCATATTATCTTTTTATACCTAGCATTATTGGTTTTTAGACATAGACCCCCTAATAGTCCCATAGCCTTTAAGAGGTCTACATTTGTTTTAGCGTCTATCCCTTGTGGATCCTCAAAGTGTACCTCATCTTGAGATCAAGTGTCTCTAGGTATCACACACATACCAATCACATTGGATACTTTGGTCAACCCACCCTATCCTTTGCCCTCTTGATTACCTTTTATAGAACCCACATGTTTGTAGTTGTGGCAATCCATTACTTGTTTGCCTTGGGGCATTCCTATTCGGATATCCTATATCTTGTTAGTACAACATTATACTTCATGCTTATCCTTACATATTGAATGCTCATTTTACATCTACCTTATGCATTACCACCTCAATTTCAAACCCATCTCTACTTCATAATCCTTTTCCAACTCTCAGTTTGAGGGGGGATACCTCCTTAAATAAACCCGAGGCATTAGACCCATCCTAGTTTTTGTCTCACAGTAGGTTATCACAAACCACTCAATAAAAATGGGAACATGTATACACTATGAATTACACCATTATATTATGAATAATTGTGTTTTAACCCTTCCCCCATCCTTTTTATGATATTTAATGTAGTTTTACCATTTACCGTCTTACATCGCATAATTAATATTATTAATTACCTTTTTACCTAGGTAACTAGTTAACAATCCCTAAATATAGTAAAATCTCCCTAAGTTTATTACAAGTAAATTAATTTAACTCCTTAACAAATTTTCCCTAATTGAGTCTCATTAAAAACCAACCTGTAATAATTTTAATCCCATGAATTGGACTTGTTAGAAAAAATAGGATAAACTTGGACTAGATCGATATTATGGCCCATGATCATCATTGATCCTATTAGGATTGACATTGATTTATACTTAAACCACCCTCACACTAAAGGATCCTAAATTTTCACACTAAAACAATGGATAAATTACCCTGGAGTACTGTGTAAGAACGTTACCCCTATTTCAACCTATCCTCTCTTAGTTAAAGGTCAAGCACATTCCTATCAATGAGATAATTTTATGAAGCATAAGAAGCATTTATAGAGGTAAGTATGTTATTTATTTAAGTGCATTCTGATTATTGTATTATCTAATTACATTTTTTTTGCTACTCTGAACCTATATAAGTAACTAGTCCCTAAGCCATTTTTAATCTATTAGATCCCTCCTTTAGGCCCCATCCTGAGTTTTCTATATCCACTATTAGGATCGATGATGATTTCTCATACAATCAACATCGATTACATAATTGATACCAATTATGAGCAATTTCCATCAATCTCTATGTTTTTATTTATGTCTACAACCCAAGGCTAGATTAGTAGTCCTTAGTAATTCTAATTTGATTTTTTGAAGTCTTGAAATCATGCATTATTATTTATAGATGACCTTTCAAGGCACTATACATGACATGGTCTTGATCCATGACTTACCCATAGTTCCTCACCCATTATTTTATGATAAAAGTGGCATATCCTTTGAGTTAGGACTTTGCACGATCATCTTTGCCCCAACTCTAGAAGCAATCATCGAACAACTATAAATAATTTAAGAAAAAGAAGACTTAGCTAGAATGTATTATAATGAGCGCTTTGATAACATCTATGCAGTAGATTGATTTTGTTTCATTTTAGAATCATATATCATCATATGTTTTAAAATTTCTATCATTATATAATCTACTTGATTGCATAAAACAATGGGCTTCCATCCTTGTGAGGAAGTTTACCTCCTCCTAGGATTGGTCTCGTACTTGGCAGCTCACTCATCTATCTTATTAATCCAATCTTCTCCAAGTTGTCTCTTAGTTCATACTATATTGGATCAATGGTGTGCATCCCCCATCACAATTATTCCTCTTTGAACCCTATATCATTTTTATTTTTAGTAAGTTAATTTTATAAACAAAAATGTACTAAAAATACTAAAACACCAACCTCTTGGTCTCTTACACTCGTAATGACCTCTATAATGTTTGGTGGAAAACTTGGAAGATTCCCGTCTCAAATGATAAATAAGCTACTAATATTAACTATTTTAGTTGTGTAGTCTTCAAATTAGTCACCTATAGCTAAGCATCAATGAGAAAACAAGATCAAAGACTCAAACTCACACATATATGATGTGAATCCAACTTCCAAACATCTCATTGCAATTGTTTTTTTTATTATCTTTTTAATCTCCTTTGATGATCTCTCATTATATTTTTCCTTTCTAAGACTTGTATTTATAGTCACTCAGCATCAGAGCTCACCAAGAAGTTGAACTGAACTACCAAAGGGAAGGAAAAACATTTGAAACCATTCAACTCAATGGGCATTAAAATACTATTATAATATATATATAAGTGTCAGACTATTTCTAGTCAAAAGTCCACTAACTTCCAAAGGACATAACTTTTGCATATGAACTCAAAATGACTTGTCATTTTTTTAAGTTATATATTTTTTTGAGAGGAACTAAAATATGTACTCAAAAATTAATGTTGATGTCAACCATATGTTGTTTTAGCCTATACAATACAAATTAGCACTTTATTATGACTCAACATATTACAAATTACACATGTTTGATAGCCAATTATCTTACTGACTAAATTGGATGATATAAATGATCATTTTTTATCAAAAAAGAACATGGTTTTTTGGTAGGGTAGGGTTGTGCTTATTCCTTGGGAACTATTTTTTTATGCAAAGGTGAAATCCATTACCAAAATTCCCATTTGGATTCGTTTTGATAACCTCCCTTTGGGTTTTTGAACCACTTAAAATATTAAGTAGCTTGAAGATAATATAGTGGTATTTGAGAAAGATGATCTTAATGTTAATGTAACTCACTCTCCCTATGTTAGGGTCTATATTTAGTCAAATGCTTCTAAATAAATAAATCATGCCATTTATATTTCCTCCAAGTTTGTATGTAGACTACATCATGTTGATTTTGAAGGGTTGTCCCTCATATGGTTTTGTTACAATAAAATTGGTGATGAAAAGTGTCACATGTTCCACTCTCATCAAAGTAAGGAAAATCAATCTTAGAAGTGGATTCTAGCTATAAATGAAGGTGGTGTGGCCTCATCTACCATTTTCCCTTCATTACCCACTAGTCCCTTAAAATACCTTTTTAGAGCCTTAATATGTTAAAGGGGGAAAGGATCTAGTAGCAAGTTTTGATCTTAGTTATTCACCTTTATGCAAATTTAGTGACAATTTTTAGAAGTATGAGTCACTAAGTGAGTTGTTTGGGTACATTAATGAAGTATCTCAAATAATAGGGGTTTTGTAACCAAAAATACCTATTTTTTATCAAGGTTTGGAGGAAAATTCAGCTCAATAGAGTGAATATTTAGCTTGTAGAGAGATCCTTACTATCTCTAAGTCTGTTGCTTCACTCTTTAAACCAAATTGTGGAACCCCCAAGCATAGAGGTAGGAAAATGGAAGAAAAGCATTTGTAATTGGATGTGTAGATGATATTTTTTTTATTATGTATCACCTTAATCTTGTACACTTTAAAAACTCATGACCATGGTTGTTCCTATTAGTTCTACACATGCCTTACTTCCACAAGCCTCTCATTTACTCTATCTTGTGCCCCTTGTCCTATCTCTTAGTTTGACCAGCCTTATATTGATGCCATAAGCATCCCATCTTACCTAAAATGTTTAAAATGTACTTTTATTATACCTCTGCAAGTTATAACCTTGTTATTTCTCTTATTTTCCTTTCAAAATAATATATGGGATAGACAGTAGCATCAATATTATTGTCCTATCCTGATGCAAGTGTCTAGTGCCCTCAAGTCATCTAATTTCCAAATGAAACATATTACAATAGTTGGCCTAAGTGATTTAATGTAAGTTATCTCATGATATAATTGGTATAAATACAATATCAACCCTCATTCATTCCTTGCCTACAAAGCCTAGTGATCAAACCAAAAAAGCACTAAAAAAGCAATCAAGTTACCAAAATATTTCCTTTTCTACCCTATTCTGATATTAGTCAAATGAGCAACCTATCAACAAGTCTAAATTACTAAACGAGCATTCATAAGGTCATATTTTCCAAGTTATAAGCTAGGTCATTATTATACTTGCTTTACATGTATTGTATGATTCACATACAATCCAACACATAAATAATAAATACATGAGTCTGAGGCCCTCTTCTAGAGTATTGGCTATGTAGGCAGTGCTCTTTGATAGTGGGGTCATTATGGGTCAGCTTGACATTGTGTTCCCACTAACCCATTTTGCCCCAATATCACATTTAATATGGAAAGCTAGGGTTTTTCCATTTCATTAGGAGTGATAGTCCATGATCTAGATCTAAATGTACTAAAGTGAAGGCAAAGCCAAACCCATAAGCATTTAGATGGTCACATCCTATTTCAGCAAATATTGTGTATAGGAAACTAGTGTCGACATAATTATCCTAGACTAATGCAATTGTCTATAGAGCCAGAAGTACCAAATATAAAATATGGCTATTGATCTAGAACTTTCCTCCTACCTACTTTCTATCTATAATAGATCAGCACTATATTAGCATCAAAAATAGTTGAGTACTTTATTTTTTGTCATTTATATATCTATCATAGTTGTAATTTCCATTAATAGCCAATCTCAGCATAATAAATTTAGCATATGGTGCATCTAAGTTTAATACATTAATTGGCTTGATGTATATCTGATATTCACCCTTGTGTCTTATCATTTCTATATCCTTAACCCTTTTTACCCAAGTATGATAGCCTCTTATCCCAATTAGGGTTCATTTGGTCAACCTGATCTTTGAACTGTGAACCCTAGGTTTTCTATTTATTTCTAATTGTTGTACTATGTTTCAAATTATAAGTTTTGCATTTGTGAAGCAATGGAAAATGTTATTGTTAAAACCCAATTCCAAATGGAGGATGAATAAGCATTGATTACTTATCTCAACAATAATAAGGGATTCATAGATGAATTTTTGTATGTTACAAGATATGAAATAAGCAACCAAGATAAATCCAAGATTGCCTCACTTGGTAATGGAAAATTTGTAGAAGGTACTATAACTCAGCCAACACTACAACTTAATACATCTAATGGGGGAATGGATTATTTGTTCCAAATTTTGATCCCTAAAACTATTTTTGATACATCTATTATGAATTTATCCATTATTTTAACACAAATATTGATTTCAATGCCTATTTCTATTGAAAACATGTTTCAATCCCCTTTAGTAACTACTCAAATTACTAATCAAAATCCCACTAGACCTACAGTTCAATCACTCCTTCAAGTCATATAGACCTTGCAAGATAAGGTTACAAACATTAAATAAAATGACTCAAAGTCTTCACATGTTATAGATTTTCAAGATGTGTTGCATAACCCTCTTGCACTTGAGATATCTTTGCACCTTTTTCCAACTAGATTTATTACACCTAAGTTCACATTTTATGATATAAGGGTGATCTTTAACAACTTATTTAAACCTTCTATGCGGCATGCCTTGATTATGCTTATAATGATAAAGTTTTGACCAAATTATTTCTAATGAGACTCAAGGACTATGCTTTATGGTGGTTATATGACTTAGCTCTCCAATCTATGAAAGCATTCAAACCTCTTGCAGGTCAATTTTTTGCACATTTTTGTATTAACATTACTAAAAAGGTTTCCTATACTCAAATTAAAAAGATCAAATAAGGAACCAATGAAAAAGTCAATGAATATGTCTTGAGATATAATAAAATGCTAGCCAAAATGACCAATCCTATCATAAATAAACAGTTACAAGACATATTCAAGCAAAGTTTGCTTGCTCCTTTGCGTGATTCCATTGTTTTCAAAAAGGTTCAATCTTTTGATGACTTCTTCCATATTTTAAGAGACCATAAAATGAAGCTTATGTCATTTAATAATCTCAATTATATAGCAAACACACTGGTTGCATCTACATCTAGTACAAAATTTTCAATTAAACCAAGTTATAAGGTAAAACCTCCTGAGCCTAAAAAGGAAACAACCACCACAATTAACATAGTTTCATAATAGCCTAATAAACTTGTCCTATCTAATTCACCAAAGAGATAGTTTACACATTTACCTCAACCTCTTACTTCATTACTCCCACAGTTGATAGAGTGTCATATTATATATATCCCTCCTCCTACAGAGGTTAATGTAAATAGACCTCTACCCAAAGGATATGATGCAAATGTTTATTGTGATTATCACTAAGGTCCTAGGCATTCTACAAGCATATGTTTTACCTTAAATTATAGAATCTAAGACTTCATAAATGATTAATAGATTAAATTTGATGATCCTCCAAAGGAATTAGGTTCACAACTTGGTGATCACCATAAATAAAAAATATTTAAAAATCCTTTACAAGACCATTCCAAGAAGGAACCAAAAGTTTAAATAGCATATAATGCACATCCTCCTCCATCATATTATGGATACCCACTAGATGGGGTCATTGGTACTTACATGTGACATATACCTCCCATAGTTTAGAAACTGACCATTTCCTTTGATGACTATGAAATTAAGGATGATGACTATGATCTTCATTCTCTATTCATTCAAGCATACATTGGTAAACACCCCATATGCAATGTTATGATTGATAATGGTGTAATCAAAAATGTTTGCAGCATGACATTACTTATGCCTTTGGGTTATAGTCATTATGATTTACATCTTGATCAATCAGAGCATTCGATGGGACATCCCAAAAGGTCTTTGGTGAGATTGATCTATGTTTACAGGTTGATCACATACATGTGGTTACTAATTTTTCAATCATATCTTTTATGGTTTTCTTTGACATGTTATTGGGATGACCATGGATACATACTCTTCAAGCAATACCTTCTACATTGTATGGGTGTATTAAGTACATTCAAGACAACTAAGTAATTATAGTTTCTAGTATTCTATATGAGCATCCTCTTGCATTAGAGAAATGCATACCTAGGTAGTTAATTATCAAGCCTATTAAGGCTAATACACTACAAAATGGTAAGCAAAAAGTAATTCCCTTTACTGTGCAGCCACTACTTGAGAGACATTTACATCAGAGATAGATATTGGGTTCTAAAGAATCCTCATCTTCTATGCACCATATTCAGATATCTAGAGCACCTAAACATGTTTTGATTATTGATATTCTAAAGAAACCATAAGGTACATTGATATGGATCCAAGAACCCCTATTCCTTCTATTGGTATTTCATGACCTTGGTGTCTTATCATATATATTCCAAGCATAAAAAATAATACAATGACAAATATTAAACCTATACATGCTCCTTGGTAGTACCATCGATTTCTTATACCAGGTTCTGAGTAAGGAGATACCTATGATCATCCTTTGGATGAAATCATAGGATGATCTTTACTCATCATAAAAAATACCCAAAAAAAAACATTAAAAAATCCAAAAACATTGTTGGCACCTATATGTTCTCTTGGCTCATTGGCATCTATGTGTAAGTTCCCTATTGAGGACTAACATATCATTTACTTCTACATACACATACATAGGCATACATAGATACATGATACACTTATGGGTGTTTGGCCTTCCCTCTAATCATATCACTAGGACATTAGGGGCATTCATCTTCTATGATCTTGAAACACACACGTTATATGATTTGATGATTACTCTACACTATCATATTGGAGCTTACATATGTACTTACATGTGCCTATTATCCATGATTATACATTACAAAGTGTACTTGATATGCTATGTAATTGAAATTTTTTACTAAGACATTTGATCCATGAGACACTGTGACATTATTATGCTAGTTACTTATGATTTTACTTTACACACTTCCTTGAGTGTTTTACCTTGTTATTGTCTTATTTTTTTAAGCATATATATATAATTCATTGCATGTGACCCCAGTGCCTATGTTTTATTTATTGGACATTTGAATATCTCATTTCTTGTTTTATATACATTTTAATGTCATTCCTTGATTTTTTAGACATTTGACTAAGTCATGTCCATTTGATTTCACAACATTTGAACATGCCCCTTGTTTATGGTCTCTTAAGACCATTTCATTTTCACTTGATATTGAGTGCTCTTATTTGTGTGTTTGTTTGCTTGTTAAGCTTATAATATTACTATATAGATGTTTCCATTATTTTTATCATGCATCATAGTCCTACATGTGATCACATTAGTTATATGTGCTTCAATGATACATTTACCTAAACAAGTTTCCTTCTATATGTTACATGGTTACATTCACATATTAATAGTTATCTTACCCTTTTGAGGTGAGCTAACTACTAGGTACTAGTAATTTTTACCTCACCTCAAAGGGTGGGCATATTAGTGAGGGTATGTCATAGTGGCATAGCTTCAATATTTTCATAGTTATTAGATTCATTATGGGCATGTTTTGGAAGCATGTTATCCACACTCACATAGCATATGGTATTTACAAATTGTTAGAGGTACAATCCACTGAGAGGGGGGTGAATCAATGATGTAAAAAAATCCAATTCAATTTTCAAACCCTTGAAAATACTTAAGCATTCAATACAAGCATTTATGAATCATAGAGATCATTCATAGTAGTGAACAATAAACATAATGTAAGATCACATATACAATACAAGATCTACGTGGGAAACCCTTTTGGGGAATAAAACCCACTCTCAAGCCTATAAACACATGGACTAATATCATATAAGGTGATCACAAATAAGAGACTAATCAAGTCCTTTTGATCAGGAACCTTTGGTCAAGTCCTTCTAATGTACAACCTTAATCAAGTCCTTCTGATCAAAGGTCTTTAAAGAAACCCTATTTCATAAGGAGCAATTGCCCCTAAAGAATATCATGTCATTTAGACCCTCATTGGAAAGAACACTTTCACCTTAGAATTGATGTCTTTAACACCTAATGATGTACCTCTTGATTATCTAACAGCTACACAAACTCTCTATCTCAAACATGCATGTCACAAACTCTTTCCTTTTTTATTCAAACTATCCTCATTTGCATACTCAAATCTCTTCACATATCCATAAACTATAAGAACATTATATCGACATTATAAACATGACCTATAGGTCATACACATAGTCAACCAACTATTTTCCTCATTAACTCCACCAATAGGCACACCACATATCTTTCACTCCACAAACCACACACATAAGTCTCTCACAAATCTCTCCCCAATCTCTCACTTACAAATTTTAGAACCCAACACATTTGGTTCCACTATATATAGAGAAATCATGAATTATCAAGTCTAAATTAATCCTTGTTGGCCATAATACATGCCTTCACTCTTAAGGCATCTCATATAGGTCACTTTAAGCACAATCCCCTTTTAAAATAAGCCTAAGTCAATTTTAAGTCCTATTAAAACCCATTCACACTTTTAATATGTCTTTGAGAAAATAAAACACATGGGACCACTTACAAATATATAGGTCCACTCCTTATGTCCCTTAGGATATCTTCAAATGATCACAGTCACCTTTACTCACCTCTGTGTATGCTCAATCAACTCAAATAGAGACCTTATACCCAGGAATGCCATTAATGAACATATAATCAACTTCTTAAGCATTATTCATACTCAATATAGATTGATCACACCTCCAAAATACTCATAAAGTATCCTCATGGAGTCTACAACACTCCCAAATATCCAATTCACAATGAAACCTCAAAACAACATTTACATAAGCTCGAATATCCTTCTTGGGTCACTTGTAGAACATATACAGAAACACAATCAACTTTGGATCTTAATATCTTTGTCTATACACACTTCCAAATATTTAAATCCATATATCCAGATGCATCTTGGAGTCTTCTACCACTTTGTTTTTTACTATAATAAACAAAATCAACTTCTATCAAAAGCTATGGTCCAAAAACCAAACATTGGTCTTTCCTTTGCAAAATCAAATATTCAAATGACAATGATCATGGTTAAACCTTGAACATAAAGCTAAAATCTCATGTCCTCTCAGCTTAGATCAAATACGCTTCATCGATCTTGATGAATCTTTAACACATAAGCACCAATGTTTAGATGATAAACCTTAGTCATGTTGACCTCATCTCATGTAATCCTAAAATGTTGACTCAACGCACTCCATCAATCTTTCCAGATCAATCAGGGATTTAATCAATCAATTCTCACCATTTGATCAATCTATATGAACACCCACTCATCATTAGATCCTTATCTTATACCTTTGCTAGTCATTAACATTATGCACCTATCCTCATCTTGTTACTTTTTGACTTCTTGGAGTAACTCACATCGTTGATCTTTCTCAAGGTTTAAATCTTACAAAAATGACTATGGGGACTCTTTCAAATGCTTGAGTAGCCATTTTTGGACCTTAATAACTTATTTTATGCTTTGATGCATGAGCTCAAATTTAAACCAGATGATCTCCTCACATAAGAGAGTCTAACCATGTTACACATTATTCTTTAAACCTTCATTCATGTGATATATAATTCTATTAAATATCCTTCTCAAAATCTTCTGTCACAAAGTTAACTAAGTCAAAACCTGCCTGAGATGCCAACTTTGAGCAAGCATAACTTTTATCATGCTTCAGTGCATGATCTCAAATATAGCATAAATCATCTATACTCATAATTAAACAAACACATATGATCAATTTCTCTTGAAACCTTCACATGTTCAAGATATAACACCATAAAAATGCTCACTTGGCTCTTGTTTACATATTGCAAAATTGGCTAAGTATGGGAAAACACAATCAAACTACTTGGCATCCCAACTTTGCATACACATATATTTTGATGTGCTTCATCACATGATCTAAAAATTAACATAAATAAACTAGGTCTAAAACTAAAAAAACCCATATGATCACCTTCTTCTAAAATTTCCACACATGTGAGATATTCTATTATCAAACTGCTTACTTAGCTCTTTCTAGCCATATTGCAAATTTGGTTGTATGGGAAAAATAGTGAAATATATCTTCTAAGCCAAATTTGCACCCTCATATATTTGACTACACTTCAATGCATGAATTAAGATATAATTCATAATAACTAGGTACTACTATGATCACAACCATATCACTAGCACCTCTTGACTCATTTACATGTGGTAATGGTGATGTCATCAAACTGCCTACTTAGATTTTCTGCCACTGGACCCAAAGTGTCTAGATGAAAACTATGGACAAAAAATTTAATATCACTTATGCACATAAGTTATTAAAGTATATATAACATATTAGGGACCTCTTTCATATTCTCTAACCACCATAATCATCCTTGAACATCTCTAAACATGCCAAAACTAAATATCAACTAAGACAACATAAAGCACACTAGAACAAGCACATTACACACTGTCATTATCTCACAGATTATCAAGGCACTTCATCCACTCACTAGGAAACCTCCATGAAAACATCATGACATCAACATAAAAACTCTCTAACAATATCCCTCTTTTTCATTGATGTCAACACCCAGCAATATATCAATATATATCTCACCTTCTCTCTCTTCAAAGGACTCTCATAAAAATAACTTTATCCCTCTTTGACACAATGACAAAGTGGGCACACACTGATCCTAAGGACATAAAAATACTATAAAATAGGAAATTACCATCTTATAAATATGATACAAACTCCCCCTTACTTTGAGACTACTTCAACTTGTCTTGACAACATCCTCTTGCTCCATGCCAACACTCTCTTTAATCAAGCACTAAAACCAATGAATAAAGAACACAAAAAACCACAAAAATCTAATGAAACACATCAAGAAACATCTAAGAGTGACTCTACCTAATAATTCTAATAATTTTCACCTTTTCAGCATCTTTAGATCTCCACACATCATGATGAACCACCATGCAGGCTTACCAGCTTTCTTTCTCAAAACACTTCCATGACCACCAATAGAGCATCATACCACTCATCAATTAGAAATCATGTTCTAAACCAACTTTATAACTTGCCTTAAGACATTCATGTTTTAATCTTCTAGATAAACTAAACAAAATCACTCTTCTTAACACTAGGCCTATCTTAGACTTCTTATAGCCCTACCTAGAACTTGCAAAGTCAACACCTTTTATTAGACACATCTTCAGGACCTAAAACTTCAAATATAAATCACTCTCATATGTCCCCTTAAGTAACCTAATTTTAAACAACTAGATCATCTTTTGTAATATACTTCCTTGACACACCTACTGCCCAATTAGGCCTTCAAATTAACAAAATTTTAAATAACTTAAGAAACACAAACCTTCAAAACTCTATGGATCTTTATTTTACAACCAATTTTTCCCATTTAACATATTAAGAAGCCTTAGACCTTAAATCATAAGGTAGACCACTTTTCTAAATGAGCCCAAAATCCTAGAATTTCAAAACAACCAAAGTCAACACAGCACCTTCCAATCAACTTCCACCTTTGAAACTTCTTGCACACCTAAATAAAACCATTACACACTTTATACCAATATTTGAGCTTTCACACCATTAGGAACCTTGACCTCCTATAACCCATTTTTTAGGACCTACAAGCTCTTAAGCATAGACTAGGAAATCCAAGAGCTAACAAAAATATCCAAATTGACATCATCATAAATTCAGATCATAAAACCACTTGGAGCTTGAGATAATAAGGTCAACAGACCTTTCTATGTAGAAATTTTACCTTGACAAATCACAAATCCTCTTTTACCATCTGGGCACCTTCAATCTGACCCTACAGACTATTCTAACTAAAAAACACCACAACAACACTTGCTTCTCCACTTGAAAGGAATCTCTTAAGAAGCATAGATAGAGACACCCTTTATACCTCAATGATCTAAAAAAGATATAACTCCTCATATTCCTCTTCTTCCTTACTCATATGATACTTATAGCTCTTCTTCTTCTTCTTTGGCTGTAAAGAAACAACTTCTTCAACTAGTACAACATTCTCCTTTTCTTTTATGATTAGATTATAAATACATCGAGATAACATAGATTCATGGCATATCTTTTCATCTAAATAATCTTCCTTGTAGCTTATATCCTCATCACTAGGCACTTGTTCAACAATAGTAGGATGTTCACTTAGATCCATACATACCTCAGGAACTAGCTTCAACCAACACCTTAGTCTTCTCCTTGAGCTTAGTCTCTTCATTCTCAACATGAGAAAACAATGAGACCTATTGAGACTCTTTAACTTAAAAATCATTCTCCACCATAACAAATAGATTAGTTGGACTTCCAGTCTCATCATGACTCATTCTTACCACCTTTGGTTTCCATGTATTAACATGTCTCCTTTCTTGTACTCTAAGAGCCTAATAAAACTTATAATATCTTGTAGTCCTTTGATTATATAATCTATAAATATGACCTCTCTATTTAGAATTGAAGCATACCATACTCTTTGCAAAAAATTCTTTCTACCTTTCCAGATTTGGACAATATCTTACAATGTGTCCTAGTTCATAACAACTGTAGCACTCAATATCTTTTGAAGGAAACTCAGCTTGTATTACCTTGAATAAACAATGTTTTTTAAAGTATCCCACATAATGATAGTTAAGACACTCAACCTTCCTTACAACTTTTGACTTATGGCCCCCATCATAGTTTGAAGTAAATTCATTCTTAACAGGTCTTCTACATTCTCTACCTCTATGTCTAAACTAATTACAAGTATAGCAGTAACCATTAAAATTTGCATACCTCATGGCATTTGGTTGTCTAATTTGTTTTGTATTTATTCTAATATCACCTTCATTCCTTGTTAGCTGATTTGTTTTCAAAGGCTAATTATCCTTATTCACATTAGTCTTCATCTTGTCTTGATTTGCAGTCTCTTATTCTTCTTTGTATGACCAATCTTATCACTTTCATACTTTTGATCATTCAAAATGTTTTCTAGATCACTTGAGCTCTTTTCAAATCTCACAAATGACATAACCTTACTATATACCTTATCTAACTTAGATTTTAATGACTCATTTTCAATTACATACCTTTCACATTCATATTCTTTAGATTTTAAGCTTATAGATATGATTTCTAAATGACAACTAAGATGTTTGACCATATCTTCATGTTCCTTGGCATCTTCATCCATTATTGCCTCAAACACTCTAAATTTCTCCTCAAATTCCATGAATTTAATTTTCATCTTCTTACTAATCTTCTTATCAATCTTTAGTTCTTCATGATAATTTGTCAATGCAGTCTCATAGTCCACCTCATCTTCATCATCATCTAAATCACTCCAACTACACCCCTTTTTCTATGAGTAACTTCCTTCCTCATCCATGAATATAAATTCATCTTTAGTAGAACCATCATCTTCATGATCATATTCTGAGTCACTATCTTCACTCTCATCTAATGAGCTACAATCTTCTTTGGTGTAGAGACTCTTTTTGTCCTTAAAAGTACTTCTTGTTATCAAGCCTTCTGAATCCCTTTTTGATTTTTTCAAACCTAAAATATCTCTTCCCATCATCATGACCTTGATCATACTCTTCATCATCATCATCATTCTTATATTTATGAGGGCACTTATTAGTAATATGTCTTATCTCAGCACAATTGAAGCATTTGAGGGGTAGCTTACCTTTATACTTGCTTGAACCTGTTCTCAATTTTCTTGAAATTAAAGCAATTAGTTCATCCTCATCTATATCAAGAATGTCATCTTCCTTGATTTTTTTACCTTGAAACTTCTTTGTTTGCATTTTAGTCTTGAAAGTTATTTCCTTATTTTGTGTTAAATCATCATTCTTCCTCATCTCATAGGCAGTAAGGGTGTCATGCAATTGATCCATATTTAACTGAGTAAGGTCATAACTCTCTTCTCTAGTAGATCCCTTCAAATCAAACATAGGGGATAGAGACCTTAATACATTTTGAGCAATATTAGTTTCTTTATGGTTCTCTCCAAGACCTCTAATGATGTTCACAATCTCATCAAATTTTTGTATGAAGGATGCCACATTATCTTCTTTGTTCATCTTGAGACTTTTAAATTGCCTTTTTTGAGTCTACAACTTTACCAACTTAACCTTTGGATCTCCTTCAAAAATAATCTTAAATTTAACCCATATTTCCTTGGAAGATGTGCAATTAATTACTTTGGTGAACTTAGTTTCTATAAGACCACAAGTGATGGCATTCATTGCCTTAGAGTTGTTCTCAAAAAGCTTCTTGTCTACAACACTAGATGAAGGAATAGAAAGAGCAACATAACCATATAAAATAGATTACCATACATCAAACCCTAGGGACATAATGTATGTTTGCATCCTTATACTCTAAAATTCATAATTTGATCCATTAAACATTGGTGCTTACTTAGTAGAGAAACCACCTTGCACATTCTAACTAGCCATTGTACCTTGGATCACCTTCAATTTATCAAGCTTTTACCAAAGAACCTCACTTTGATACCAATTATTAGAGGTACAATCCACTAAGTGGGGGTGAATCAGTGATGTCAAATAATCTAATTCAATTTCCAAACCCTTTCAAATATTTAAGCATTCAATACAAGCATTTATGAATCATACAGATCATTCATATCAGTGAACAATAAACATAATGCAATATCACATACACAACATAAGATTTACATCAAAAACCCTCTTGTGGAATAAAACCCACTCTCAGGAATGTAAACACATGGATTATTGTCCTATAAGATCAACACAAATAAGATACTAATCAAGTCTTTTTTATCAAGAACCTTCGATCAAGTCCTTCTGACCTACAACCTTGATCAAGTCCTTCTGATCAAAGGTCTTGAGTGAAATCCTATTTCACAAGCAGCAACTTCCCCTAAAGAAGATCAAGTCCTTTAGACCCTCATTATAAAAAACACTTCCATGTTATAATTGATGTCTTCAACACCTAATGATAGACCTCTTTATTATTTGAAAACTACATAAACTATCTATCCCAAATAGGCCTCTCACATAGGCATGTCATAAACTCTTTCCTTATTCACTCAAACTAAACTCATCTGCACACTCAAACCTATTCACATATCCACAAACTATAAGAGCACTATCCTAACATTAAAAACATGACCTATAGCTCATACACATAGTCAACTAATTATTCTGATCATTAAATCCACCAACAAGTACACTACCTATCCTTGATTCCACAAACTACACACATAAGTCTTTCACAAATCTCTCCCCAATCTCTCACTTACAAAGTCTAGAACCCAACACATTTGGTTCCACTATATATAAAGTAATCATGAATCATCAAGTCCAAATTAATCCTTTTTAGACACAATACAAGCCTTCACTCTTAAGGCATCTCATATAGGTCACCCTTAAGCACAATCCCCTTTCAAAATAATCCTAAGTCAATTTTAGGTCCTATGGAGACCCATTCACCCTTTTTATATATCTTCAAGAAAATCAAAAACATAGGACCACTTAAAAATACATAGGTCCACTCTTTATGTCCCTGAGGATATCCTAAAATGATCATAGTCACCTTTGTTCACATCTACATATCCCCAATCAACTCAAATAGAGACCTTATACACAAGAATGTCATTAACGAACATACTATCAACTTATTAAGCATTGTTCATACTCAAGATATATTGATCACACCTCCAAAATACTCATAGAACATCCTCATGAAGTCTAAAACAATCCCTAATATCCAAGTCACCATGAAACATTGAAATAAAACTTACATAAGCTCAAATATAATTCTTGAGTCACTTGTAGAACATATACAAAAACATAATTAACTTTGGAGCTCAATATCTTTATTTATACACACTTCCATATCTTCAAATCTATATAGCCAGATGCACCTTGGAGTCATCTACCACATTCTTTTATTGAAATAAAAAATTTGACTTATATCAAAACCTATGGTCCAAAAACTAGACACCTGTCTTTCCTTCATAAATTTAAATATTCAAATGGCAATGGTCATGGTTAAACCTTAAACACAATGCTCACATCTCATGTCCTTTCAACTCAGATAAAATACACTCCATTGATCTTGATCAATATTTAACACACAGGCACCAATGCTCAGATGATAAGCCTCAATCATATTGACCTCATCTCATGACATCTTGAAATTTTAACTCAACACTCTTCATCAATCTCTACAAATCAATCAAGTCTTTAATCGAGCAATGCACAATGTTCGTTCAATCCGTATGAACACCCACACTAGTTAGATATTTATCTTTTACCTTTACTCAATCATTAAAAATTATGAACCTATCCTCATCTCATTTCTTTCTAAATTCTTGGATCAACTCACACCATTGATATTGCTCAAGCTTTAACTCTTGTACAAATGACTAAGTATGGGGACCCTTTCAATATACCTAAGTAGCCATTTTTGGACCTTAATAACTTCTACGCTTAGATGCATGAGCTCAAATTTAGACCAAATGATCTCCTCACATAGGAGAATCTAAACATTCAATGTAGTAATCCTAAAACCTTTGTGTGTGTGAGATATAATGCCATTAAAGAGCCTTCTCAAAATCTTCTATCATAGAACCAAGATAAAACTTGCCTTAACGCATGATTTCAAATTTAACACAAATCATCTATGCTCAAAATTGAACAAACCCATATGATCAATTTCTCTTGACACCTTCACACATGAAAGATATAAAACCATAAAAATTCTCACTTGGCTCTTCTTACCATATTGAAAAATTGGCTATGTATGGCAAAACATAGTCAAACTGCCTAGGAAGCCAACTTTGTATAAACATATCTTTTGATGCCTTTCATTACATGATTTAAAAATTATAAAAAATAAACTAGGTCCAAAATTGAACAAAACCATATATATGATCACCTTCTTCTGAAACATCCACATGTGTGAGATATGATATCATCAAACTATTTACTCAACTCTTTTTGGCCATATTACAAATTTGGCTAAGTATGGGAAAAATAATGAAATATATCTTAGAAGGAAACTTTTCACCCTCATATCTTTGATCATGCTTCGATTCATGACTTGAGATATAGTATATAAAGACTAAGGACTATTGTGATCAAAACCATATGACCAGCTCCCCTTGACTCATTTACATGTGGTAATGGTGACTTCATCAAACTACCTACTCATATTTTCTACCACTGGACCCAAAGTGTCTAGATGAAAACTATGGACAACCAAATGAATACAACTTATCCACACAAGATATCAAATCATATATAACATCTTAGGGACTCTTTCACATGATTCAACCACCATACTCATCCCTAAACATCTCTAAGCATGCCAAAACTGAAGATCAACTAAGCCAACATAAAGCACATTAGAACAAGCACATTGCACACTTTATCATTATCTCATAGACTATCAAGACACTTCATCCACTCACTAGGACACCTCCATGACAACATCAAGACATCAATATGACAATTCTCCAATAATTTACACTAGTTTATAGATTTAGTGGGGGCATGTCATGATGACATGGCTTACACACATTCACAATTTTTAGATTTAGTATGGGCATGATTTCGAAGCATGTTCTCCATATTCATTCAGTAGGTACTTGAATAAATTCATAGATTTAGTGAGATCATGCCTTGGAAGCATGTTCTCCACACCTGCTTAGTATTTAACATCTCCAGTTTACAGTGGAGGCATGTTTTGGAAACATGTCCTCCACATTGGTGCTTATATCAATTTGAAATTTCTCCATATATATTGAAGGCATTTTTTGGAATCAAGTCATCTATACTTAAATAGTTTTCTAAATTAGCTAATTCACATAGTTATATGATTTCAATACAAAATTAAGGCATAATTCTATACATGGTATCATCGTTACACATAGTTTTATCATGAGACAAACCTAAGGTGCATATGTTATGTAACATGTGCCTAGTATTTCAAAATCCAAATCAAAGTCATATTCTAAAACTACTGCATGTACCAATAGCCGACAAAATTTTATGGACTCTAGTGAGCCAATATACTATAGTAGTTGGTTCACCTTTTAACATGGTTGGGATGATTAAATCACTCAATCTTGCCAAGTTTTTAGTTTGGACTTGATCATCCAAACTCACTAGGTTTTAAGTATCATTGAGTTACACAATTGAGCTAATCTAAACTATCAAGTGGCAATTTGTTTTTGCTCCAAATTTGGAGGCATGTTCCTTTTAATCTCTCTCTCTCACACATACATGTTCTCTCTCTCGTTATCTCTCTCTCTCTATCTATATATATCTCCTTAGATATATGCACTTTAAAGATTTATCTATATTTATCCTAATCTCAATTTCAAATCCTTATAATGATTCATCTTTTGAAAAAACAACTTCCCAATAGGAAAGGTAGTTATAACAGCACACATGTATACTCCTAAACCTTGCTCTTTTTATTTAAATATATTTTAAGTAATCTTGACCCATATTATATGCACTAATTATACATTATAACATGCTCTTGGTTACAGGTCAGTCACCAGCAAAGCACTCAAATCCATCTCCATCAAAGCACTAAAATTCAATTGAAGTAAATACAAGGTGTGTATACACACCCAGGTACTTATTCCTTTGATTTAAACTAGAAATTTCATTACTAGATTAAAGAAGGGTAAATGTAAATGATATTTTATGATTATGTATCACCTCGGCCTTGTACACTTGGCAAACTCATGACCCTATCTATTCCTCTTAGTTCTCCACGAGCCTTAATTTTACAAGCCTTACAACTACTCTATATAATTCCCCTTTGCCTATCTCTTAGTTTGACCAGTCTTATATTGATGACATAGACATCACATCTTGTCCAAAATGCTTAAAATGTACTTATCTTATACCTCTACAATTTTTGAGCCTATGCCTACTCTCCTCCTTGGACATTAATGTCTAGGATAGATAGTATCATCGATGTTACTATTCTACCTTGATACAAGTGTCCAGTGCCCTCAAGTCATCTAATTTTCAAATGAAACATATTACAATGGTCGGCCTATGTGCTTTAATGTAAGTTATCTCCCGATAAGATTGGTATAAATACAATATCAACCCTCATTCATTTCTCACCTACAAAACCTAATAATTAGAATAAAAGAGTACTCAAAAATCACCTAACTTACCTAAATCTTTCCTATTCTACCCTATTCTAATATTATTCAAATAAATATCCCATCTATAGGATAAAATTACTAAATGAATAGTCATAAGGTTGTATTTTCCAAGTTATAAGCTAGGTCACTATTGTACTTATTTTACACACATTGTATGATTCACACATGATCCAACATGTTGGGGAGAGCTACATGAGTTTGAGGCCCTATTCTAGAGTATTAGATATGTAGGTAGTACCCTTTAATATTGGGGTTATTATGGGTTAACTTGACACCACATGCTTATTAATCCATTTTTCCCCAAAGTCACAAATATGGAAAGCTAGGGTTTTACCATTTTACTAAGAGTGATAGTTCATGACCTGAATATAAATGCAATAGATTGAAGGAAAATCTAATCCTATAATCATATATGTGGTTACATCATCTTTCAATGAATATTCCATATAGGACACTAGTATCTAACTCAAATATTAGCATCGATGCAACTGTCCAAGGCTAATACAATTATCTAAAGAGCCAAAAGTACCATATCTAGAATTTGATGATTGATATAGAACTATTCTCCTACCAAATTTCTATCTATACCAAATCCATCACTATATTATCATTATAAATGTCTAAGTAATTTATTTTATGTCTTTTGTATATCTAGCATAGTTGTACTTTTTATTAATAGCCTATCTTAACATAATAAATTTAGCATATCATACATCAGTGTTTAGCACATTTGGGCTAATATAGATTTGATATTCACCCTTGTGCCCTATAATTTCCATATCCTTAACCCTTTTTACCTAATTAAGATATCCTCTTGTATAAATTAGGGTTAAATAGGATGCATCAAATGTTGTAGATGGGGGCACTCAATGGACTATGGAGGATTTGTTTTCTTGAAGAGGAAGGAAGGTGATTGTCACTCTTAATTGATTTCACCCTTATTGTAAGGCGTTTTTATTTCACTTATTGTTATATTACCCTTATTTTAATGGGTTGATATGTTCCCTTTTGAAATGGGTCTTCAGGTTCATGCTGATCTTATGTGTATCTGTTCAGAGTTAGATTTTACATGGCTTGCTTTAGGTGAGTATGTGTTATAATTCATTTCAAACTTTCTAATGTTTCAATAAGGGATAAAAATTATATTTTTGAATTGTTTATGATGGTGTGAGTGTTTTTTTGTGAGACATGGTGATCATGGCCTATGAAGACAAGCTAATATGAACCTTGGGTTTTTTTACTTCTAGCTACCCATTTCTTTTTTAATTTGGGACCATGACATGATATGATGTAATGTTTTATGGGTTTTTTTGGTTTTAGGTTTTTTCCCCCTTTTTTGTTTTTCAATTTGTGGATTTCATCCATTTCAAGTGAATAAATATGGAGTCTACTTTATGTCTCCTAATTTTTGAAACCTAGTTTTTGTATCAATATATGTGTAAGGGCCAATCCAACTCTCAATATATATTAAAAAAGGTATTTTAATTTATAAATAAAACTTTTATATTTTCATCCATTCAAAAAAATATCATTTTAAATGCATATAATGTTCACAAAACATTCAAAAACCCAAAACTCGCATGTTAGCATACATACACAAAGTAGATCTTAAAGATTTAGAATTTGCATTGCATATACAAAATGTAAATCTTAGATTTAATATTCAATTTCATAGTCAATATTTTAAGTACCATTATATTTTCATTACATTTTAATTTAAAAGATAAAAATAAAAGCATTCATCTTAATGCATCTAGATAAAATTATGCTTTCATAAAATCATGGAAAAGGTCAAAAAATAACAATTACATTAAAAGTTTTATTTTTAGTTTTAGCTCACATTTCATTATTCATATATCAATAAAATAATTAAAATTAAAAAGAGATTTTGTTTCCTATATTTATAAGCATTTTAATTTTAGTAAATGATATAGTTTTTATTCTATTTTCAAAGCCTTGTCAAAAACTCAAAATAAGCCCAAATAAAAAACCTTGTAAAAAATGAGCACAAGTAAAAACCTTGCTACAACATAATTCTCATGCTTAAAAAATAGAAGTACACAAATTATCAATCAAATGAAAACAAAAAAACAAGTTTCAATCTCAAATTAGTATTACCTCACTCTTGGATGGCACTTCTAGAACAAGCCAATATCCATAGCATAATAACTTTCCCTAGAGTACCCATTCTCATGCCACAACATTTAATATGGCATTATTTCAAAACTTAGAATATAAGTTTTCCATTCCACTCCTCTCTCAAACTTTATCTTCAACCAACTTAACACTCTTAACAACCAAAATCGCTTAATAGAAGTCCCAATAGTAAGACCCATTTGCATCCTAGCATGTTAAGCCAACAACCTTAAAAACTAATCCCCATTTTCCTTATTTATCTTTAGGTCTGTCCTGCTCATATCTCATTCACTTTGTGGATTACATTGATTGGCCATAACCAACCTGATAAATTCAATCAAATCCCTAGGGTCCTTACCCAGAACTTTGTTAGGTTTCTAAAGCCTAGTATCAACTAAGAACTCAATTTTCTTGTCCTTATCCATTATAAGGTTTCTTGAAACTCCATCTTTTCCCAACTTACCACTCTAAATAAAAAAAATTATGTAGGTAAGTTATTCTATAATCACCACAAGCACCCTTTTCTATCTATCATTCAAAACCTTACTGCCATACCTTAACCTAATAAAACAACTCTTTAAACCCTTCACATTAAAATATCTCAACCACATTAGCCTAACCAACCAAAATATTAGACCATTTAACCATTTATCCTTTCATTACTTATCTCGACCAAACCTTGAGAATTAGAGTATGCAATGGTTAGCATGTTACTTTTTGCATGTACAATTAACTAATTTTTGTAATAAAAAGTGGAAGATCTTGATATATGATGTGCTTAGGAGGTAAGAATTTCTTATTAAAATGATGATCTCTTTTAAACTCTTAATTTTATTCATGATAAATTTAAATTATGTTGATTGTGTATCACTAGGAAGAGTTGTATCATGCAACATTTCACATAATATATCTTTGTGTATATTTAATCACTGAAATAACTCCAAAATGTAAATTTTAGCAGGAGTATTCTATAGTTGATAGATGATATCATGCCCCTTATATTGATTAGCTTGTCTTATGGGGGGTGGAGGGGGTTAATAAGAAACATGTTGACCACCTTCATTTTGTTACAATAAAAAAATTATCCACCCTCATCTTTTCATTTTGTTACAATAAAAAAAATATCCACCCTTATCTATTATTGACAGCATGAATAGTAGAATCTAATATAAGCCTTGGATGAATAATTAGAGTAGGAAGAATAAAATGAGTCATGCCTTCCCTTTGGTATTTAGTGGTGATAGGTAATATCTAAGATTGGATATTACAACAATATGAATTGAGGAAGGTTTGAGATCGTACATTATTTATTTAAGCCTTTTTATGCCATTTGACTTTGTATATTGCAAATATGTAGTGGATTCAAATAAAGCCTTGGAAAGTAACATACAATTGGATGATGAACCTTATGATCCAAATAAAAATATAGAATCAAATTTCATTCATTATTATTATGGTTTTGATTTGAAATTTGAATTTGAAAAGGGGGGTTAGGGGTGTAACTAGACAGGGTGTGTTTGATTTGTAGAGTCTTAGATAAATTGATCCCAATTGTAAATATTGAACAAGGAATAAAGGGTCCCTAACTAAAGAGGATTATACTATACTATAGCTACACTTTCCCATCTCTATTATACATTAAGTGTAACTTCTCTAAGCTAATCACTTGCCAACGCACTAGAAACATAAATGACCAAGAGGCTTCTTATGGTTGAAAAATAAAAAATCAAGGCATTTTTTATATACCATGAGGTGCATGGAAACCAAAAACCATGTGTAGTGTTATTTAATGGCTTTAATATTAGATGAATACTCCTCACATGACGTCTCTAGTAAATTTAAATACTGATTTTCCCAAAACGATAGCTCCTTTGAATTTTAAAATTGATTGAACACATTTTCTAAAAAGCAAGAAAAGAAAGAAAAAGAAATTAAGATTGAGATTGAAAATATATATATATATATATATATATATATATATATATATATATATATATATTTTGGTGTACATAAATCAAAAAATAATCTAAAACCTTAGTAAAAAAATTAAAAAAGTAATGCTAAAAAATGTATGGGTTAACCAATAAGTTTTACCCTATTTTTGATAAAACAAATGAATGTTGTTTAATAGGTATAAAACTTGATAGATCTATTCAAATTGTAATATATGAATTTTAAGCATAAATCTTAATATTGAATGATAATTGAAACTAAAATTGATAAGTGGCATATGCTAAAATAATAAGTATAACCAATAATAAAATACAAGTCTTTTGATTTTTGGTTGACTGAATATTATATTTGACATTGAAAAACAAACAAAAATAGGACTGTGATTGTTAAGGATCAGAAATAGAATATGAGAATATTCTTAGATAGGTACATGCCCCCTAAATAATAGCATAGGTTGGTCATGTCCCTTGACTATAAAGTTGTCTATGTTGACTATGATGAAATAGTGATTATTCAAACTTTTGTGCATGTGTTTGTTGAGAGGGCTGAGATGTTTTGTTTTTGTTTGTCACATGAGGATCAATTTTTTTCTTCTCTTTGCTTGGAAAACCCTAAGGGTCTTATGAGAGCTTGAAGCTTGAAAAAATAGAGGGGGAGTGTAATTAGCTAAATTAACCCCAATCACCTCCATTTATGATTGATTATTACTTATATATCTAGATATTATGAATAGGGAATCAAACCACACATAGTTCTCTACCTAGATTGTTTATGAAATTTTGCTCCTTAACTATATATATGCAATTAGATGTTTGGATTTGATACTTGATAATGATATCTTATGACTTGATTTGAGATGATTCAAAATTGATTTGAGATTGTTCCTAGTACTTGATTTTAAATTTGGGAAGAATAGGTCAATTTTTATCAATGTGCATTAGTGCAAAAGATAAATGTTATATAGAGATCAAGTCACCTTGAGATGAGATTTTGATTTGTTTATATAGTGAAACCTTTTGATAATTTCCTATAGTTGATCTTATGAAATATGTAGGAAGACCCAAAAGAATATTTATAATTTGGAAACTAACCATTATTTGGTATGGGGACAAGGTTGATCTAGTTAGACAACTCCGTAATAGTAGATTTCTTCCATAGGGTGGACCTATCCTAGAGAATTAGGGATAGTTTTCCTAAGTTGGAGGTAATCTAAGGTTATCTATCATAAAGCAGGTTGAGCATTTTACTTGGAAAGTTATGTGTAGTAATGATGATGAATAGAGGGTTGATCCCACATATAAATAAATGGATTATAGGAATGATGAATAAGAGTCATGTATTTGGGTGCAAGTAAAGTGGGTTAGGATGTATTATTTAATATTTTCAAGTATCTACAGTTCTTTAATTATTCAAATGAGTAGATAATTTCTATATAAGCAAATTCACAATAGTTTATAGCTGATCAAGTTAAAATCTATGTCATGCACAAAACCACTTATTATAATACAAAAAATAAATAGTTTAATTGTAAAATCAAGATGTGATAGTTTAGACTTATTTTATAGATAATATGATTATTACATGGGTAAGGAAAAGGCACACATTTCTTTACATCCACTATAGTACATATGGACAAAGATCCTACATTTATTTAGTACATCATGGTGATGTAAAAATCCATTTCAATGGAACTAACATCACACCTAGGTACAACATAAGTGAGCATCAAGAGAGAGAATTATATTATAGTATAGGTTGTAAAGTTATAAATATGTATGGTTGAAATATATGGAGAGGCATGATATTTATATTCAAGAGAGAAATCCTTGGCTTGATCCCTTATAGAGGATATGAATGTAACATTCAAGAAAAATTTAGCCCCTTACCCACATAGGAAGGAATGTAGCATGTAGCCTATACAGATGATGTTTATTTATTTTTTAATATGATATATAAAACATTTGTCGTGCATTCATGCATACGCACGTACGCGCATGCACACACGCGCACGCACGCACACACACACGCGCACGCACGCACACACACACACACACACACACACACACACACACACACACACACACACACACACACATGTGACATTAATTACTATATTTGTTATCTACATGTGTATGATGAGTTAATGTTGATGTTGAGTAGATGTAATATTGTAGCAGTGTTATATGTTGTTTGTCTAGTATGTTTCATTATTTTATATCAAAGTGATCATATTTATAAAAATAATGAAAGGAAAGTGTAAAAGTTACAACTAAATTAAGTAGATAAAAAAATTTGACAAATGAAATATGTGTACAAGTAACGTGTAAAACTCCCATGAGTGAGTACACAAAAAATAATATTTCTCCTAGCTATGTACTTTCCACCAAGGTATCCTCCTTCCCTACTTTTCTACCTCCTACATAACCCTCTCCAATTCCATCTCTTACATAATCCTTATTCGTAATTTTTATTCAAGATGTTGCATGGGTTGTGTAACTCTTGATAGAAAAGAATGCATACAATTCCCTTAGAGGAGATACTATAATGTTGGAAACATATATTGTTCCTAAAAAAGTAGATGAGATGATAGGAGTGATGAAGATTATATTGAAGTTATTGTGATTCAAGATGAATGTACACTTGATGATCATATAAAGTACATGAAATGAAAATAATATCAAATGGAAACTTTGTTAAATACAAACTAAAAACCATTGTTATTATATAGAAAGAGAAAATTGTAAAATGAATTATGTTAGTGTAATATTCAAATAATGCTAATGATAATGATACAACCATGTGCCAATATAGAATATTTTATGCCTTCATTTATTTGGAAAGGAGAGTTGAAAAATGATAGGTTTGAATTGATTTATATCTAGGTAAAGAGTGATAAATTGCCTCATTCAGATTATAAAGGTTTTCAAAATCCAATCATCTTTCTTAAACCAATAAGAAAACTACAAGACCAAACAAAAGGTCTTTATAATCATACAAACACAATATTTTTGGATGACTCTAAACAGATGTCTTTTCTAATGAGAAGAGGAATTAATGAATCTAAAGACAAATTAATATTTTTGGTGAAATGTGGTACTCTTAAAAGATGTGGATGACATTCATCCTATTGTAAAATTGATTTACAAAAAGATCTGGATTAAACAAAAATGTAACATAATATTTAGTACAATATACAAATAGCTAAATGTTGACTTTAGAATATTTATTGCAATACTTTGATGAAAACATCATGCATATATTATGAGTGTAAATACATATAAATAGATTAGAAAACATGTTTTTTAATAAAATAAATAAAATTTAACTATTAATTTTGAATATTTTTATTAAAATAGATTGATGATTACCTTATGCATATATTATTGAGTGTGATTTAATGATTTTAAAGTGGATAGAAGACATAATTTTCATTTTCTTAAATTTGACATTTTTTTTTAAATTATTGAACAAGATAAAATAATTTTGATTAATTTTAATAACTATCATGTTGAAAATATAAAAACAAAAATGTCAATATTAGAATCAATACTTGTGATATTGAAATCCAGTATCTTTATTATTGGAATCTAGTTTTCTAAAACTTTATTCTAATAACATTGATTTTGGAATCCAATAATATCAAAGATGGAATCAAATAATAACATTATTTAAAACCAATATCGACCTTCTTGAATTACGCCTTGAATTATAATAAGTACATATTTAATGAAATTTTCATTTTTGCAAAATTTTCTAGTAAGGATCGACACAATCCTTAGTTTATGTCCTTCAAAATGTGCACATGTATGGAAATTTATACATTACAATATAATAGTGATCGATAAACTATAATTTAAAATGTGGTCCTTGAACTTAACCTCCACTTCATCCAGTTCCCCTATGCCCAAAGGATCTTATTTTATTACTTCCCTAGGTTTGTCGCATTGATATAATAGTAGCTTGCCTTAATCCAAGCTCTCTAGCCTCAAAATTTTCATCAACGACCCAAAAATCCACCATATATTATGTGATAACCTAGTGGAGACACGTAATTTTAATCATTACAATGATTGACAATGTTTATTCTTGACATCCTTACCTTACTTGGTTTGTTCATCATTTCACTAACTCAAAACCTATAAGAAAGCCTCTACTATCTAAAAAATATAGAAAATATCATACAACCATCCATATTTCAAGCCTATTCATCCCTAATCAACCTACATTCACCAATCAAACTTTTTATAACAATCTATATCCTTATAGGATAGGACTATCTTAGATGAATAAGGCTACAATGTGATATTGTCCCCTAGCACAGCTTTATCCCTCCCTGAAATGGTCACTTTTTCAAATTTAGAAGTTTCAAAATGGCTCTTCCATGCACTTTTTAAATTTTTAGCTAAGATATTCTAATATTTTTGTATAAAAGTACATCAAATCATTCATTTGAAATGACCTAGCAAGTTGATTTCAAATTACTACACATTAAGTAAAATAGCATTATTTATTCTAATTTCAATTTTATTGGTTTTTAACAGTCATAGGCCAAGTCTGAATATATTTTATTATAAATCAAAGGCATACATTGTCAAGCATTTTAATCAATATTCTAACTACTTACATATAGTTACATAATCATGGATCACACAATCAACCTAGGAGGGAGAACTACATTATCCTAAGGCCCATTTGGGTTATGTAGGTAACACTCATATCACGTAGAGTTTTCTAAGGGTAGTTTGGCCATTCTCACTACCCCATTTTCCCCCTTTGTTATTTGATTTGTTTCTAGTGCATGTGTAGTACTAGATTTTGTATTTTATAGGTCTTTGGCATATCTATTCGACTCTCATACAAAATAATAAAACCCTTGTAAGTAGTCACAAATACACAGATCAAAAAATTAGACACACAATCAATTAGGATGTGGCCATAGTCATCAGACAAGGTCATAGTGTGGTTTTGTCTACCTAGTGTGGCCTTGTTCCAAAATAGTTTTCAATTCTATTTTCAAATGTAACATTTTTCACATGTATTTTTAAGTATTTTCCAATCAATATCAACCTGCAGAGTCAACACAAATTTTATTTTTAGGGAGGTTTATATATTCTTAGGCTCATTTACTCTTTTTAACAAGTTTCTAATTTTGTAAAATTATGTACCATATTGTATTTTATTATTAGAACTATATATTTTAGCATTTACATTTCAATAGTTTAATTATATCAATTTTGATTAGTTTCAATTCAAAATAGATCAAATATTATGGTGAACACGATAATTTTAAAACATTTCTAGTTATTTGCTTGATTTTTGTTTTAGGGATTTAGTATATTTGTATAAATTCTGGACACTAAAATAAAGTAGTCTTCAACTTTAGATATAAATTTGAAACGTACGATTCAACTTATTTCATCTTGGAATAATCTGACCCTAAAGAAGTTTGACTTGTCACCTCAGATAAAATATAGCACATAAACTCTAATTTTTTAGCTTGGGTTGAAATTTGTTGATTTCTATACACAAAAAACTTTCAATTTATTTTCTATTACTTTTATTTATTTTTTAACTATATTCCCATAGTTTATAAACTAATTAATGATTATCATGAAGGGTTATGTGGTGTTCTATTTATAGACATTGTGGAATGAGGGTTTTACCTTAATACTCAAAGAATTTATACATCACTAAACATGGACTTTAGTTTCCACGTACATAAAAATTTATCAAAAATACATAGGATCCCTTTTTAATATCATATAAAGCCTCTTTTATCCCTTTGATTTGTGGTGCACCTGAGAGGAGTGTATCACCCAGGGAAGTTACTCTCACTATACCCTCAGAAATAAGATTAGTGGGTTATAAGCATGGTTCTAACTTTGTAGCTAATGCTCTAAAATATTGATCCAACACTAATCAATGAATGATCAAGTATATTTAAGATACCACATAATCATTCAAACCCTTTCTAATATCACCCCATACCTTGAGTTTTGCTTGTATTGTATTCATAGTCATTAGCATTTCTTGATTCATAATAGGATAAATGATTGACTCTTTATTTAATATGTTACATAGGATCATGAAATTCATCGTTACATTTTTTATTACTATTCAACATGTTATTCATTATGTTCTAACATGGATTAAATTTTAAATTAATCAAGAATCTTTAATAACAATGTTCAATCTCACGATCTTCCTTTTACAATTGCTTGCACTACTACCTCATGCCATTTTCCTCCTCCAATAACTTTTGTAAAATATTAAATGACTTGGGAGTAAGAACAAATGTATGTTAAGCATTTTCTAAAATCCTACAACTTCAAGGGGTTTTCCATTTATTTATCCTCGCCCTTTTGAAAGGCACATCATGGATATCATTTTAGAACACAATACTCAAGCACAATCTACTCAAAATGACGATGGTTTTTTTTGGAATACCTTCATGAAGATCTTTAAAATATTGATCGGTTATTATATGTTTATAGAGATGAACTAAATAAAGGTGGCCAAAATAGATCCTCCAATGTTGTTACTTATACCATTGCATCTATACTTATTTTTACACCTATAACATCATCTCTTGCTTTGAAAACATATCTTGGTCTCTAAAATATTAATATGTTTACTTATGAAACATACACTACTCCAATTACCTCTCTAAATGCTCATCTTGAACATGTACTTCTTGCCTACAAGCCAACATAGCTAATATTGGGCAAACCATATCTCATGTTAATCCTTATTTAGACTCATGTTCCTTGTTACATAACCCTTTGGCACCTAAAATTGCATTGTATCCATTACTAGTTGGTTTTGTGGCTCCTAAGCTTCCTTTATATGAAGGTAAATGTGATCTTGAATAGAATTTGTGTGCATTATATGTAGCTTGACTAGGCCATGCAACTAATGACAAATTGTTAAAATATCTCTTGCTAAGAAGTCTTAATGAATATGCTCTTAGATGGTTCTATTATCACCCTCTTCAATCAGTAAAGTCTTTCAACCTTTAGAAATTAGTTTTTAACACGATTTTCTATCAACATTGGTGAAAAGCTATCATATGCTCAAATTTCAAATCTCAAACAAGGCTCTAATGAAACAATTAGCAAATATGTGCTAAGATACAAAACTTTGCTAGCAAAAATGATAAATCAAATGGTTGATAATGAATTCCAATATATCTTTATTAAATGTTTTTTTATCTCCACTTAAAGATTCAATTATGTTTGACAAGTTCAAATCTTTTTATGAACTATGCCATACAGTTAAGGAGTGTGAGGTCAAATTGTTTTTTTTAAGCAAGCTTAATTATACTTGAAATGCTCCTCCTTAAATATCAAGTTTGAAATCAAGCCAAATTATAAAATCAAGAATGAAATTAAGGCTACAGTTAATGTTATCTCACAACTACCATAAAATCTTCAATTACAAGCTCCACCAAGGAGGCAATTCTCAAGGTTACCTTCACCTCCTGGTGTATTGTTATAAAGGCTATTTGTTTGCAACCTTATAAATTTTCCTCCTGCAATGGAAGTGGACATGTTTAGACCATAATCTAAAATTTTTTATGGAAATGTATTTTGTGACTATCATCGATGTATTTAGTATTAATAAACATACGTTTCAAGATTAATCACATTATTCAAGATATTCTATATGAGAACATTATTGATATTAGTGCACTTACTAAAGAGGTTAAGTCAAAAACCAATGACAATGTAAAGCTCAAAATGTACAAAGATCATTTTGTTAATCATGAAGAAAATAATAAGAATAATTTGGAAGTACAACACTATGCATATAATGTTTATCCTCTTCCTTCTACATATGGACATCCATTTCATAGTATCATTGGTACAGTTACAAGAAAACAAACAACATTTCCTATGATCACATTTGATGATAGTTAAATTATTAATGATAATATAGATAGACATGAAATTTTTATCGATCATATTTGGAAAATAAATCCATACATAGTGTTATTATAGATAATGGATCATGTGAAAATGTGTGCATAGATCAGAATTTACAATATACTTTGAGAGTTGTCGATTCATTTGATGGTCATATACAAGATACTTTTAGGCATATAGTGATACCTTTACAAGTGGACCCTCTCACAATGCCTACTCCATTTTTAATTCTACTAATCACAAGGTTCTTTGATATGCTATTAGGATGACCTTGGATATATAATTATAGATTAATACTTTCTACGGTACATAAGTGTCTCAAATATATTCATGATAATCAAGTGGTCAAATTTTTTAGGAATTCAATATGAATATCCTTTATAACCAATGGTATTTACTTCTTCTATGGAACAACATCTTGGCATAATCATTGAACAAGATGGTAATGAAATAGTATACGTAACTATTCAAGAGCATGACCTACATATTCCAAAGTGCATTACAATTTTTCTATCTACTTATGTGCATGAGAATACTATAGAATCAGTTTATCCATCTACTTATGATCATGAAAATATTACATAATTAGTTTCTCTATTTAGTTATGAGCATGATATGTTAAAGGTACAATCACTAAGAGCGGGGGTGAATTAGTGAGCCCAAATAATCTAAATTCAATTTAAAAACTTTTAAAAACTCTTAATCATTTACCATAAGCATTTATGAAGCATACACATCATTCATAGCAATGAACAAGAGAGACAATGCAAGATCAAGCACATAACACATGACATATGTAGGCAACCCTCTTCAAGGACAAAACCCACTAGAACCTAAAATTAGACTACTATACTATAATAACAAGAACCAATTTAGACTAGCTATAAATGATCAAGGAACTACCATCCCTTATTTAGTGAGACTACAATTCCACAAGCTGTTATAAAACCTGTTTAGTTGAGCAACCACAACAACTATACTTTTAAAAAGATTCACCTTGTAAGGAGGCTATAACCCCTTATATTTTGAATAGCCACAATAACATCTCTTAAACACTTATTTCCTACCAATATGATGGAGATACAAAGTATATCAACTCTCTTCAACTCTGCATACTCAAAACATCCAAAACATCCTTTTGGATCACCCTATACCTCTTCACTCATCTTCAAACTATAAGAGCACTATTATGACATCAAAAACATGATTCATAGGTCAAAAACACAGTCCTAAATATTTTATACTCATCTACGGGGCACTCTCCCTCTCCTTTACTCCACAACTCTCACATACACACCTCTTGCAAGTCAAGAAACCATCACATTTGGTTTCACTATTTATAGAGAATTCATGATCATCACCATATTGGTCAGCCAATAGGAATTATTTAAATCTTAATTCACATATCACATCGAAATAGATCTCAATACCATCCACGTAGGTTGGCCATAGCACCCATGGGTCACTCTTAAGTAGCTACACCTTTCAATTACGCCCTTATAGCTCTTATAGGTCTCATGGAGACCTATTCACCCATTTAGCACATCATCGATAAAAAAAATAACATAGGACCACTTTAAAATGCATGTTTCCACTCCTAATGACACCTTATACATCCTCAAATTATTACAGTCATCTCTACTCACCTTTGCATATGCCCAATCAACTCAAATAATGACTTTAAATATAGGAACACCATGAACAAACACACAATCAACTTCTTATAAATTATTCATACAAAATATAAATTGTAAAAACCTATAAATACCATAAAAATCATCTAAAATTATTTAAAAATACTTTATAATAGCTAGGATATCGTAAAATATCATAACATCATAAAAACAAGCATAAATATCCTTCTCGGGTTACTTGCAGAACATAATCAAACACATAGTCAACTTTTGAGATTAATATATTTAAATATACATGAAATTAAACCTTAAAAATAGGTTATTTATATTTTACATGGAATTATCTTCAACTTTTCTTTTTATATCACCTTTGAATTCATCCTAGATCAAAAGTTATGAACAAAATATAGAGCACTAGTTTTTTTCTTTCCAAATTAGAATATTCAAATCCCAATGATCACAGTTAAACCTAAACCATCTTGTCCTCATCTTGTGTCCTCAAATATTATATTAAATAAGAACCATTGATATTCCTTGAATTATATTTACCTTTACCTTTCATCGCTCATCATTGGATCTTCATCTTGACTATTTGACTTAATATGCTTTGTCGATCTCCCGTACGTAGCTCAATCTTTATCTGTGTTAAATATTGGACACCTTGAAATCATCTTGATCAATATACACCATTTATATGTATATTTAGAAACATTTATTTATCATTATATCTTATAAAAATCCTAATATTTACCTCTACTCAGCATTAAACTTTGAACACTTGTCCTCATCTCGTTGTTTCCTCACACCTTGGAACAAACACACTCTGTTGATGTTTTTATGAGGACCTTGATCCTTAAATTTATTAACCAATGAGATATTTGAAAATTTATATTCATATTTATGAACACTTATTATATTTTAGATCTCCATTTTGTCCTATTCTTTACCCTTCACAAATTTGGCTAAGTATGCAGACCATTGCAATCTGCATATAAGGCCATCTTTGCTCCTTAATAACTTTTGCCTCGATCAATATCTCAACCTAAAACTTGAGCCATATGACCTCCTCATATAGGATAATATATTAATGTATCAAAATACTCTTTAAACTTTTGTACATGTAATATATATCACCATTAATATTCTCATTATGATTTTTCTACCACCGAGCCAACTATGCCTCGAACTGCCTAGAAGGCCAACTTTACACATGCATATCTTTTGATGTGATTCATCGCATGACTTAAATTTTAGTACATATAAAATAGAAAAAAAAATTAACAACCCATATTATCAAATCATTCTAAAAATTCCACATGTATTAAATATAACTTCCTTAATATGCTTACTCAGCTTTTTCTTGCCACATGCAAATTTGGCTAAGTATGGGAAAAACATTGTCAAACTCCCTGGGAGGCCAACTTTGAACTTGAATATATTTTGTCACACTTAATCACATGAAATTTAATTTATAACATATCAAATAGGGACTAATTTTATCATAACCATATGACAAACTCCCCCTAACTCATCTACACATGGCAATTATGATGTTTGCAAACTGCCTACTCATATTTTCTACCACTAGACCCAAAATATCTCGATGAAAACTATGGACTACCAGATGAATTATACTCATGTAAAAAAGCACTCAAATCATATAATATCTCTTATATTACCTATTTCACACCCTAAAATCACCATACTCATCCCTAGACATTTCTAACCATGCCAAAACTGAAGATCAACCAAGCCTCCTTCAAGCATACTAGGACAAGCACATTACACACTTTGTCATTGTCACTTAGACTATCAAGGCACCCCATCCAATCACTTGTAAACCTCCATGATATCACCATGACATCATTCAAAACTCTCCAATAATCTTCCCCTTTTTCATATGTCAACAACTATCATATAGCAATATACAACTCACCTTCCTTTTCTCTCTTCAATCACTCCATAATAGGAACTTTCTCCCCATTTGACACAATGACAATGTGGGCACCAACTAATAATGAGGATATGAAAATAATACCAATTTTATAATATTATCTTATAAATATAATAAAAAATCCCCCTTACCTTGAGCCTACCTCTTCTTGCCTTAACAACATCCTTCTTACTGCATGCCAACATTCTTCTTCAACCAAGCACTACAACCAATGAATAAATAACCCAAAAAATACTAAAATATGGTGAAACTCACCAATAAACATCAAAATAGGACTCCCCCTAATGTCTCTGATCCATTTCACCTCTTGAGCATCTTCAGATCTCCACACACCATGAAGAATCACCACTTAGGTTTACTAGCCTTCTCTCTTAAGCCACATCAAGGATCATCAACAAAACTTCATGCCAATAAAAAATAGGAAAAATTTTCTAAACCAACCTCCAACCTAATAAATCACCTTGAAACATACATGCCTTTCTATTTTGGAGAAATTGAGCAAAAAAACACTCTTCTTCACACTAGGCATGTCTAGTCTTCTTGTAGCCCTAACAAGAATTTGTAGAACCCACAACTTTATGTAGACACAACTTCAAGATTTTAAATTTAATATATAGATCACTCTCATATTCCCCCTCAATCACACCAACTCATATCACCTATCTCATACTCTACAACATACTTCCTTCACAAACCTACTAGCCTTCACAAACCTACTAGCCAATTAGGCCTCTAATTTGACAAAAACTTGAAAAATTTGAAAACCACAAACCTTAAAATATATATGAAGCTTTATTTAACAACCCATTTGGAAAATTCAATATATTAAGCAGCCTCAGATCTCAAATCATAAGGTAAACTTTTTTTCTAGCATAGCCCAAAACCCTATAATCTCAAAATAAATAGAATCAACAAACCTCTTTCTGGTCAATGCCCACCTTTGAAACTTCTTGTACACCTAAATAAAAACCATTACATAATTATGGAACAAGATTTGAGCTTCCACATATTTGGGAACCCATACATCCTGTAACCCATTTTATGACTTGCATACTCTTAAGCACAAACTGGGAAACCCAAGAGCAAACAAAAATTCTCCAATTATACACAAAAGAACTTTAAAGCTTGAAATAACTTAAAACACATCATAATGAAGTGCACATACCTTTTTTAGCATAAAACTCTTATTAAAAATGCATCAATCTCAGTAGGCCACCTAGAAACATCCATTTTGACCCTATAGATATACCATATACATTTATGACATCACCACAACATATCTTCCACCTAGACATACATGTTCTAACTAAAAACACTCATCTCTAGCCTTCTAGGACCATCTGAAGAACACCATATAAACATTTGCTTCTCCATTTAGAGGAGTCTCTTAAGAAGAAGAGATAGAGACACCATACTTCTTAATTTCTTAGAATAGTGTGAAACTAGGAGTTGCCCATAACTCCTCATATTCCTTATCCTCCTTGGTCATTTGATACTTATATTTCTTCTTCTTCTTAGGCATAAGAGAAGCAACATTCTCAACCACTACAACATTTTCCTTCTCTTATAAGATTGAATTGACAATACATGGAGACAACAAAGATTCATGGCATACCTTTTCATCTGAAGAATCTTCCTTGCAGTTTGGAACCTCATCACTAGGCACAGACAACTAATGTTCGTTGAATGAAACTTGTTCATCAATAGTAGGATGTTCACTTAGATCCATACTCACCTTAGAACTAGCCTCAATTATTACCTTGTTCCTCTCCTTAAGCTTGGTCTCTTCATTCACAATATGAGTAGACAATGAGAGCACTTGGCACTCTTCAACTTCTAAAGCATTCCCCACCATATCAAATAGATTACTTAGACTTGCAGACTCATCATGACTCACACTTACCACCTTTGGTTTCCATGAGTTAATTTATCTTCTTCCTTGTACTCTAGGAGCCTAATTGAACTTATTATGACTTAAAGGCCTTTACTTGCAGAACCTATAAATTTGGTAAATCTTCTCGTAGTTTTAAAAAATAATACTTGTTGATGGAAACACAGTTTGTCTTACCTTATTTGGAAAAAAACATGCAATGTGTCCTATTTCATGACAAATGAAATAACCTCCTCTTTTTGAAGAGGACTCACCTTGTCTAACCTTATATGGACAATGGTTAACGAAGTGTCCCACTTCAAGATAGTTGAAGTACTTAACTTTGTTCACACCTATTAACTAATGACCCCCATCATAGTTCTATGCAAACTCATTTTTAATAGGTCTCTTTCATTCTCTAAATTTATGCCCAAATTGATTACATGTGTAACAATAACCATTGAAAATTTCATACCTCATAGCATTTGGATGTCTAATTTGGATTTGTCTTCATTCTAATAGCACCTTCATTCCTTGTTTGATGATTTTCTTCAAAGTATGATTGTACTTGTTCACATTAGTCTTCATCTTGTCTTGAATTACATTCTTTTGTTCTTATTCATATCCAAGACCAGTTCTATCACTAGCATACTTTTGAACACTCATAATATTGTCTAGATCACTTGAGCACTTTTCAAATCCCACAAATGACTTCACCTTAATAGATGTCTTCTCTAACTCAAATTTTAATGACTCATTTTCAATTACATGCCTTGAACATTCATCTTCTTTAGATTTCAGGATTGTAGATAGGATTTCCAATTCATAATTGAGATACTTGACCATATCTTCATGCTCCTTGTTGTCTTCATTAATTATTGCTTCATACACACTAAACTTATCCTCATAGTCTTTAAGTTAAGACTTCATCTTCTTGTAAATCTTTTTCTCAATCTTCAATTCTTCAAGATCATTTGTCAATACAATCTATAGTCCACCTCATCTTCATCATCATCTGAATCACTCCAAGTAAACACCTTTTGATGTGAGTAACTTCCTTCCTCAGCCATGAATAGGGCTTCATCTTCAACAAGACCATCATCTTCATGATCATACTCTAAGTCACTATCTTCACTCTCATCTGATGAGCTGCAATCTTCTTTAGTTTAGAAACTCTTCTTGTTCTTAAAGGACTTCTTATTGTTATACTTTATGAATCCTTTCTTCATGTATGTCTTCTTGTCTTCATCTTGGCCTTCACCATGCTCTTTATCATTATTTTTCTCATGCTTATGAGGGAATTTATGATAAAAATGTCCTATCTCTCCACAGTTGAAAAAATTTAAGGGTAGTTTACCTTTATACTTCCTTGAGCCTATTTTCATTTTCCTAGTAATCAAAGTAATTAATTCATCCTCATCAATGTCAGATATCTCATCCTCTTTGGGTTTCTTACCTTGAAACTTATTCTTTAGATTCATTTCTATGTTGAATGTTGCTTACTTATTTTTTGGTATATCATCATTTACTATCATCTCATAGGCAATAAGGATACCATGCAATTCATCCAACTTCAACTAAGTAAGATTATGACTTTCTTCTACAACAAATACTTTAGGATCAAAATTGAGAGAGAGGGACCTTAATACCTTTTCAATTATAGTAGATTATTCAAGGTTTTCTCTAAGACCTATGATGATATTCACAATCTCATTAACTCTATATAGAAAAGATACCATAGAACCTTCTTCCTTCCTCTTGAGACTCTCAAATTTCCTTTGGTGAGTCTGAAACTTTGCCAACTTAACTTTTGAGCCTTCAATTTATCCTACATTTCTTTGGCATATGTACAATGTATTACCTTGGTGTATTCAATATCTAAAAGACCACAAGTGATAGCATTCATTTCCTTAGAATTATTCTCAAACAACTTCTTATCTGCAACAATGGATGGAGGAATAATAGGTGCAAAATAACCATCCACAACAAATTGCCAAATGTCAAACCCTAGGGACATGATGTAGGTCATCATCCTTACACTCTAAAAAGCATAATTGTATCTATTAAACATTGTTGCTCTCTTAGTAGAGAAACCTCCTTAATGACTACCCATATTTTACCTTGTAACACCTTCAAGCTAGCAAGCCTTTATGAAAGGACCTACTCTAATACAAATTATTAGAGGTACAATCACTGAGAAGGGGGGTGAATCAGTGATCCCAAATAATTCAAATTTAATTTCAAACCTTTTAAAACTCTGAATCAATTGCCACAAGCATTCATGAAGCATACACATCATTCATAGCAATGAACAAGAGAGACAATGCAAGATCAAGTACATAACACATAACATATGTGGGTAACCCACTTGAGGGAGACAAGAACCAATTTAGAATCAGCTACAACCTATAATTAGACTAGTATCCTATAATAAAAATAACTAATTTAGACCAACTAAAACTGATCAAGGAACTACCATCCCTTATTTAGTGAGACTACAATAACATAAGATGCTACAACACCTGTCTAGCTGAGCAACCATAATAACTATACTTTTAGCAAGCTTCACCTTGAAAAGAGGCTATAACCCCCAAGATGTTGAGAAAACACAATAAAAACTATGAACACAACATCTCCTAAACATTTATTTCTTATGAATTTGATGGAGATACAAAGCAGAGCAACTCTCTTCAACTCTACACACTCAAAGCATCCAAAACATCCTTTTGGATCACCTTAGAACTCTTCACCCATCCTCAACCTACAAGAGAACTATTATGACATCATAAACATGACCCATAGGTCATACACATAGTCCTCAATATTTTTTATTCATCAACTCATCTACTGGGCACTCTCTCTCTTCTTCACTCTATAACTCTCACATACACACCTCTTGCATATCTAGAAACCATCACATTTGGTTTCACTATTTATAGTGTATTCATGATCATCACCATTTTGGTCATCTAATAGGCATGAATTAAACCATAAATCATATATCACATTGAGACATAACTTAAAAACATCCACATAGGTCAGCCATAGCACCCATGAGTCACCCTTAAGCAGCTACACCTTTTAATTAGGCCCTTGTAGCTCTTATAGGTCCCATAGAGACCTATTCACCCATTTATCACATCATCGAGCAAAAAAAGAACACATGAATAGTTAAAAATGAATGCATCCACTCCTCATAACCCCTTTGACATCATCAAATGATTTCAATCATCTCTACCCACCTTTGTGTATGCTCAATTAACTCAAACAATGACCTTGTACACAAGAACACCATGATCAAACACATAGTCAACTTTTTAGAAATTATTCATATAGAATATTAATTATTAAAACCATTAAAGACCATAAAAATCATACATAATGAGTCCAAAATACTTTCCAATAGCTATGACATCATAAAACATCTGAACATCATCAAAACAAGCACAAATATCCTTCTTGGGTTAGTTGCAAAACATAGTTAAACATACAGTCAACTTTGGAGCTTAATATCTTTTATTGTACATAAACTCATACCTTTAAACTGGGTTTTTTGGATGTGTAATGGATTAATATTCGACTTTTATTTTTATATCACATTTGAATTTATCATAGATGAAAAGTTATGGATAAAATACAAAGCAATAGGTTTTTCTTTGCAAATTTAAATATTCAAATCCCAATGATCATAATTAAACTTCGAACACCTTGTCCTCATCTCATGTCTTTGGTCTCAAATTAAACATGCACCATTTATGTTTTTTGCAGTAGATCAGACTTTATTTTTTATTGCTCATCTTGGATCTTCATCTTGACTATTTAACTCAATGTACTCTATCGATCTCTTATGTGTAGTTCAGTCTTTATCTATGTTAAATATTAGACACCTTGAAATCATCTCACTCAATACACACCATTGATATTTATATGTAAAAACATACACTCACCATTAGATCTTATAAGAATCTTGATCTTTACCTCTGCTCAATGTTAAACTTTAAACACTTGTCCTCATCTTGTTGCTTCCTGACACCTTGGAAGAAATACGCTCTATTAATCCTTTTATAAGGAGCTTGATCTTTAACTTTGTAAACCAAAGAGAACTTTGACCTATTTGAATTGATATTCTCCATTGATATTTATCTTTATGAATGCCTATAAGCCATTATATCTCCATTTGGTCCTGGTCTTTACCCTTCACAAATTTGGCTAAGTATGGGGACCATTGCAATCTACCTGGAAGGTCATCTTTACCCCTTATTAACTTTTTCATCGATCAATATCTCAACTTGAAACTTGATCCATATGATCTCATCATATAGGATAATCTATTCATATATCAAACTATTTCTATAACCTCTGCACATGCAATATATAATTCCATTAATATGCTCATTTAGATTTTTCAACCATAGAGCCAACAATGTCAAAAACTGCCTGGAAGGCCAACTTTGCACATGCGTATCTTTTGATGCGCTTCATCATATGACCTAAAATTTAGAGCACATAAACTAGGAACAAAACTAAATAAACCCATATGATCAAATCCTTCTAATATTTCAACAAATATGAAATATAACTTCATCAATATGCTTACTCGACTTTTTCTTACCACATGCAAATTTGGCTAAGGGAAAAACACTGTCAAACTGCCTGAGAGGCCAAATTTGCACTTGCATATATTTTGTCACAATTCATTACATGACCTAAAATTTAGAACATATACACTAGGGACTAATTTTATCACAAACATATGACCAACTCCCCTTGACTCATTCACTTGTGGTAATTATGATGTCAGAAAACTACTTACTCAGATTTTATGCCACTAGACCCAAAATGTCTAGATGTAAACTATGGACTACCATATGAATTCCACTCATGAACACAAGAACTCAAATCATATAAGACCTCTTATAGGACCTTTTTCACATCCTTAAATCACCATACTCATCTTCAAACATTTCTAACCATGCCAAATCTAAAGATCAACCAAGCCTCCTTCAAGCATACTATGACAAGCACATTGCACACTTTGTCATTGTCACTTGGACTATCAAGGCACTTATTCCACTCACTTGGACACCTCCATGACATCACCATGACATCATTTATAAATTTCTAACATGATACAAGTATAAATGATCATATTTAGTTAATTTCAAAGAGTATGGTACATTATCCTAAGCAAAAAAGGTACATCAAAAGAGATCTTCATCTCCTAGGGCACCACAGGTTATTTAGAGAGTTTCACCATAGGTATACGTTGTTACATATTTTCC